>BTPG01000006.1:126360147-126710147 GCA_036245525.1 Semisulcospira habei
AACCAGTGTGGCTAGAAACCTTTTGCTTTAACGGGTCGTATTCGCTTGACTTCAGCAGACTACGCTGTCAATGCTGTAGAGATCTGCACGAGTAGATCGACGTGAGCGTGAATCCGAGTCCGTCTCTTGCCAACAAAATACCAACAAAGAAACACGCTGTTAAAGGACAATTCCAACACAATTGTTTTGTTGTGGTTTTTTGTGTAATTGTCCTTTGTAAGCGCTTTCTTTCTTTGAAGGGATTTTCTGTGTTATTTTACAGGCATACAAGTCACCAGTGGTGCCCCAACGGTCGCCAAGACTACGGGATATAGATAGATAGATAGATAGATAGATAGATAGATAGATAGATAGATAGATAGATAGATAGATAGATAGATAGATAGATAGATAGATAGATAGATAGATAGATAGGTAGGTAGGTAGGTAGGTAGGTAGGTAGGTAGGTAGGTAGGTAGGTAGGTAGATAGATAGATAGATAGATAGATAGATTTACAGGCATCGCCGTCACCTGTCTAGCCTGGATTTTTCAACCATTGCGCCCCAGATACGAAATGCCCACATTTTGCAGTTGTCCTCTTGAGGACTGCATTCCAATTCTGGAGATAGATCGACCATGATAGTTCAAGGGTGGTGCCAGAATAGCTTGGCGCCTATAGGCGCCAAGCTATTCTGGCATCACCCTTGAACTATCACGGTCGAGCCATATCTTGCTCTGGTGTGTCGGGACTGAATGAGTTAATGTTTTGCGTATAAAAGGGCTTTGATACCGGGATTTGAGATGTACCGCATACGATACGCGTCTCGAATGCGGTAATGTGGGATGATGTAATTTCATTTCAAGGCTCACTCCCATAACCCATTTTTCTTATTGCGGTTTAATCGGCTTTTGATTTTTGTTTTATTTTTTTGTAAGTTCTGTAAAACGGATGCTTTTCAGATATTTGATCGTTAGATGCGTATTAGCATGGAAACTCTGCACCTTTCATGACGCAGGGTCCTTGCTGTAACTAAGCACTGTGAGGACTGAGAGGATGAGGTTGTTTTACCGTGGAGTTTGTGGCAGTCTGTAACGAGATCATAGGATTAGAGTTAGGTGTCAGCTCAGCTGTGCGGTCTAAGCTTGAACTTGTATGCACTACGCACTCGTTTGTTTGCCGTGTTCGTGTCTGCTTTTATTTCTCTCTCTCTTTTCCGTTTCTTTTTTCTTTGGTTGGTTGATGGATTGCTTCGGTTCTTCTTGTTGATGTAAAATGACGACCGGCAGGTCTGAATGTCTGTCATTGTTCAACCCCTTGACTCCTACTGACGATACCCGCGTTCGGCGGAAACGGACGCGTAATTATTGACTAATGGTGGCGATACCGCTCGACCAGAAAGACGCGTAACTAAATTCCGCCGAGCGGTATCGTCAGCAGCAGTCAAGGGGTTAACTCATTCGAGGCATGCACGCATCCGGATGCGGCTGGTCGCGAATGAGTTAAGAGGCCAGGGCGCGTGTCACAGGTGGGTATCTATGTTGTTTGTAATCTGACTGTATTGTCGTTTGGTTCTTCTCATCCCCTCCCCCCCCCCCACCTCCCACCCACCCCCCCACCCCTCTTCCCGTTCGTTCGGAGTTTTTGTTTACCTTTGACTGTCGCTTGTACTTTTTGTCCAGTTGTATTCTGCAGAAATCATCTAAACAAAAAGCACTAACGCCCGTCAAAGGGTTAATTCTTCGAGTCGTGCCGCAACCGGATTCGCGGCATAAAGCCGCGAATCCGGATGCGACACGTCTCGAAAGTGTTAATATGTTAGTAGTCGTTTCCTTAATAATACCGCGAAATGTGGGATGAATATGGAAGCGTAATGCTGAAATAAGCCACGGAAAATACCATAATTATGTATGGATCGCGGTTCACTGTGACCTGTGTGTGTTTGTGCGTGCGTGCACGTTTGTAAGTGTGCACACGCAGGTAGCGTATACGTATTATCGTCCCAGTATATAAATTATCATGACGCAAAATGGTTCAACAACAAAAGAGCGAAGCAAACATTTTTAGTATTTATGTGCTGGTCTGTGACTGTGGATCTTGCGGCTTCCAGCCGTTAGATCCACAATCACAGACCAGCAAACAATTTCACAATTCGTTTCGGCCATCGAGTTAGTTGATCTTCTTCTTCTTCTCGAACGCCGTCACACTTGGAGTTTGGCTCTCAAAATGAAATCTGTGGTCTTCTGTAGCGCCTCCACAGGCCCGTACAGTTTCTCTTGTAGAGTGGCGGGCTTCTGCCATATCTCCTCCCTCAGCAGCTGGTGGTTCCCACAGTCCTGGAGGATGTGCTCTCTGGTCTGCTCTGCTTCTCCACAAGGGCACAAGGGAGATGGCACGAGGTGAAAGCGTCTGTGCATGTGGAAATTGAGTCGGTTGTGCCCGGTCCTCAGACGGAAGATGGTCACTTGCTCTTGTCTGGACAGCTGATGGTAACTGTCTAGGGGCCGTTGTGGTGGTCTGTACACAGACTTAATGATGGTCTGGGCATCAGGGTCTGCAGTGCCACTAAGGGTGTTTGCAGCACGGACCAGGCTTCCACGTCAGCTCTGTAATTTGTGCAATGTAGGCCTGTTGATACTGCCTCTGCCTGCCATTTTCCGTTTGGGTACTGAACTGCATCTGTGGCTGATCCATCGGTGTATGCCCGTATCCATGCTTCCTGGGGATAGTTTTCTTCGAGCATGGCCAGTGTCAGGGCTTTCTTGTTCACAGTGCTGTGCTCATCTTTGGTGGTGATGTAGGGTACCGTGGAAGAGATGGTGATATTTTCTGGCTTACTTTCCCAGGGTGGAAGGTCACTAGCGGGATTCAGAGCCTCTACCTGCGCAGGGAGCTTTGCCTGGTGTTTTCTCTGCAGAGCTCTTGCTGCTGAGTTAGTTGATTATCTGAGTTTAACGCCGAGCAGGCGACTAAGGCCATCCCACGGCGATTTCAGTCGGCCATTGAAATTCAACGCACAAGCTTATACTGTCCAGCAAATCTCTAATATCTAATCTTGTGTAGAAAGTTCTTTCTTTTATTCAGCTTCACCTATTTACACTTGGTGGGGGGGGGGGGGGGCAGGCAGGGGTGGGTTTGTTGTTGTTGTAATAGACCCGTGTAAACAACGTAGAGAAAAAAGTAAAGTATACTGTTACACTATGTGAGTCAGACAGGCTCAGCCTCAATCTTTCCGCCTTCAGGAGGCGCAGATTCTCATGCGCTCCCGCAGGAACAGGGACTCATGAGATTCTACGCCTCCAGCTCTGTTTCCATGCTCAAACTGAGTTTTGTCCCCGGGTTTGATTACTTTTACAACTCTGCTGCCATTGTTCTCGAAGAATGCAGTCTGACATTAAAACTCCCAGAATGACTTCCTGAAACTTGGGAGCGTACAAGCATAAATAGAGACAGGTTTTATTCTACAAGTGGCGTAGATTTACGTGAGCTTCTGCGGCTACATTGGGCGTATGAGACTCTGTGTTTCGTCCAGATGGTGAGGATGGCTCGGCGGCTGAAAGGGCCCATATGGGATGACAATACATTTGATCCGTCGGCTCCGCGTAACCCTATACTCGGAATGTTGAAAGTTCTATATAAATACCTGTGGCGAATTTTGCCCATCTGCAAGAGGCATAGATCCGCATAAGCCCCACGCAATTGCGGGGGCTCATGAGGATTTATGCCTCTTGCCAAAACCACTCCATATTTTATCCTAGACTCAAAAAGACATTGATGCTGTTTCGTCAACATCAGATTCTGGTGTAACTGTGATAATACGTGTACAACTCATCTTAGCAGTGAGCACAAAGGAGAAAAAAAAATGTTTTCCTCTTTAGCAAGATCGTCAGTCCCCTTACAAGTGCAGGTACACATGGTGATCTATTCCGTTATAATAGTTTGGGTTTTTGGGGGTATGTAGTCTCCCCCGACAAACAATGCGCCATAGTGATATGTTTGGATGGCCCGATGGCTCATATGAATGCTAGGACAACGCCCTGCCTCAACCGCGACGCAAAGACATTTGAGTGCATGCGGTTTGTTTGTTTTTGTTTTGTTTTGTTTTTTAATTTATTTATAAACGTGTCATTGACATACCAAATCTATAGCAGCATTTCATTTCTGCTTCCGTCATAGTTCACAATGTCTCCTTTATAAATGTTCTTAGTATGTCTTACAATAATGCTGCAAAAATAACTAAACTTATGAAGTTTGCGACATAAGTAAAAAATGATGGACTGTTCCTCTCTTCTTCTCCTCTGTACGCGGGCGGGTTACGACGCTGCCCACTAGCGGCAGTAGCGCACCCTTGTTGAGAATGCCTGCTCACCTGGATTGTGAAAGGAAGGGTATACAAGTCTAAGTTGAGGCAAGGCAACACTGAGAACCCCGGCAAATTTTGACAGTCAGAGTTGTCATGCAGCGGATCGCAGGATTAGGACATGATTAGGACCTGTTCCGGGACGCATCCTTTGAACAACAAACTAAGAAATGAATTAACCCCTTAACTTACGAAGAAAAATGAACATGATCCAACTGCAAAAGGCATAGATCATCACGAGCCCCCGCAATTGCGGGGGCTCGTGAAGATCTATGCCTCTTGCGGACTCAAAATATGTATCCATGTTCCTCGGATGGTGCGGCTGTGACTCTGTCGCGTTAAACTGACAAAGGTTTCAGGAACGCAATCTGCACCCAATGACAGTGAAGGCGGGAAAGAATCATTAACATGATATATGTACACATAAACGATTACGTAATGATACGTCATCGATTCGTACGATCCAAAATATTAGGCACACACTCCAGCACATTCGCTGCCCGTGTGCGGTTGGGATGGGCTTGCTAGTGGGGCCGGTAAGGGTGAATGTCGAGTCAATTGTCCTGGTATGGTGCTGGCCTGCGATTTTTAACCATACGGCTTTGGGCTTTACCGTCCAAAATCGCAGCCCATCTCACATTTTTGTTTTATCCTTTGTTTCTCAAAGCTTAAGACTGAAATCAGTGTTGGGACCTTTTGTTTCATTGTGTCGTCTGTATATGAAGTAACTTTCAAGCTCCCCCCTTGCCCCCCCCCCCCTCCCCCCTCGTTTGTGACTTTAAAAAAGACAGGACCGGTCAAATCTGGGCCTCAAATTGGACACACGATCCTCGGGCCGACAGCCGACACTGCCGTAATGGGCGCGCCAAACACAGCGCAAACAACGGTGACACCAAGTGTCTTTACACAGGCCAGCACTATCAGTGAACGGCTCGGCTTCCAGGCCACCGGGTCTATTTTACGCCCAAACGACCGCCTCTGAGAGAGTCCAACGGGACCAGACTAGACTCGACAAGAAGCGTAGATTCTCATGAGCCCCTGCGAATGCAGAGGCTCATGAGAATCCACGCCTCTTGCAGGTTGGTCGCGTGTTGGTCGGAAGACCGCTAACTTCAAAAAAGGCTGCACAAGCAATGCATTAAAATATCGCGTTTCGCACACAGCGTTAGCACCTTGTAGTCTGACATAAACGGACCTCTCTCCCATTGCACGAATGACGCCTCGTGTTTCGCACGGTTTTGTATGGGGCTTTTGTTTTTCTCGGCGTCTCCCCCCCCCCCCCCCCCCCCCACCCCCCCCCACCCCACCCCTTTTTTTTTTAACTTTCTGATCGTAGGCGGTAACTCCTTCGATCTATCTTTTTCCTTGTGTGCACCGCCTCACCCCACCTTAACCCATTCTACCCCAGACACACCACAGCAGGATAAGGATCGACCATGATAGTTCAAAGGTGATGCCAGAATAGCTTGGCGCCTACGGGCGCCAAGCTATTCTGGCATCACCCTTGAACTATCATGGTCGATCTGTGTCCTGCGCTGCAATGCGGTCTTGAGAGGACAGGGGCAAAATTTAAGGATTTTGGTGTTGGGGTAGAATGAGTTAACCTATTACATCTTGAGGATATATTTTTTTTAACTCTTGCTTATTGTCCTATGAAGGCTACGTTATAGATAACAAGACAGATCAACCATTGTATTTCAAGAGTGGTGCCAGAAAAGCTTGGCGCCTCAGGCGCCAAGCTATTCTGGCACCACGTTTGAACTATCATAGTCAAATGTATTTCAAGCAATAGTGTATGAGAATGAAAAGGTTTAACACATCCGAGACGTGCCGCCGCATGCAGATACGCGGCAACCTCGAATACGATACGATACGATGCGAATGCCTTTATTGTCCCAAGATAGGAAATTTGTTTGCAGTGCAAGTTTTGTAAAACAGTTGTTAAAAACAACAAATGTGAACAATAAACAAATAAATACATTTGACTGACTAGAACACATCGACCGATTACAGTATGTGCACGTATATAACATCACAACCGATTACGTTAAACATAATTTTATACAACTTTTCTTCCTTTGAGATGCAGTGCAGATATACACTTATTCCAAATCTTAAACGTCAATAGGGCTTAACGCCTTCGGTCCAACACGAAGGTGATTTCGAAAAGGGATAGTTTTGACCCCAGCTGAATTCAAACCCGCAGCCTTTCGGTTGAAAGTCGAATGCTGTATACCACCTGAGCCACCAGCGGCTCCCGGCCTACACTTACTCCGAGCCCAAAATTTGTGTGTGCGGGTGCGTGTGCGTGTGTGTTTGTTTCACAGAAAAAGATTATACATTTCTGTCTAAACCGTAAATTTTCTACTAAATAACTCCAAAAGTGTGTAGCTTTCATAAAAGAGCCTATATGTAACATACTTCTCTCTCTCTCTCTCTCTCTCTCTCTCTCTCTCTCTCTCTCTCTCTCTCTCTCTCTCTCTCTCTCTCTCTCTCTCTCTCTCTCTCTCTCTCTCTCTCTCTCTCTCTCTCTCAGCTAACAAAGACATACGTGAAGTTGAAAACAGCCTTCAAAAAAGTCTCGACGATATATCAGCATGGTGTAAAGTCAACTCAATGATTCTGCATCCTACTAAAACAAAATCTATGATTATTGCAAAACGCCAAAAGCACCAGTTAAAACCTTTAAAGCTTAATCTATCACTCGGCGACGACATCATAGAACAGGTAGCCGAACATCGTCTATTGGGGGTCACAATTGATAATCAGCTGAGGTGGCAGATGCACATTGACAATGTCTGTAAAACGGTCTCTAGAAATGTCTTTATGTTATCGAAATTAAAGTATTACACAGATAGTGAAACCAGAAAATTGTTCAGTAATGCACACATCATGTCACATATAAACTACGCATCGACGGTGTGGGATTGTTGCAGTGATGTCTACTTAAAAAGACTAAATTCTTTACATAGGAGAATGGCAAAATTAATTCTTCCCGACCCGCACTTGACGACCGAGGAAAAACTCAGTAAAGCTGGATTCCTGCTCCTTCAAAATCATTTTAAATATAACAAAGGGGTACTGATGTTTAAAGTGTGGAACCATAGCGCTCCAGAATATCTAACAGAGTTGTTTAAAAAAATCAGATTCCTGCTATGGGAACATGAGGGGTCTTTATATTGTTCCAAAACCCCAAATAGATATTTTTTAATCTACTTTGTCATTTGCGGGTTCCACACTGTGGAACTCACTCCCACATCACGTTAAAGCCACTCCGACATTATCTCGTTTCAAGGCAAGTCTTTATAGGTATCTGACATTACTGAAATAATAAAATCTAGTTATTCCTAGACACACGAATGTACGTGTATATTCTAACAATCATGTGTATGTGTGTGTGTGTGCGTGTGTGTGTGTGTGTGTGTGTGTGTGTGTGTGTGTGTGTGTGTGTGTGTGTGTGTGTGTGTGTGTGTGTGGACGCGTGAGTGCGTTTGTGCGCGGCGTATGCGCGTGTTTGTGTTTAGTGGACTATATATTTTGTATCACTGTGCTTTGATGTCCCTGTTTTATGTATATTTTGTACTTAGTAGTCGTAGTTGTAGCAACGGCAGGTACGAAAAATGACATAGTCACTGACTGTGTTAATATCTTCACCGTTGTAAAATAAAGATTTATTGATTCATTGATTCTCTCTCTCTCTCTCTCTCTCTCTCTCTCTCTCTCTCTCTCTCTCTCTCTCTCTCTCTCTCTCTCTCTCTCTCTCTCTCTCTCTCTCTCTCTCTCTGTGCAAAAGACAGCAAGTCCAATTGTGTAAATAGTGAGATGTTTATTGTATTACAATGGAAATGTCGCTTTTCACAAAATTGACATGATGTCTTTTGCCTTCATGGGGCAGACCCCGTCTGGTCTCAAATTTTTCATTCTCAAGACGACTGCCCTGGATCCACAAGAGCGAGGGAAACAGTTTTACATCCTTCCGTTGATTCAGCACCAAAGGAAGTTTAACCCTTTTAACCCCCAGACCGCATTTCCCACATCAGTGTTGGATGCGTTACCTATCGACTATGTACCAGTTGCAGGAGATGGACCGACCATGGTAAATCAAGGGTAGTGCCAGATTAGCTTGGCGCAATCAGGCGTCAAGCTAATCAGGCACTACCCTTGAATTTTCATGGTCGATCCATCTCCTGCTGTAGTGTGTCGGGGCTAAATGGGTTAATTGCAATCTAGCTGTTAACAGTCAAACATGTATGAGACGACGAACCAAGGGACTGTAATTTTTAAAAAAATTAAAAAAGAAGAGTGGTCACCTTGGAGAGATAGTCACTTTAAAGAAGACCATGTGATCAAAATATCAAAATTGGGTGGTCTCCTCAGACAAGTTGGTCGCCTCATACGGTTGGTCGCCTATACTGATCTGACTGTATTATAATAATATTATATTATATTGCTGCAAGCGCTTTAACCCCTTCACCGCCAAGAAAAAGTGAACGCGATCCAAATGCAAGAGGCACAGATCCTCATGAGCCCCCGCAGTCGCGGGGGCTCATGAGGGTCTATGCTTCTTGCTGACACCACTGTGCATGTTCTTTTGGACAGTTGTGGCACAGTTTTTGTCGTTCAGTGAACACATATTTCATAAACAAAATGTACGTACGTACGTAGGTTAAGCTACTCTTCCGCTTAGCACGAGGCCGATACGAATATCATAGTGATCAGAATGCGAGGCGGGTACAAACGAGCGGGTTTATGCGAGTCGGTTTTTGTGAATGTGTTGCCGGCTAAAGGCGGCTACCCATAAACACGAATCCGATACGAAACTGAGCCGTATCCAAAGCGGGTCCGAAACAGAAAAAAATCGTGCAAGTCCTTTTCATGTTTGTGTGTTTCCATATGTCCGATGCGACAAAGGAACTCGCATCCGGCTTCGAACGAAAATGACGCAATTTGTTTAGGAAAATTGCATCAAAGCATCGGGTTGGGATCGTATTCGTCTCGGATTCGTGCTTATGGAAACGTAGCTATAGGGTCGATGCGGAACCAAATTCGCATCCGACTGCGAAACGAACACTTTTTGAAAAGCCACTATAAAAATAAATAAGGACGAACTTCACAAAATGCATAAAAACGTACAAATGACCAACAAACAAACAAAAGCACATGTCACATCACTCTGCGATCCAGAAAGAATGAAGGGCATTTCCTTCACATAAAACGATTACCTAGATGTTTGTGTACACTTTTTATGGCCTGCAGTAAAATGATACTTTACATGACCGTATCTAAAAAGCATATGGATTCGAAAATCCGTTAAAAATCATACAATCGTGAAATGTTTGGAAATGAAATTCTTGAAAAAGCGAAGATTGAATTTATGGTGTGCATTTCTTAAACCCTTATCATTCGTAATACACCAGTGTGTGAAATACATTTCTACTAAAATAGTTTAAGGGTAGTGCCAGAATAGCTTGGCGCCTCTAGGCGCCAAGCTATTCTGGCACCACCCTTGAACTAATTCCATTGGTCTATTATATGTAAGTACTATAATGTAGCTTCGATATGGCAGTGTACAAATGTGAAGCTTTTAGCCTCAGTATGATATGCCAGCGGACGCTGATTGTGTTTCTGAAATCTTTGTTCATTCGACGCCATAGAGCCCCAGCCGTCAGAGTGGTTTCAGCAAGAGGCATAGATCCTCATGAGCCCCCCGCATTGGCGGGGGCTCATGAGGATCTATGTCCCTTGAAATTTGTGTTCAGTTTTCCTCGGCAGTAGTGGTTAAAAGCGACACCACTTCTTTTCTATATATATTCCTTTTTATTTGAGAAGTCATTCGAGAAGTGCCGCATCCGGATACGCGACATAAAAACGCATATTTAGATGCGGCACGTCTCGCATATCCTAACCCCTTCGCTGCTGCCAGATATCACGAACTGCGCGTCTGAAACGACTGCACGCTGACCCACATTCGCGTCTTGAGCACAGTTGTAAATGGAACTAGAAAGAGTCGTGAAGAACATGGGACTACCATGAGGCTGCGGGATTTCATGAGACCGGTCTGTGTGTCTCTTGCCTGCTGGGTAGCGCTCTCGCCTTGGTTCTCAGATGCTACTGTTTTGTCGCGCCCCACCCCCCCCCCCCCCCCACCACCCCCCACCCCCATTTTCACTCTTCTCACCCACCCACCCACCCCTTTCATACAGTAAACTTCGGATGTAGCGAGTTGCCAGTGCACCCAATTTTTCTTGTTATAGCCGCAGTTTATAATCTCATTTAGCCTCGACACACCACAGCAAGATATGGATCGAGCATGATTGTTCAAGGGTGGTGCCAGAATAGCTTGGCGCCCGTTTTCTTGTTACAGCCGCAGTCTGTTATCTCATTCAACCCCGGCACACCACAGCAAGACATGGATCGAGCATGACAGTTCAATGGTGGTGCCACAATAGCTTGGCGCCCGCTTTCTTGTTATAGCCGCAGTCTGTTATCTCATTCAGCCCCGATACGCCACAGCAAGACATGGATCGAGCATGATAGTTGAAGGGTGGTGACAGAATAGCTTGGCGCCTGTAGGCGCCAAGCTATTCTGGCACCACCCTTCAACTATCATGTTCGATCTGTCTCTAGAATTGTAAAACTATCATGCTCTATCTGTCTCTAGAATTGTAATACAGTCCTTCATAATAATAATAATAATAATAATAATAATAATAATAATAATAATAATAATTATATTTATAAAGCGCAAACTCCCTGCAGTGCAGGCTCTAAGCGCTGTACAATGCAAATCAAAGTTAAAACCTAAACACAAATCAATAAACAAAAAAAAAACCACAAAATACAAATATTACAATACAAATTCTAAAATTAACAGCACATAAACACACTTCATGAGGGCACCTTGAAAAATTAGGGGATTTCGGTCCTGGGGAATGTGTTAAGTTCGCTACGTGATTTACTCGAGGAAACGATCGTCGGGACATCTGAACAAGCGTCGCTATATCCGAATTGTGTGATATCCGATAGCCATGATTATGAGCGAAATCGACTGTATATGCGATATACGAGTTCATTACATTTTTGCGTGTGTTAAATTTCCAAGATTTGCTCTTTTCCCTTCGGGTTATAATTATTTGGCATATCGTTACACGCATCCTTCCACCCCGGCACAGAGCCAAACTGCTTGCGTTATTCAGAACCTTCTTCTGTCGCCTCGGGAGACGGATCGAACATGGTGGATCAAGGACAGTGCCTGACCAGTTTTATGAGGTTGATCAGACACTATTCTGCTCGAGGCGAGGCATATGCCATCTTTTAAGACTCGGCTGCTCTGGCCGAGTGTGAAGCCCTCAATGCCAGTGCACGCAGACTCTGTGTTTGAACTCTTTGTGAATTCAACGCCAAAGCCCGATCCTCAGCCGTCTGAGGAACTTGGATACAATGTTGTGTCAGCAAGAGGCCTAGATCCTCATGAGCCCCCGCAACTTTCACGTTTTTTCCCTCGGCAGTGAAGGGGTGAAATCTAATACTGGTGGTTTCGGCCAGCTAAAGTTACAAATTGTTCAGCAGAAGTTTTCTTATGGACAAATTGCAAATTTGATCAATGTGATGTCATATTTCGTGTGCCTGCCTCTTCTTCCAAAGCTGAAACCGTGGGATTTTTATTTCTTTTTTTTTTTTTTTTTTTTTTTTTGCAGGGGCGTATCAGTTACTACGAAGAGTGGGGTGGGGGGGGGGGGGGGTCCAACTTTCTGGTTGAGACCTTCAACCTGATACAAAAGGCCTCCCCGACGCTATACCTTGCTTTCAAGGGTCGAAAAAAACGAAAAGCGGGAGGGGGGGGGTTGGCGACGAGAGAAAGGCGCATGCGTGTTAAGACTCACCATTCACCCAAATATCAATCAAGGGGGGGGGGAGGTGGGGAGGGGGGTCCAAACATCCCCAAAAAGGGACTTTGTTGTAGCATTTTAAAGATTTTTTTTTTTTTTTTTTTTTTTTGGGGGGGGGGTCTTTAACCCCTGTAATCCCCTTAAATGGTCTTAGGTTTATTTAGCGTATTAGACCGGCTGGCGACATACATTCAATATTCTGTGTAGTTTGTGTTTGTTCACAAGCAGTGCCGGCACGTCCTGAGAAAGTCTTGTTGCTGTCGGGACGTTAAGCAAGGTACAACCAATCCATCCATCCGTCCGGAAGTTCATAACCACATGATTAGGTGACTCAAACCCACACAAAAAAAATAAATATCGTAACACGAAACAAACTGGCAATTTGACGCGGTGCGAAACTGCGTCTAAAATACAGGTAAATCTATCTGGATCCGTTGCCGATTGGAAACGTGATACTACTTTTATAAAAGCTCTTCGTGCATCATGTACTACATGAAAAAACACTGCACCTATTCAAACGTTGGTGGAAGCTCGGAATGTGATATCTTGTGTGAAAGAATCCAAGTTTTTATGATGCACCTGTGCAATCAGCGTCTACTATCTGCAAGAGGCATAGATCCTCATGAGCCCCCTCTTCGCGGGGGCTCATGAGGATCTCTCTTGCTCGGTCACATTTACATCTGTCCTATTTATACAGACTATCATTTCATTGCTATACAAAAAGAGATGCATCGTGCGGCACACTACACCGACAGCGGGATCTACTTGCCTTCATAAATCAGTCAGCAATGTAAACTGATGTATACATTTATTATGTGTGCAGCTGTTATAAGGAGTTTGTTCTCTGGACTCGCAATAGTTGTGTTAGATTATCTGAAAGCACTATGGTGTTCTGCCGGGCACAGCCATCGGACTATGAAGATCCTGCTGCAGATGTTAGTTTTATCATTTTTCACAAAGTCTTTGTCGTTTTGTCTTCTTTGTGTTTTCTTTTTTTTTTTTTTTATCTTTTTTTTTTATCTTTTTTTTTTTTTTTTTTTTTTTTTTCTTTTTCGTCTCTTCCAGCAAACGTTCCAGCAAAAAAAAAATCATACGCATACTCCTCCCCCCCCCCCCCCCCGCCCCGCCCACGCCAATCGCCCTCTACCCCTCGTCCCATCTTCTATCACCCCGCCCCCTTCCCACACCCAACCCCCTGGCCCCCCCCCCTCCCTCCTCCAAATTCTTCCCAAGTTTTCCAGTGTCAATAGCATGCCAACATAGCTCTGGTTTACCATGAATCTCAATTTTTTTTTTTTTTTTTTTTGCGTTGACTCCTTAGTGCAAGTAGCCACCGGTATGCCGTTTACATGCACAACTCATTCGAGACGTGCCGCATACGAATACTTGGCTTCACACCGCGTATCCGAATGCAACACGTCTCCAATGTGCCTGTCAGTTGGGCGGGATGCGGGCATGCGTGCAGCCGCTGCGCTTTGTCGGGTTGGGTTAGAATGAGATGGAAGTTTAATGGCTACGTGATACACATGCAGTTTTCGGTGGCATATATGGGTCACCAGTGCATCGTGAATTCCATGTTGTCATATCACCTTATCTCTGTCCGCCATTCCCCTATTGGTTGCATATTTAGGCCAGCGATTTGTCGTTTTATTTCTGGCTTTTATGTAATCCTGTCAACGTATCTTTTCTTTCTTTTTCTCTCCCCCACCCAATAATAATAATAATAATAATAATAATAATAATAATAATTGGTTACATATTTAGGTCAGGGGTGCAGTGGTTTATTTCCTTTCGTTTGGTGTGTAAACCGGTCTCCTTTATCCACATTTTCTCTCCAACACCCCCTATCGGTTTCCGCACATACAAAGGGGAGCCACACGGCTCAGAGTCCATCTAGATTTATGGGACGGCAAATACAACTTTTTGGCTTCCAGCTAGCGTCAACTGCGGAACGTGGGTATTGTAACGAGTGTCTGTGATAGCAAAATGGATCCTCTGTGATAGCTATGGTTCGACAAATGGTGCAACTTATCGCAATATATCGACAACAATAGCTCAAGGGTAGCGCTTGGTCAGCTTGAAGGCGCCAAGCTGAGCAAGCGCAACCCTTGAGATGGCATGTACATGGATCGTTCTTTGGTGTTAGGCTGTGGTGTTAGGTTATATATATATATATATATATATATATATATATATATATATATATATATATATATATATATATATATATATATATATATATATATATATATATATATATATATATATATATATATATATAATATAAGTTATTGGTCGGAGGGGTATGCTACACGGACCCTTGTAGACCTGAGGGAGGTCAAAGGAAACATTGTACCCCGAAGGCCTGAGGGGTACAATGGTTCCTTTGACCTCCCGAAGGCCTACAAGGGTCCGTGCAACAAATCCCTCCAACAAATAACGTATTTGTTTTCATTCCTCCACTATTTTCGTAAAAGAAATCAAGAAGACATCTTGCGACCTGGATCACGCCAGACATGACTGACGTCAAAGGAATATACCTTAATACATAATAGACTTATGACGTAATTTAAAATACGTCATCACGTTGCCGTCTCCAGTACTGAGTGTGCTTGTTGTTTCGAACAACACTAAGTAACTTTGTACTTTAGAACATTCGGCGATTTTTTTATAGAACAAAACTGGCATCCAAGATGCGTCATTCAGAGGGCTACAAAACGTCAGCCATTTTTCGCTACAGAGGTTTTTATATCACGGTCACATGGTACGGTTTGCGCTAAAGTGACTGGTCGTGTGACGTAGGGAGGAAAACAAATATATATATATATATATATATATATATATATATATATATATATATATATATATATATATATATATATATATATATATATATATATATATATATATATATATATATATATCAGCACGCCAAGGGACCGACAAATGTGTGAGGTTACAGCCGATCTTGTTGTAAACGGAGTACGGCATTACAAGAGAGAGGCAATTTTTTTTTTTTTTTTTTTTTGACATATAACATTCCAGCGTCGTTAGTCTTTGCAATTTTTTTTTTTTTTTTTTAGTCTCTCTTACTCTGTTATGTGTTTCAAAATGCGACATATCTCTTGGATCGTGGTCTGCAGTGACGTGAAATATAAGATGACGTCAGACCACAGTGTAAAACTCACAAATAGAAAGCGAGTCTTCTTGAGACCTTCACGTCATGAATATTGATCAGTATTCCAGAGAATCACAAATAACAATGTATGAGAGGTGTCAGGCCGATCAGACGCTATCCTGAGCTCTTGTGGTCGATCCATTTACTGTTGCTGGTCAGCAGTGCTTAGAAAGTGATCATAAGATGTGAACTATTGATTCTGTTGATTCTGGGGTGAAATGGGTTGGGTGTTACCTATGTAACGAAGCATGACGGCGTTTCGTTTCCGAACCTGTTCACAAACACTTGCAGGCGACAAAAGCGTTGTTGTCAATTATGTTTGTGTTGCTGATGTGTGTGTTGTTTCGTTGTTTATGATGTTTTTGTTGTTGGTAAATTGTTGATGTTGTCGGTGATGGTGGTTGTGTCTTGTCGTTTTTTGGTTGGCTGGTTGGCGGTCGTTTGTTCGTTCGTTCGTTCGTTTGTAGATTCGTTTACACCATAGTCGCTGTCCTAAATTTTCATCATCCTTTGCATTCAACTTAGTTCATGGGTCCTGAACGCGTTGTTGTTTTTGTGCATACGTGGGTATGTGTGTGTGTGTATTCTTTGCGTGTGTAGGAGACAGAGAGAGAGAGAGAGAGAGAGAGAGGTGGTGTGTGTGCGTGCGTGTGTGTGTGTGTGTGTGTGTGTGTGTGTGTGTGTGTGTGTGTGTGTGTGTGTGTGTGTGTGTGTGAGGGGGGGGGGAGGAGGGGGCAAAGGATATGACAAGAAACTGCAAGCGTTCGGCTTGATAATGATAATAATATTACATAGTAATATTGCAATTCAAATAGTTAATCATATCATAATTCATAGCCCGGTTGGAAAACTATTATAATAAGTAGTTTGTGTGTGGGTTTGGATGTTAATTATTGCTATTCTTTGATATTAACAAGTTGTGTGTTTTGGTTTTTGCTCTAATATCACCAATGTGTGAAAAGACGTTAAATACAATCCTGATCCTGATTGATAATGAGGCGAAATATAAGACAGCACGTAAATGCGACACCAAAGAGCGAAATGACAAGAGATCGTTCCTATTGACCTTTCCATACTGCAGGCGTCTGTGAAAGTGATACCAATTTAACTCTGCCACTTGATGCACGATTCATTAATAATCAAAGCCAACCTTCACAGTTGCAGTTTTAGCCCGATGACCCCTCAATGTCAGTGTGTGGAAGACGGCTGAATGTGGCAGCAAGAGACATAGATTTCCATGAGCCCCTACGGCTCACACAACTACGGCTCACACAACTACGGCTCACACAACTACGGCTGCAGGGGCACATGAAAATCTATGCCTCTTGACCACGGAAGACAAACGACCGTGCATCCGGTTTTCAGTTTCAGGTTAAAAAGACAGGTATGGCAGGCTTCAAAAAGTACAGGATACACCTGAAACCAGTTCGATTTCTCGGGGACGAAGAAGTTGAGAACACAGCAGTCTTTGATTTGCAATTTGTGTTTTTCGCTTGCCTTACATTTTGCCTCCTTATTCAACTCCCTGCCCCCACCGCACTTCATCTCCCCCCCCCCACCCACCCACCCACACATACACGCACACCTTCTCAACTCCCCCTCCCCGGCCCCACTCCTACAAGCCCGCACCCCACCCGTAAAAATTTTACCCATACATATATGTTTTAGAAATGTTTTAAGATTGAAAGGGATGCTTGAGTTCAAACTGCACAGTCGATTTTGCGCATAAAGAGGTAAAATACGAGTGTAACTAAATCTGGATTAATCAGAGGTCTCTACTAACACCACAGGAGAAGAAAACCGAAGCGGTTATGGCCGTTATGACAAGAGTTTCGTGACCATGACTGACTCGGAGAGCGTCAGTAGGCTACTAAGCATCCAGAGACACACAACTCTTGACATAACTTCGGTTTTCTCCCCATGTGACTACACTTGTTCTATGTAAATTACTCCGCTTAACTCCTTGACTGTCAGTGGGCGCGGATTTCGCGTCTGAAACCACTGCACACTGACCGACCGGCTTCGCGTTAAGAACACGAAATATTGGGACCAAACATGGGCACACAGAACACAGTACTAACAAGAGACATAAATACACAGTACTAACAAGAGACATAAATACACAGTACTAACAAGAGACATAAATACACAGTACTAACAAGAGACATAAATACACAGTACTAACAAGAGACATAAATACACAGTACTAACAAGAGACATAAATACACAGTACTAACAAGAGACATAAATACACAGTACTAACAAGAGACATAAATACACAGTACTAACAAGAGACATAAATACACAGTACTAACAAGAGACATAAATACACAGTACTAACAAGAGACATAAATCCTCATGAGCCCCCGCATTCGCGGGGGCTCATGATGATTTATGTCTCTTGCAGATAGGTAGCGTTCGTTTAGGGGTTAAACAAACTTTGAATTTAATAGCGAACAAATCTGGGCCCGTGGGCACTATGTGATGTCCAAAGTTGACTGTATCCACCTTTCGAAACCCTTGTACCTTTTAAAGACAATTCCCTCAAAGAAAGAAACACGTTTAGAAATAGGTTTTACAACATTGACCACCTTTTGGCAGTCGGTCACATTTTTTTCAGTACGGATTTTTCTGCGCCTTTAGCATGTACTTGTGTGGGCTGATATACCGCTGTCTATTTCAACTTTGCAAAACTTTTTTAACCTTACACTTCATCTTTTCTTTTCCTTTTTTTTTTTTTTTTTTTTTTTTTGGGGGGGGGGGGGGGAGGGTGGTGGTGGTGGGGGGGGGGGGGTTTGCTTTAACGGTACTTGTACGAATCGAATTACTCTTTAAACTGAAGCCCTGCCAGTGTTTTTAAAGAGGTATCATATTTTAAATCATGGTGTTACTCGTTTTTCGCAAGATTGTCCAAGTTTCATTGCGACGCGCTTTGAACTGGGGTTTTGTAAAGACGCCGTTAAAAGGAGTTCAAAGGAAAACACAGAAATATGGTGGTGTCTAGTTACTTTTTCATTCCTGTTGAGATCACAATCCATCTGCAAGAGGCATTGATCCTCATGAGCCCTCGCATTGCGGGGGCTCATGAGGATCTATGCCTCTTGCTTGCCCCATGAATGTCTGTGGTCTCCGAGCGAAAACAAGCATCTTTCCTCTAGTGTTTTTGATATACTTTGAAATCGACCCAGAAAGTGTACAGTTGCGGCATTGCCGGCACATGAGTTTTTCATCTTATTTCATGTACACCTGTGTTTTTCGTCATCGCGAATTCAGCATGTGACGTCTCTCCTGACCCCAGGCTGTGAACATTGACGCAGAATATGTTGTCTATTATTTTTTTGCCTATGAACATTATTTTGCATCTGTGTTCTTTACGCATACGAAGGCGTCGTGTTTAGCTGTAGTTGTTTCGAGATAAACTGCTTTGAAATAGTCCAAACAGGAATTTTAAATCAGTCCCTTCAGGAATGAGGCCGTTGCTCATAGTCTGCGGAAAATTTGTACCCGGTTGCAGGAAATCTGCCTCAGCGTTCCAAGCCGTACCTTGGCTAAATTTAGCTTGACAAGGTACCAGGACGGACTTCAGACATAGTTTTACTCCAGTTTTACGTTTCCATCCCTAACCCACATCATACTGAGGCTAAAAGCTTCAAACTTGTACACTGCCATATGCAAGCTACATTATAGCATACTTTCAGATAAGCCAGTATAGACCAATGGCTTTAGTTCAAGGGTGGTGCCAGAATAACTTGGCGCCTAGAGGCGCCAAGCTATTCTGGCACTAACCTTGAACTATTTTAGTCAAACTTATTTCACACACTGGTGTATTCAAAATGATAAGGGCTAAGCTGAGTTTAGGTGGCGCTAGGCTCTCGGCAGATGAACATACGTGCTCGTTCGTCTACTGGAATAGACCCAGCTCAAGAATGTTAGACCCTTTCACGAGACAGTTAAATTATAACACAGTTTGCTCAAAATCTGGCTCCATTCGATTTACGTCTTTGCTCTTTCACCAAGGATGTCATGTGCATTCCCTCCACGGCATGTTCAGGGGTTTCCCCCTCAAGATGCACCACAAAAGGAAAGAAATCAAAGATTTCTCTGCGGTCAGTTTCGTGCCAGTTTCGTGCCCCTGACTGGCTCCGAGCGTCTGCATGGCCTGGTGACGCGGGAAGCCGGTCAGGGGCACGAAACTCTTGGCAGTTTCATTCCCCCTGTGGATGCTTTGAAACTGACCCAAACTGATTATTTTATTCAAGTTCCGTAAGGAGATAGTTTGCAGAAGATCTGGGCACGAGTGGGCTTAAATCCCGCGCCAGCCACAAAGCAAGGTGCTCCGCGACAGCGGAGCACCTTGCTTAGTGCCGGGCTGGCGCAGGATTCAAGCCCACTCGTGCAACCGGCCCCGGCAGGGCGCCTCCAATATCAAGCGAGAGGGGAGCTGCCTTTTGAGGATGGAAACGTGATATTGTTATGTGCTTGTTGTTCACCGTGTAAAGTAGGACAACGCCGGCTGTGTTCTAACCATCTTGACTGTCGGTAGCGCTTTTTGCCGCGATGATTCCTGCAGGCAGGAATCGGTCATCGCGACAAAATGCGCTACCGACAGCCAAAGGGTGAATGTCCAGCAGGAATCGTGGCGACAAAAAGCGCTATCGACAGCCACAGGGTAAAATGTCTCTTTCGCCGCGTGTCTTTGTGATTGGATCTCGCTGAGATTTCTGAAGACGTAAATTTCATCATCAGACACTCTTAATCGTACGAAGGATAGTGTTTGGAATGGTGAGTCAGACCTTCCTACTAGTCGTTGGGACTTTGGTTTTGTTCGGTGAGCTATAGGACCTCAGGCCGAGATCGGCTTGTGCTGACCCGGCGGGTGATATCGGTCAGGGGGACTTTTGCTGCCTGGGTCTCGGCCAGTTTAATGAAAATGTGAAATGTATCATCCGAGCAAGCACCGCATGCCGCGAAAACCTAACCCTTTGGCTGCCGGAATCATCGCGACAAAAAAAAAAAAACGCTACCGACATTGTCGGGTGTTTTGTTTGTTTGTTTACCGCGATCATAGGACGCCATTCCGCTCAGCAGCATATTTCATGCCCAGCGCAAACTGTGCGAGAGGGATTGAAAGATATAGGCTACAAGGGTCGTACCTCATTAGCTTGGTGCCGCCTAGTTCAGCGCGAGGAGATGGCGTGTAAGAGGCGGTGGGGTCGGGGGGGGGGGTTGGGGGGGGGGGTTGTAAGGGGTGTCACGAGCATGACATACTTTCCAGCCTCAAAAAAATCAAACAACAGGGAGGAGGGGGAGGGGGGGGGGGTCAGGCGACTGTCCAAATTCCCAAAACAATGGAGGGGTGTGTGGCTTTTTCCGTCTTCGAAAAAAATTCAATCGTATAAATCAAAATCTGTGTAATCTTTTTTCTCCAGAAATACTTGAAGGGGGGGGGGGGGGGCGAAGTAGTTACCCAGTGCGCAAAGGCCATCAGGCCGACGTCGGCCGCCGTTGGCCGCACGCGGGCCAACAGCGGCCGACGTCGGCCCGATGGCCTTTTGTGCTTTGGGTACTCACTCTTCCTTACCCCTATATTTATTTTCATAACCGGTTCCTACGCCACTGTCACTGATAGAAACAACAACGTTGTGGGAAAGAATCTAATGTCTAAGCAGCCCTTCCTGTATACTCTTGGTCGACACCATGATGTCGGTCTACCTGTTCACCTGTAATTTTCTCGTTTTACATTATCTCTTCACATCTACGGACGCTGTTCACCTGTAATTTTCTCGTTTTACATTATCTCTTCACATCTACGGACGACTATATCCGTACACCTTGCAGACTAATCCACTTATTTGGCGGCATTCATCGTTAAAACCGGTGTGCATGTTCTATTGTTACCGTGTCGATAGAGATATCAAAATCTGAAATTTCAAACCTGGCCAGGGGCCGTAACTGAGAGAGGTTTCTGACGTCGGAACTAGCATAAATTATGCACAAGTGAATGTCATAACATGATAGATTAATGAATTCTTTGAAAGTGTGTGCGCAGTTTGCGAAATTCAAGTATACGGGTCGGGGAAATAAATCGGTCAAACTTTCTTCCATTTCCATGAAACACAGAGCCTCATGGGCCCCTGCGGTTGCAGGGGCCCTTGCGAATCTATGCTTCTTGTCGCTAACGATCGGTACCGCTCATTTACATCTCTGATCCCCTCAGAAGAACGAGATTATCAGGATTTGAGTGTAATTTGAGTGGTAAATTTAGCAGGCAGCTTCAGTTACACTGCACATATTTTTGGATTTCCGTCGACGTGATAAACGATAGCGGTCTTACGTTACTTACATGACTGAACTTACCTGTGACGACCCTGCGATAAGACAGGTCAAGACAGGTTTCAGTGTCTGCCTTTGATAAACGACAAGTGACATGTAGCGTTGGTTTTACCACGTAATAAAATCTACAATGGTGTGCAATGAGGCTGGCAGATTGAGCAATTAGGCATTCACCCTCACAATTGTATTTCTCACTCAACTCATTCAGCCCGACGGCCGTATCATATTCCCAAATTTTTGGAGGCGTCATCTAATGACTATGCACCAGTTGCATGAGATGGATCGGCCATGATAATTCAAGGGCAGTGCCAAATTAGCTTGGCGCCGACAGGCGCCAAGCTAAACTGGCACTACCCTTGAATTATCATGGTCGACCCATCTCCTGCTGTAGTGCGTCAGGGCTGAATGGGTTATAAACTTTATATATGTGCATAGACAGGAATCGAGCGTTATTGTGCAGAGAACGGTAATAATAAGTTTGTGAGGCCGTGCAGAAAACAGATGATGGTATTAACCCCTTCACTCGCCATTTGACGCAGCTTGTCAGTGCAGTCTTTGTTTAATTCAACGCCAAAGAACACTGCTGTCCCAGGAACATGGCTTTAAAGTGGTGTCACCAAGAGGCATAGATCCTCATGAGTCCCCACTATCTTCGTTAATTCAACGCTCCCTCCCCCTTCCCCCCCCCCCTCCGTCCCCCCTCCCCCCCCCCCCCACAAAAAAAAAAATTGCAGTCTCAGCAACATAGCTTCAAAGTGGTGTCACCAAGTCAAGATCCTCATGAGCCCTGGCAATGGCGGGGGCTCATGAGGATCTATGTCTCTTGGATCGTGTACATCTCTTTCTCGACAGGGAAAGGGTTAATTAGACAGTCGGTCCATCATTTATACTGCAAATTAATATACCCTTCATCCACTCGTTACGACCAAAGAGTATCTAGCGTAGCCTTTACACTGTGTTAGGACTCGCCAGCCACACGGCCGCCCATTTGGTCAACCTTCCAAACGTCTGTCCTATCAATCCATAACTTAATCGGTCAATACAGCCCAGAAGACACTTTTTGCCGGTGTTTTCTTGCAAGATTATAAAGCAGAAACTGAGCAGAACAACGGGCTATTGCGTCTCGTGCCTTCTCATCGTCGATGGAGAGGGGACTACAGGATGGAGAGGGAGGAAGGATGCAGTTTATACGAACCGTGGTGTCCGGATTCACAAACCAGCACACAAATTAAATTCGAAATGTTTCACATTTCATACCGACATAAATGCAGATGGAATTGGGAGAGTTAAAATGTCCCGTTATTCTCACGTCTGATCGTAAAAATAATCGCGTGGCCGGAGTTGTCTTTCCTGAACAAAGGGCATGTACAGTTATTTGCGCCTAGTTTGTAACTGTATAGCTCTACAAGAGCTGATGATTCGTGTTTCTTTTATTCACGCGTGCTCGAGGCCATTCTATATTAAGAAAGGGCACAATAATTTTCCGCTTTGATATTCGACGCTGGCCCCCAAGGTCAGCACAGAGCGCCCTTGGTAATGAATACGCGTATCGTATAGAAGACAGTACATCAGTGCTGATTTAGTCCAATAGTGAACGACGTACGCCTATAAGATGCATAAATCCTCATGAGCCCCGCATTGCTGGGGTTCATGAGTATCTATGCCTCTTGTTTGCCTTATTTACATCCGTGACAGTGCGGAGGTCAGTCCTCAGTGTCCACACCATAACTAAGACAGTGACATGGTCATGTTTCACTCTAATTTCTACAATGCAAGAACGTTTGCTTACAGGAAAATACAGACCCTCATCAACCTCCTTAGCTTGCCTCTTGTTGGTCTCATTTACCGCTATGTTACTGATGAGGACGTGATCTGGAAGACGCCATCTGGTGTCAGAATACGATGGTATTTCTTTGGCCACGGTCAAATACCGTGATATACGCCCAAGAACAGACAAATACCCCTGGTTCTTGGTGCTGGTGATTATTACACTGGATGCGTTGGTTCGCGTAGTTTCCTTTCGAGGCAAGGGACACGTCGCACAGTACCTAAGGACAAGGGTAAAGAAGCCGTATTTATGGGTTGTTTTTTTTAGAAGTTGTCCATCAGACACAGCTTGCGTGACGATTCCATTAGTTGCATGCGGTACTGGGACTTTCAGAAGGTAAGAGAATTTGTGTTGTACACCCCACACCAGCTGTTTCAGTCGATCCGTCACCTGCGACTGATGTGTAGTGCTAACTATTCTAGGCCAGGCAAAACGACGGGCTTGTTCAGATAGCATGTCTGTTATTAGGCCCTGGTAAATCAAAGTAGCACAGTTGCAGTGCGGCCGAAATGATCAGTGCTCAGGTCGTACTCCATAGGTCCCCCAGAACTCGCCCGCTAGGGTCCGTCCATTATCACCCTGGTGGCCGTGGACGTTAATCTCCGAACTGACAACAACGACGACTATTCTGTCTCTTAACCCCTTGACTGTACCTGACTGTCGTCACGCGTCTTTCCCGCCGAGAGGTATCGTTGGTAACTTCAGAGGGTTAAACTATTCACAATAGTTTGTCCATTTGATCTGCTTCAGTTTAGCCTATAGAATCACCTCAGTTCAAAGCAACTGCGGAGAAAGACGAGAATCTATGCCTTTTTCCCAGCAAGCAAAGGTCTTTGGGCCGACATCGGCCGCAGTGTGCCCGCGCACGACAGTGCGCGGGCCCACTGCGGCCGATATCGGCCCGAGAATCCTTTCCTTACTGAGCTGTTGAGACAGGTCCGCTGTAACTGTTGGTGAAATTATTTCAATCTGCAGACGAAATCAAGGGACTGTCTGAAAATGACCGACAGTGACTTTAATATCTGCCTTGTGAAGGCAAAAGACAGCAAGTCCCTTTTTTGTGAAAAGCGTGATTTTTATTGTCTTACAATGAAAATCTCGCTTTTCACAAAAAATGAACTTGCTGTTTTTCACCTTCACTGAACAGGGACAATCTGCTCAGACGAATAATGATATAACAGCGTCATCTTGATGTCATCCTAATCATCAGGATTGATTTCAATGCTGGGGATTCTGTATCGAAATTAATCCCATATAGTAATACATTTATCGTAACAGCCTTGCTAAAAAATATCCACCTGGATACGTATTTTAGCATCACATGAGAAATGAAACTACCTTACCTAACTCATGTACACTGATACTTTGTGGATCATGTGACCGTTCACCTTGTCTGATGTTTCAAGGCCGCAGAACGGGTTTCACATACTAAATTGTGGCGGTTCTGCGGCCAAGATGAATTTAACCCTTTGGCTGTCGATAGCGACTTTAGCCGCGATGATTCCTGCAGGAATCATCGCAACTAAAATCGCTACCGACAGCCAAATGGTTAAGCAGGTGTGATGTCCCTACTCCCAAGAAGGAAACTCAACGGCAGACGGAAGCCATAATTTTTCCTCTAAGTGCACCAAATACAAGCCTCTTGCTTGCAAGGAGTTGTATTATTGCGACATCCAGAGTTTTAAGTACTTATGGTACTTAAGGGTCTGTTGACAGGAGGACTGCTATGAGGACGCATGCCGCCATGATCCGGAAGATCTGTCACTTTAGTCCTTACTAAAAAGGGGCGCAACCTACTGTCTGTTTTTACTAAAAAGGGGCTCAACACACTGTCTGGTGTTGTTCTAATTTAGGAACAACTCCTATTGAATAAGCTGCTTCCTCTATGCTGACATTGCCTTGAATCGTTCGTCCATCCAGGTATGCTATCGAAGCAAATTCTCGCAAAGCCTCGCAGGATACGGGATTTTATGAGAATTTATGCTTCGTGTTATTTTTAGTAATATCTTTAACCCTTTGGCTGTTTGCCTTTAGCTACTGACAGCCAACTTTTTCATCTCTTCTCGCACTCAGCATGCGGAGATACCTACACCCAAACTGAACCTGTACTTTCTTGAAATGAACATCAACCTTAACTGAAAATGAATAGACTGTACTGTCCATTGTTGCAGGTGCGGGCAGCAGCGAGACTGTCCTGGCGGCCCAGCACAAGAGCCTGGTGACAGCCCTCAGCAAATCACGTGCCGCCAAAAGTAAGCCTTCGTCTCTTTTCACTCCGTAGACTGCTGCTGACTGTACCGTCCGGCGGAAAAGACGCGTGACCACGCGTCTTTTGCGCCGAACGGTATCGTCAGTGGCAGTCAAAGTGTTCACGCCTTCAAGCGGGTGATAATGTGTGTTCTTCTGTGCTTTTGGATTTGAGGTCCAGAATTGCAGAACAGCACACACTGTATTGACCGTAATTAGGTTGTCTCAACTCAATGAATATCTTAAAGACTGCGACAAGTTCTTTTCGGACGCGCAAGGCTAGTCAGGTGTTAATTTCCCGAATTCAAACTCTGTCTGTCAATGAATGACTTCCGCAACGTGTTGCGAGAGACGAACAAACGCCCTTACTTCAGGAAAGTGCCTAAGTTAGCTGGACGCTTGTTCAGGCTGATCAGGCACTACCCTGTGGCGATCACTGACGAGCAAACTACTAGTGCTGTTGTTCCGCAGTTGTGATCAGGCCATCTCCCTCTTATTTCTGTCACGCGCGCGATTTGTGCAAAAGATCTTCGGGCCGACGTCAGCCGCAGTCGGCCCGGGCGCATGCGCGGGCTGACGGAAGGCCGGCGTCGGTCTGATGGTTTTTTGCTGACTGAGTTCCGCGCGAAATGTGGTTTGGCTGTTCTGGAGGTAGCTAGAAGAGTCACTTCTAATAAGACGTCTGCAGACTGCAAAGGTGGATTTATTTGTAAAGGCAATTTAACCGATTGTTCTGTGCACGTAGGTGTACACAGTATTTTAAATAAATAAGACGTGAACCAAAAAAAAATTAAACGTGACTCCCCCCGCTCAGTCACGTTAACCCATCTAGACCCGACGCACGACAGCAGGAGGTGGATCGACCGTGATAATTCAAGGGTAGTGCCTGATTAGCTTGGCGCCTGATGACGCCAAGCTAATCTGACACTACTCTTGAATTATCACGATCGATCCACCGTCTGCAACTGATACGTAGTTGTTATGTGACGTACTTCCCAAATTTCAGGAATGCAGCCTCAGGACTAAATGGGTTAAGTTGTTTTCAGGTGCATGCCAACCGTCGATTATTTTAGACATGTTTAATTGAACTGCGCGATCCCGGCCATGCAGATTGCTGGTGTTCGTGTTTTCAAGTGCATGTAAGTACATGCTAATTGAATCGGGGACAAGCAATGGCGGCGCGTCAGACCTGCGGCCCTGTGAAGCCAAGAGACCTCAAGTCTCTTTTTGTGAAAAAGCAAGATTGTCCATTGTAATACAATGAAAATCTCGCTATTCACACAAATGGATTTTCTGTCTTTTTGCCATGAGGCGACAGGGATGTATCTGTGTGCACGTCTGTGATTTTTAAAAAAAATTATTATTACTTTTTTACGACTCTAAGCTGGGATGAAGATTGTATGTCGAACGGGAAATTCGAGGACCCACGTAAAAAGATTTCAAACTAATTGTAGCTTGCGTGCACATGGGTTTTTAAGTACAGGCAGGTCACTGCTGATAATTAACTATTTTTCCTTCTTCCAACTCCTACACAGTCCCACCGAATCCCCCCCCCCCCCCCACCACCACCACCACCATCCTACCCGGCACCTCATTCCACCCTATCTTTCCTTTATTAACGCCCTGCCCTGCCATTCCTGCGGACGGAGAACGTGATCTGAAATCATTGTTTATTCAATGAAAAAAACAAGATGGGATGAACCATAACCCACAAAGTCCCTTCTATATGAGAGCTGTCCTCGCTGCCAATGGTCTCTACCTTTTGTCTTTGACCTGATTCTGATGTTGAATTATCTCCTCTTGAAAAGTCTCGCAGATCTGCCAATGCGTCAGTTAGTTTATAAGGGGCGCAGGACATACGCGTCATTGATTTGTCAAATGTCATTTGTCATGACGTAAGTTTTAGTTTTTACGTAATTTTATATTTTACATGATATGATTTCACTTTCGCTTCATAGGTTTGAGAAAATGGTGACAAAACTAGAACTTCACGGTACAATTTCAGTCTTGCTATAATTTGTGTGAAAGCAGGTTGACTTTACCTAGCTACATGATATGCTAAGTACACGGGTCACCTGCATGCTCTTCTGAAAGCGCGTCGATATGTGTGTGCGTGTTAGTACGTGCGTGCGCGCGCGCTCCAAACATCTCCAAGAGGCATAGATCATCATGCACCTGGAGGGCTCATGAGGATCTATTCCTCTTGGAGATGCGCGCATGTTTGTGTGAGAGAGAGCCGAGAGAGCCGCGCGCGAGAGAGAGAGAATGACGTCATAATGAGTATTATAGTGTCTGCGTGGTGACGGAGTTGCCTTTTTTACGTCACCACCACTGTGTGACTTTCTCTAGAAGTAAAGGTTTTTAGTGTTTTAATTCTTTTCTGAAAAGAATTAATTTTTACTAAAGAAGTTTAATGGATACAAAGCTGGCTATCCAATGTCTTTCTCCAAACTAGCTATATATACAAAAGTTCAAGTAAATATGACAAAATTACGGACTCATTCTGGTCAACCCACTTCCTATAAACTGCTGTTTATGTCTTCAATGAGACATTCAATTACAATATGCTCGGGGGCTCTCTTAGCCACCCACTTAAGAAAGTATTTCACCAAGTTTCAAGCTTGTGTGAACAGAAATATCGGAGATTCTCTTGTTTACTTACATACACACACACATACATACGTACACACATACATACGCACATACATACGCACATGCGGCGCTTCGCGCCAAATGTA
Source organism: Semisulcospira habei (assembly GCA_036245525.1). Classification (NCBI taxonomy): domain Eukaryota; kingdom Metazoa; phylum Mollusca; class Gastropoda; family Semisulcospiridae; genus Semisulcospira; species Semisulcospira habei. Next base: position 126,388,699 of record BTPG01000006.1, read on the forward strand.
CGTTCAGCAGCGAGGTTAGCGTAACTAAACATGACGTAATTTTTATCTTGTTACTTCAATTGTTAGAGGTTTAGTCTGCGCGCCTTTGACATCATGGACATGATATTAAATTCGCCCCACCTCGACCTGTCCTAAAATGTCCCTTCTATAAATAGACGGGACTTAAAAAGCCGAAACCGCCAAAGGAACATGGACCCAAACTGGTTTCAGCAAGAGGCATAGATCCTCATATGCCCCCGCAATTGCGGGGGCTCATGAGGATCTATGCCTCTTGCATTTGGATCGTTGTTCAGTTTTTTGTCTCGGCAGTGAAGGAGTTACACAGCTCAGAGTGACTCCTCATGACGCTATCGCTGGGCGGAGAAAAATAAACGAGTAACTAAGCTTCATTCCCGCCGAGCGGTATCGTCAGTGGTTGTCCAAAGTGTCTAAGTCAATCCACAAAAAACATCGTACAAGCTGTAAACGGTAGATCGAACTCAGCTCCACAAGGGCAGTGCATGGTGACTGAGCTTGGTGCTACATGTACTCAGACACGGCTTTTTTGAGGGGTTCAGGTCGACTCCAGGGGCAAGTACCACTGTATAAGCACTTTCCTTGAACGATCACGGTCGAATCGGGTTACCATTCTTGACCCGCCGGTCGCAGGCGGTCCACCTCTAACAGTTTTCCGCTTGGAAATCAAACATCCGTGGGCTTTCCGGAAGTTGACACCAAGTGTCGTGATCAAATTTAGAATGAACTATCTAATGCTGTGCCCCCTCCCCCCCCCCCTCCACACACACACACACACCCTTTTTCCACGCCCCCCCCCCCCGCCCCCCACGCCCCCGCCACCCCCCACCACCCCCTCAAAAAAAAAAAAGAACTTGTTGACAAGGTGTGTGGGGCGTCACATTAGCACATTCACTGCCACTAGTCGCAGATTGTGTGTCTAAAATCTTTGTTAATAGAACTCTAAAGAGCGCAACCATCCGAGAAGCATGTACACTGCAATTGTCAGCAAGAGGCATAGGTCCTCATGAGCCCCCGCAACTGCGGGGGCTCATGAGGACCTAAGCCTCTTCCAGTTGTAACTGCGGGGGCTCATGAGGACCTATGCCTCTTCCAGTTGGATCGTGTTCATTTTTACTCGACGGCGAAGGGGTTGCATTTAGACCAGGGTAGCGCAAAGTGCACGAAATCAAATACAGACCGATGATAATTGACACTTTGCAGTACAGAGAACGTTTGTTTAAATAAATATTTTCCCACGACAAACGAGACTGCGCAACTAACGGGTGGGGGAAAAACAAACTTAAGACATGAAAACAAATACGGTCCGCCAGTAAAGGAAACTTTTTAATAAAGAGAACGTTTGTATGAATAAGTACAGCACAACGTCATGCGAGACTTCGTAGGTAATAAATGGCCTCTTGGTGGCAAACACAATAATTGGCCTATTGTTGGCAAACACATTTGCTAAGATGGTTCTTGCTCCATACAAAACTCTGACAGTGAGATACGTAACAGAGATGTTCTACTGCCCCTATTGCAAACCGGTAGAACTCTGCCATGTACAATGGAGAAAAAGAGCATCAACACATTCCGCCCCAGAACCGAAATCCCCAAATTTTGCAGTAGCCTTCTGAAGACTGTGTTACACTGGAGACAGATCGAGCGTGATAGTTCAAGGGTGGTGCCAGAATAGCTTGGCGCCTATGGGCGCCAAGCTATTCTGGCACCACCCTTGAACTATCCTGCTCGATTCATGTCTTGCCGTGGCGTGTCGGGGCTGAATGAGTTAAAGTCTTTCAATTTACGACACACGAGCAACACAAGTCGAGTGATGTCTTTCGTCCAGCATTATTGAAATGCTAGACGGGGAAGTGGCGCAGTGGTTAAGGCGTCTGCCTCCAATGCCAAAGGTGCGAGGTTCGATACCGGGTTCCGGCGTTGGATTTTTCTCCTCTGGTGTCACCGTCTGGGCAGTGGGCAGATGTTCACATCTGCACGGGACATAGACGACCCCGGCCCCCACGAGTCCCCTGCTGCCTTGCAGGCTTGGCCGCTTGGCTGCGGAAAGGCTAAGGGAGGAAACCCCTGAAATCAAAGCCCCCGTGTCTCCGGGGAAGGCTTTTGAGCCAGAGACTAAGACAAGGACAGTCTGATATAAAACCTACGACCCGAGGACCTCGATGCCACCGTCCCAGCTTGCTAGGCCATGGCAAACGAACCAAGGGTTTAAAGGGTGGGGCCAGTACTGCGCACACTGCACTCCACCAAAAAGCTCCACCGCGCAGGCTTTAGGAAACGCCCACGGACTATGACACTGAACTTTCCAAGTCCTGTAGCGATGGGCAAGGGGCAAAACGGCAGGTGAAAGATGTCACTGGAAGCCGCAGTCTCAAACCTGCATGCAGGCGGTTCAGGATATTGGTCGCCTGATGTTGACCTGGGGATGACAACGTCACTCGGCACACCCTGAACGACCAAGCAGCCTTCTCTAGGGACAGCACTGCTTGCTCCACACGGAGAGGGGCCTAGAAAAGGTGGCCTAACCAAAGCTTATCCCCTCGTAACCCAGTTGGCTAGCCGCGGTCAACGGGCATCTTCTCATGCGGTCAGAAAACAAGAAAAAACAATGGATCTACTCTCATGACGACCACGACCGGACTCAACGTAGCATGCTGGAACATCCGAACCATGCTCGACACAGCAGACAGCGGACGCCCTGAACGTCGCTCCGCCCTCATTGCCCATGAATTGCGGAGGTTAAACATCGACATCGCCGCGCTCAGCGAAGTACGCCTCCCGGAGGAAGGCAGCCTCCAAGAACTTGGCGCTGGCTACACCCTCTACTGGTCAGGCAGGCCTGCATCAGAAAGACGGTTCTCAGGCGTGGGCTTCATGGTGAAGACCCACATTGCGACTAAGATGGAAAACCTACCAACGGGTCACTCCGACCGCATCATGTCCATGCGCCTCCCACTGAGACACCAGCAATACGTCACCCTTCTCAGTGTGTACTCCCCAACCCTCCTGGCAGAGCCTGCAGAAAAAGACAAGTTCTACTCTGACCTGCGCAGCCTCCTGCAGAGCACCCCTGCAGACGACAAAGTCATCATCCTTGGCGACTTCAACGCCAGAGTGGGCCAAGACTCAGAAGCCTGGAAAGGAGTCCTCGGCAAGCATGGCGTTGGGAACTGCAATGACAATGGTCGCCTACTGTTGGAGCTCTGTGCAGAGCAGCAACTTGTCATCACCAACACTACTTTCCAGCAAAAGGACAGTCGAAAGACCACCTGGATGCATCCTCGCTCCAAGCACTGGCACCTTATCGACTATGTCCTAGTGCGTCAGAGGGACCGCAGTGACGTCCTCCTCACCAGAGTGATGCCCAGCGCAGAGTGCCACACTGACCACCGCCTTGTTCGCTGCAAACTAAGGCTCCGCCTCAAGCTGAAACCCAAGAAATGGGGCCCCCCCAAGAAAAAGCTTGATGTTGCCAGCCTTCAGCGTGACGACAAGAAAGCTGCCCTTCAGGCCGATTTACAGCGCATGCTCAAAGACACAGTTGATCCAGCAGACTCCTCCCCTGAAACACTCTGGGAACAACTGAAAACTGCTATTGTAAAATCTTCTGTGGAAGTCTTGGGCTTTGCTAGAAAGAGGAACAAAGACTGGTTTGACGAAAACGACGTAGAGATCCAGGAACTTCTAGCAAAAAAAAGAGCCGCCCACCAGGCCCACCTAGCCCAGCCTTCCTGCCCTGTGAAGAAGTCTGCCTTCCGCCTCATCTGCAGCAGTCTCCAGCTCAAGCTTAGAGAGCTCCAGAACGAGTGGTGGTCCAGACTCGCACAGAGGACCCAGCTCTGCGCTGACAACGGTGACTACAGGGGCTTCTACGAAGCACTGAAAGCAGTGTATGGCCCTAGGCACCTGGTACAAAGTCCCCTGCGAAGCGCTGATGGACAGGCACTCCTCACAGATAATACCTCCATCTTGAACCGCTGGTCGGAATACTTTCAGGACCTCTTCGGCGCTGAGCGCACTGTTCAAGAAACAGTCATCCTCCAAATCCCACACCTTCCACTAAAGGTTGAATTGGACGAACCGCCCACCGCCGAAGAGACCCTCACAGCCATCCACCAGCTCAAGAGTGGCAAAGCAGCAGGCATTGACGGAATCCCGCCAGAGATCTGGAAACATGGAGGCCCAGCACTGCACAACAAGCTCCACGACCTCTTTCTCTGCTGCTGGGAAAAAGGAACACTACCAAAGGATCTCCGTGATGCAGTCATCATCACCCTGTACAAGAACAAAGGAGAGAAGTCTGCCTGCTCTAATTATCGTGGAATTACCCTGCTGTCCATTGCCGGGAAAATTATCGCAAGGTTGCTCCTGAATCGGCTGGTACCTGCCATCGCTGAGGACCACCTCCCAGAGGGCCAGTGTGGCTTCAGAGCCAACAGGAGTACCACCGACATGGTCTTTGTGCTGAGACAGCTTCAGGAGAAGTGCCGCGAGCAGAACAAAGGGCTGTACGTAACGTTTGTCGACCTAACAAAAGCGTTTGACACTGTGAGCAGGCAAGGTATGTGGCAGATCCTGGAGCGACTAGGCTGTCCCCCAAAGTTCCTCAACATGATCGTCCAGCTCCACGAGGACCAGCAAGGCCAGGTCAGACTAAACAGTGACCTCTCAGAACCATTCCCCATTCGCAACGGCGTGAAGCAAGGCTGCGTGCTGGCACCGACCCTCTTCACCATCTTCTTCAGCATGATGTTGAAGCAGGCCACAGTGGACCTCGACGATGACGACGCAGTGTACATCAGGTATCGTCTCGATGGCAGCCTGTTCAACCTCAGACGACTGCAGGCCCACACGAAAACCCTAGACCAACTGATTCGTGAGCTGCTCTTTGCTGATGACGCTGCCCTCGTTGCACACACAGAGAGAGCCTTGCAGCGCATTACGTCCTGCTTCGCAGATGCCGCCCAGCTCTTTGGACTTGAGGTCAGTCTGAAAAAGACAGAGGTCCTTCATCAGCCGGCACCCAAGGAAGAGCATCGCCCTCCCCACATCACCATCGGCGAGTCCGAACTGAAGTCTGTACACCAGTTTACCTACCTTGGCTGTATCATCACGTCAGACGCCAAGCTGGACAAGGAGCTGGACAACAGGCTGGCAAAAGTGAACAGTGCTTTTGGGCGACTATTCAAGCGGGTGTGGCACAATCAACAGCTGAAAAAAGGCACCAAGATCAGCGTGTACAGAGCTGTCGTCCTCACCACCCTGCTGTACGGTTCCGAGTCCTGGGCCCTCTACCGCAGCCAACTACGACTCCTCGAACGCTTTCACCAGCGCTGCCTGCGTACCATCCTCAGCATTCACTGGAGTGACTATGTCACCAACGTCGAGGTCCTTGAACAGGCGGAAACTGTGAGCATCGAGGCTTTGCTGCTGCGGACACAGCTTCGCTGGGCGGGGCACGTCTCCAGGATGGAGGATCATCGCCTACCCAAGATCACTCTGTTCGGCGAGCTCGCCACTGGACACCGAGACAGAGGGGCACCAAAGAAGAGATACAAAGACGGTCTCAAGAAGTCACTTAGTGCCTGCCAAATCGACCACCGCCAATGGTCTTTGCTTGCTGCGGACCGTGACACCTGGCGCTCCACCATTCACAAGGCAGCCGTCTCCTTTGAGGACTCTCGCAGAGCTAACCTTAAAGACAAGCGGCTCAGAAGAAAAAACAGAGCTGTCATAACTCCAAACCCTGACCAGACCTTCCCCTGCAGCCACTGCGGTCGAACCTGCCTGTCCCGGATTGACCTCCGCAGCCACGAAAATGCCTGCAGACGACGTGGGCAAGTCCTATAGAATCTTCGTTCGCGAAGTCAAGCCAAGAGATTGAAAGGCATATTGTAAGGCATTTTTTCCCATCATTATTGTTAGGCATATTGTAAGGCATTTTTCCCCATCATTATTGTAAGGCATATTCTAAGGCATTTTCCCCCCAGCCGATTATTGTAAGGCTAGTAAAACCGTTTATAAAGGAGATATCGCGGACTATTAATTAACCCTTATTGCCTGGAACAGATCGCTTAAACTCATACTCGTCGTCAGTCCTGGTGTGTTCTGACTGTATTGGGTTGCGCCAGTGGCGTATAAATATATTTCTGTTTACGTGCAATTTACCATACAACCCTGACACAATATGTCACGGAGTCCTCGTGAAATAAAGATGGACCATGATAGAGGCGCTAAGCTAGTCTGGTATCACCCTTGAACTGTAGTCTTCAGGTAGCAAATCCAATATTTCCAATATGAATATTTTGGTAATTTTAATCTTAGTGCTTGATGTGTTAATTCGTGAACTTTTTTTTCTGTTTTTCTGTTAAAAAATGAAAATAAATTTGGGCCGCCTTCCCTGGGGAATACGCGTCAAAGCAGTGCAGCGCCACCCGACTTGATTAGATTGGGGTGTAAATAAGTCATATAATTATCTCCCCCCCCCCCCCCCCGACTTTTTCGGTCAATTGTTCGTATACCAAATGTAGCAAACCATTCTTGCCCCAATCTAACACTAACTGAGAAACTATAGGGTCGCCTGACCAGATGATTTCAGTCTGTTGACCTGGCTCATTACCATTCGTTCCACGACTGTGCAGGTATGCAGGTAATAAAACACATAGACAGGGTCGCTGGGTGTAACTGGATAAAAACCCAACAGCCGTAGTGTCGAATTCTCCCGGACTAACCGCTCGGCTCCGTCAGAGGCTTCACGTGAAGGCCTGCCACTACCAGCAAGAGGCGAAGATTCTCATGAACCCCTGCAACCGCAGGGGTTCATGAGAATCTGCGCCTCTTGCAGACGGAAGAGCGGCGACTGCGTGGCAAGTCTCTTGTTTCCTCGTGACCTCGCGTGCAAACCCGTGCACACAGCTAATCGCGACCCCGGTGTCTTGTAGCGGAGATCGAATGACCATCATCACGGCCAAGAAATTTTAAAACATGTACAGAGCACTCCAAGACCGGTCATAGTCGGTTGCTGTTTGGCTGGGTCGATAGATAGTTCACTGGGTTCGTTCGTTCTTTCGTGTGTTTCGTTCCTTCGCCGGTTGAACGTTTGTTGTTAGTTCGTTCGTTCATATCGTATCGGATCGGATCGTATCGTATCACATCGCATCGCATCGCATCGTTTCGTTTCGGTTCGGTTATGTTCGTTTGTTCGTTCGTTCGTTAGATCAGTCGTTCATCGTTAGTTAGTTAGTTAGTTAGTTTAAATTAAATTAAGTTAATTAAGCTAGTTATTTCTTCCGTTTGTTAGCCAGGCTAGCTAGTTGGCGAGTAACTTAACTAATAAGTTAGTTTAATGAAAAAACAAACAAACTAACAATCGAAGAGATCGCATTTCAAATTTATTTGCAAACCAACCCTGACCTACTGTAAAAGGCAGCTCGACACATTTTTCTTCATGTCACCAAGCTCTTTGGCATCACCCTTGAACTATTGTGGCCGTATTTCATGTATTGCTTTCGTGGTACACGAGCCAGTTCGTTAATTGTGCCGAGTCAGGCAAAGAAAACAGCCTGCTATGTTTACGAGTTCGATCTGGTCTCGAATTTCAAATGGTTGCGAGTTCAAGGCTCGAGCGGTAACCGACAGTCCCTTTCCCCTCCAGAGCGGTGCACACAGTGCGTACTGGTCTGTGCCTTTGGACCCAGCGTCCGGCATGTAATGTGTGCTGGCCTGTGATTTAGGACCTTACGGCCATAGGCCGTAAGGTCCTAAATCACAGGCCAGCACACACATTGCATAACATCAAGTACCGGGTGCGACAGCTTGCTGAACCACGAAGGATTAACTCATTCGCGGCGAGCCGCATCCGGATGCGGCTGGCCGCGAATGAGATAAAGCGCGCCGGACACACACTATGGATTTTACCTGAGAAGACTGACTTCAAAATGACCCCAGCTCTTCTTTTTTCCGAGGGAACAAAACTCACCGAACTAACATCTTTCTTGCAAAAGAAAAGTGTGTTTTTTGGTTGTTTTTTTTTTTTTTTTTTTTTAAACCAGATGATCTCAAAAGGTTTAAAAAAAAAAAAAAAAAAAAAAAAAAAAAAAAAAAAAAAAAAATTTTTTTTTTTTTTTTTTTTTTTTTTTTTTTTTTTTTTTTTTTTTTTTTTTTTTAAACCAGATGATCTCAAAAGGGGGTGTAGAGTGTTCATGGAGAAGTAGTACCTTTGACTTTTCTGCCAGCAGCGCCTCTTGGGGCAGGCGGGAGCACTGGTCTTCACATGGCACTCAACTCTCACAGCTGGCTCCAGGTCCTTTACCTAGCCACACCCCGGTAACCGCTTCTGCTGGCGGGCGAAACGTTGTGAGGGGCTGACGCGTTTCTCAGTCAGTTGAAATACTTGGAGAGGAGACGGGCGCCGCCAAGTTCGCCTAAGCCCATTGAAAGGACTGATGGACAAGCAACAGAATAAGAATAACATGCCGGATCGGTCGGGGCCCGGATCACCAACGACCGCGCACCCCATTGGAGGTCTCCAGGGTGGGGGCGACAAGTGTGTTACTGGAACCAAACCCACCATCAAGCTGCCCACGCAAGGAATAACTATCGGAACTTGGAACGTTCGCACACTCTACCAGTGCGGCAAAGTGAAGGAACTCACCCACGAGTTGAAGCGCTATCGCTGGGACATTGTAGGACTTGCAGAAGTTCGATGGACAGGCTTCGGAGAAACAACAACAGATGAAGGCCATAAAATCTGGTTCAGCGGAAAAGAAACCAAGCACGAACATGGCGTAGCTTTTATCGTAAGGAAAGAGGTGGCTGGAACTGTCATCAGCTGCACCCCCGTGTCAAGCAGACTAATCTCCATCCGCATCTCCGCCCGACCGCACAACATCACTATCATTCAAGTATACGCTCCAACAGCAGATCATGATGATGATGAATTAGAAGAATTTTACGAACAACTGGACAACATCATCAAGAAAACACCTAAGAAAGACATTCTGACTGTCCTCGGTGACTGGAATGCAAAGATCGGCCCTGACGCCTACCAACAATGGGCAGGAACAGCTGGCAAGTTTGGCCTTGGAGAAACAAACGACAGAGGCCTGCGACTTTTAGAGTTCGCACAGAGTCACTGTCTCACCGTTGCTAATACCCTCCATCCACACAAGAAGTCAAGAACAGTGACATGGCAATCACCAGGAGGCCTGGTCCATAACCAGATTGACTTCATCTTGCTGCCTCGACGATTCAAATCCAGCATTAACAAAGCACAAACGAGGTCCTTTCCTGGCGCTGATATTGGCAGCGACCACAACCTCGTCCTTACTAGCCTCAAGTTGAAGCTGGCATTGAAACGAGATAGCAAGAGCCCTCGCATCAGATTCGACCTCCAGAAGCTAAAAGACCCGGAAGTAGAAGAGCTCTTCCAAGCCCAGGTGGGAGGCAGATTTGCAGCCTTGGCTACTTTGGACTGTGACGTAGACACCCTTGCTGGAAATATAAAAGAGGTGTTACTTTCTACAGCAGAAGAAGTGCTGGGAAAGCAGAGGAAGCGCAAACAGCCCTGGGTCACCGATGACATCCTCGATCTCTGTGATGAGAGGAGAGCCTGGAAGAAAAAGAGAGGCCAAGACCTCACATCAGCAAACAAGTACAGACTTGTCAACAAGAAGATCAGGAAGAGGATGAAAGAAGCCAAAGAAGATTGGATTGAAGACCAGTGTTGTAGCGTGGAAGAGGGCATGGCAAACGGCAACAGCAAGAAGGCTTATGAAACGCTAAGGACCCTCACCAAGACTCAACAGCGAACAGCCACAGTCATCGAAGACAGCAGCGGCCAACTCCTTACGGAAAACACTGCTGTACTAAACAGATGGACTGAGTACTGCCGAGACTTGTATAACTACAAGGCTGAGCCAGACACCAGCATCCTCCAAAACAACCAGGCTGGGGCCAGGAAGGCTGAAGACCTGCCAGTGTTAGCTGAAGAGGTGGAAGCAGCCGTACGCGGCCTGAAGGGAGGAAAGTCTCCAGGTGTAGACAACGTACCTGCTGAACTGTTGAAACATGGAGGAGAAGTAACAACGAAGGTCCTCACTACACTCTGTCAAAAGATCTGGGAGCAAAAGAAATGGCCAGTAGAATGGACACAGTCTCTAGTGATCCCGCTCCCCAAGAAAGGAAACCTGAAACAGTGCCAGAACTACAGAACTATCAGTCTGATAAGTCACCCTAGCAAAGTAATGCTTAGAATCATTCTCAACCGCCTCAAAACTTTCGCCGAGGAACTGCTGGCAGAAGAACAGGCTGGCTTCAGAGTTGGAAGAAGCACTGTAGAGCAGATTTTCAACTGCCGCGTCCTGATCGAGAAACATCTGCAGCATCAGCGCGAACTCTACCACAACTTCATTGATTTCAGGAAAGCATTTGATCGCGTCTGGCACGACGGACTCTGGCAAGTCATGAGATCGTTCAACATAGAGGAGGGACTGATCCAAATGATAGAAGCGCTTTACAAGAACGCCTGCAGCGCGGTTCTACTTAACAATCAGTCAGGCGAGTTCTTCAGGACGACGATCGGTGTCCGTCAAGGATGCCTGCTCTCTCCTGTCCTTTTCAACATATTCCTGGAGAAGATCATGCAGGAAACCCTCCACGACCACCATACTTCAATCTCTATTGGTGGCAGATCCCTGTGCAATCTTCGATTCGCAGACGACATTGACCTCATGGCAGGCAGCAATAGTGAGCTCCAAAACCTGACAGACAAACTTTCAAGTAGCGCAGGGTCTTATGGCATGGAGATCAGTACGGACAAAAGCAAAGTGATGATCAACACCACAAGCGACAGCAGCAGCAACATTCACATGAACGGTCAGAAGCTAGAAGAGGTCAATAGCTTCAAGTACTTGGGAGCCACCCTGTCCAAAGACGGTAGTTGCATAGCAGAGATCCGTATCAGGATAGGTACAGCAACATCCGCAATGGCCAGGCTGGACAGGATATGGCGAAGTAACTCCATCAGCTTCACCATCAAGTACAGGCTTTACAAGTCCCTCGTAGTGTCTATTCTACTCTACGGCTGTGAGACTTGGACACTGCTTGCAGACTCAGAAAAGAAAATCCAGGCCTTTGAGAACAAGTGCCTGAGGAAGTTGCTCCGCATCTCGTACCGCGAGCACAAGACCAACGAATATGTACGGAGCATCGTCACTTCCCTGGTGGGCCCACATGAACCCCTTCTGGCAACCGTGAAACGGCGCAAGCTTGCTTGGTTTGGCCACGTGACCCGACACAACACCTTGTCCAAGACTATCCTCCAAGGCACTCTCGAAGGAAGTCGTCGGCGAGGTCGTCAGAGAAAGAGTTGGGTCGCAAACATAAAAGAATGGACCGAACTCGAGATGCCAGACTTGCTTGCCACCGCCCAAAATAGAACTCAGTGGAGAGCACTGTCTGTTGCTGCTGCCTTTCAGTCCCCCCAACGCCCAGTTCGGGCAAGGGACTGATGATGATGATGATGATGATGATCTCAAAAGAACGGCAAATTCAAGGTATCACCTGTCATCATGCTTCTGCAGCCACCTAAATGATGGTCTTTAATGACAGGTGATCTCTCATAAGGGTGTTCACTCAAAACAGGTTCTGCTGTAGATCCATCCGCTACAGTTGACGAAGGAGGTGAAGACGCTATTCAATGTACGATGTAAATTCGAACTACATGTATTGTCGCTGATGACCCGGTGAGAACCCCCCGACCCCATCCCCTACCCCTCACCTCCACCCCTCCAACACCACCACCTGCGCCCGCCCTTAGTACCGGTGTGTCACCATTAACCCATTTGCTATCAGCATAGTTTCTGGATAATGTGACTGACTTCTTTAGAGTATTTCGTGGCGGCGTGAGTTTCAAAAGTCTGATGGCCGTCAGTCGCCAGATCGAATGACCCCTGATTTGCATATTACACGAACTTAACTTTTTCGGGTCGTAGGTGTCTCACGTTCTGGAGTCAGGGGCGCCCAGTTAATCATGTAGTACCCTTGAGCTGTCGTTGTCAATATCTGAAGTCAATAAGGGTCTTTTTTGGTGAAAAGCATGATTTCCTTGTCTTACAGTATTTGTTTGGTTTTTTGTTTGTTTGTTTGTTGTTGTTGTTTTTTGGGGGGTAGTCTTAAGAAGAAAGCGACTTAACTCATTCGAGACGTGCTGCCTCCGGATACGCGGTATAAGCCGCGTAGCCGGAGGCGGCACGTCTCGAATGAGTTAATGTCTTTTCTGAAGGGCAAGATTATCAACGTAATAGAATGAAAACCTCGCTTTTGAATAAATGGACTTGGTGTCTTGTGCCTTCTCTGGGATCATCTCCCCGAGACTTGAACGAATGCGTACATTACGACCGTGAAATATTACGTAAAATGTTATGGATATTGGCGCTGGCAATGATCCTACCTACGAAATGAAAGCCGTCCAGTGAAGGAAGGGGACGGTGGGGGTATTTAGGCTGCGATTTGAAAAAGTAGGCCTTTGGGAGTGAGCAAAAGATCCTCGAGCCGACGTCGGGGACAGCTATGTCCGACACCGGCCCGATGACCTCACTAGACATTCCACTTACTGACGAATTTCCTGCGCCGCGCCGATGTGATGACCCCGCACTGACGGCCGTGCCGCTCGGAGACCTCGCTAAATGTCTCGTCACGTCGCGAGGCGCCGGTCTGTTGCGACACGCTCTGCCGCACGCTTCCATTGTGTAACAACCCAAAGACCCCTGTATAATGAATGACCTGTAGCAGGTCAGAGGGGCCCAGGGCTGTTTCAATGGGTATCAGGTTCAAGCCCCTTCTCCGATCTGATCGGAGAAAATCTTCCCGTATCGTGTGTCGCGCACTGGCTGACCGGACTTAACTGCCGCCTTTTTACTCCAAGTTTTAACCCATTGACTGCTAGAGCGGAGGACAGAGAAAGATACCGCCTGAGTGCAAGAAGCTGCGGGGGCTCATGAGGATCTATACATCTTCCTGGAACTATTCATATTCGTGTGCCCCGGGCATATACTGGTATGGATCTGCGATTTTTAAAAAGAAAATTTTTTTTTTTTTTTTTTTTTTTTTTGGGGGGGGGGGGGGCGACGGAGTGAAGGGGTTCAGACCACCTCTAGAGCGAAAGCCATCCGTCTTTAAGATCCGTAGATCCTCGTGAGCTAGGATCTACGCTGTTGTTGATATTTCTTCCCACGTTCTACGAAACCCGCACGACTGTGTCAGTCTTTGGACAGGTTCCAGTTTTTAAGTTTCCGAAAGTTTCAACCACTTCCCGCACTCCCCACTCAAGCAGACTTCGAAAGCGAAACAGAGATGACAATGAGGTGTGGGCGGCCAGAAAGAGGTGCATCCTTACGAGCAGCACCAGCTTCTTACAGGGCTACTTGAGGATCTATGACTGTATCAGAGGGTGGAATTTTTTTGGGTCTAGACTGAAACCTGAACCTGATGCCTTGCAAAGGTAGTTATCCCAGCTCAAGTTTCTTATTTCTTATTTCTTAACTCTGTCTTTATCTAGTGTTCGGAAAGTTCTATGATCTGAGACGTCCCCTTCTGGTACACACACTCAGCGACTGGAATCCAACTGCAAGAGACATAGATCCTATAAGGATCAATGTCTCTTGTTTGCTTTTTTAGGACGATCTAATTACTTTACAAGCAGAGTTCCATAAACGGGGATGTCTCTTAAGGGTAGGAGCTAATCTGAAAAACGAAGGAAGGTATACACTTTGTGATGAGTCGTTCATCCTAACAATTTCAATATGTGGTATTATGTCATGTCTGGCAACACCTAGGTAATCCTATCGTCGTAGCGTTAACAACTTTCTTCCCCAATTTGTCTTAATCCCTTCTACCCGACCTCTTATTCTTTATTGTTTTCTGAATTTCAAAAAGGAAAATGTAATACACTCTTTTGGTTGGAACCGCCGAAACAACTGCCAGAGGCGTAGATCTTCACGAGTCCCCCGCAGACTGCAGAGGCTCATAAAGATTCATAGCTCTTGCTAGCCCCATTTATATTCGTAATCCTCAAAGAAAGAACGTCTGCAGGCGTCGCGCTTGGATGGTGCTAGGTACGACGTGTGACGGAACGAGGTCGTTGAATTTTTTTTAACTGAATGACCGATCATTGTAATCGAATAGCTTCAGATTTGGGTCCGCTCTCCTAAGCCTCGTGTGTCTGCTTCTTGGGTGCCCGCATAGCTTCGGTCTGTTTTCGGTTCCCTGCAGAGTTTCATTGTGTCAGATTAACTCTTTGGTTGTGGGTAGCGACTTTTGTCGAGATGATTCCGGCAGGAATCATCGCGACAAAAACCGCTACCGACAGCCAAAGGATTAAAGCTGAATTACCTCACTGGAGAACTGGAATTAATATTCAGTGTGAGCAGCTTGAAGTGACGTCTCTGAGCTCGCCGCAGGTTTCCTTTGTACGTGTGATCTCGACTGCCTAAGGCACACGGATATGAATGGTACGACAAGAGGTATAGATCCTCATGAGCCCCCGCATTCGCAGAGTCTCATGAGGATCTATGTCTCTTGAAAATTTGGGTGTAGCTCCATGTGAACGGGTTCGAAATTGTCGTGGGAAGGAAAGCGGTGAATGATACACCTGTTGCGGTGGTGTAAAAAAAAAAAAAAAAAGGGTGACATCGCTGATTGTCTAACAAGGCTTGGTAGTTGTTGTTTGTTGTGTTGTTTTGTTTTTTCCTCCATTCAGATCTGCCAAAGGCATAGATTCTCATGAATACCTGCACCTTCATGGGCTCATGATGAAAATCTGTTTCTTGCTACTGGCAACTGGACCTATACTGCTTCTAAGAAGAAATACTTTGGGTCCAAACGCTATGACTAGGCAAGGCAAGACTAGACAAGACTGGACAAGGCATGATCCACGCCCACGGAAAACCCAACGGCGAGCCCATCTACCTGACTCTGATACTCGTGACTCATTTCAGTATTTAATTTAGTGGCAGTGTGACACAGTGAATTATTTTGTTTCTCAACGACAGGAAGTCACTTGAACTCTGCTCATTTGCTGTCGTCGTTCAAATAAAGCAATAGTGGCAGTCTCCCCTTTTCTTTTCAATGGTGAACAGATTACGTGGGATAAGGGTGGAACCATGAAGGAAAGGGAACATGGTTTGAGTTAGACGCCTCACCTGTAACGGTGAACTTTCGAAAGGTTTTTGAGAAATCCCACAATCAGCTTCACGGATCTCCAAGAAGCATAGATTCTCATGAGCCCCTGTGGGTGCAGGGCTCATGAAAATCTATGCCTCTTGCTTCCTCGTCCTTGGGATCTTCGGAGTTCAAGCAGCAGTCTGATTCTACATACACTATACCTACAATTACCACGTCAAGCCTACAACCGGTCAGGGCAACACCCGAGCCCCCATACACCCTATCTTTCTCTGATCTGACGTTAGCCGTTCTCCGCCCACCGTTTAACCTTCCGACTTAACCCCATTTCTGTCGAGGTATTCCATTTCCATTGTGCTTTACGCAGTTAGTGTTTCATTTGAAGACTTTTTTTCCAAAAGAAAACTCTAAGTTCCAAGTTTTTGTTGAGGTATTCCATTTCACTGCGGGCTTTTTGTTATTTTAAATGCCGTGATTAATCTAACACCGTTTTTGTTGGGGTATTCCATTTCACTGTGCTTTTTCTTAGTCATTTGAAATGATCGTGATACGTACAGTTAGAATATTCAGTGTCGAATCCTTTGACTTTGAGACACACACGAAACACGCATCATACACACACACACACACACACACACACACACACACACACACACACACACACACACACACACACACACACACACCGGCACACACGCACGCACGCACACACACACACACACACACACACACACACACACACACAAACCAACTAAAGGATGAGTTGAATGACCTCATTGGGTCAAAGGAAAAATAACGTGTCAAATTTTTCGACCGAAAAACTCTAATGACCCTAATTCTGTCACACTACTAACATCCATGAGCATCTATACGTTCCTTGTTTATAGATAGACAAAGACTGTTGTTGGAAGATAATAAATAAAGAACCAGCGTTCAATTTACGAGTGAACCTAGTCCTGCACCAGCCACTACCAGTTGCAAAGCACCTTCCTTAGTGGCTGGCGCAGGGTTTAAGCTCACACATGCAGCTGACCCCAGAAGGCAAACGTGACTTCAGTTGGTCATCTGTTGGTCCAGTGATCAAACAAATTCTTGATACGGTCGACTTGACCTGGGTTCCAGGGGAGGTTACTCCCTGACAAGTTGACACTATTTTGGGGGGTCTGGGTCAAGCTGCCATCGGTGTCATTTTTCCTGAAACCTTTGCTCCGGTTTGTCACGTGCAGTGGCCTAGCATCCACCTACGCACCCACCCATCCACACATCCAGCCATCCTTCGTTCCACACCCTTTAACACTATTACAACCGGAACACAATAAACACCAGCCAGCTGCAAAAAGGCATAGATCAGCATGATCCCCCCCGCAGTCGCGGGGACTCATGAGGATCTATACTTCTTGCCATAAGTCATATCCGTGTGCCCCAGGCTGACAGGGTTAACAGCAGCGAGTCTGTGATGGTTTCAGAGACTTAATTTGTCGCAGCTGGCAGGGAAGAGGTTAAGCTGACGAAATTCGACAGTAACAAACAAAGACAAAAACTTCTGAGCTTACGACCTCTATGAGCATTCCGTGTTCAACCACAAACTTTTTTGACCAAAGTTTTCCAATTTCAATAGAAGGGAAGGGGGCGAGGGATGGCGAGCTCAATTTCAATGAATTAGACAAAAACAGCCGCTTACTTATTGACGCCATACCTAACTTTTACTCATAGTTCCATTTGTTTAAAAAGAAAAAAAAGTACATTTTTTTAACTTTTATTTTCTATGAACATGTATGATGGAACTGGCCTTTAAATGTGAACCTCTCTCTGTGACAGGCTGTGATAGCAAAAATCCACCGATACAATGGATTCCTAATGTTATCTTGCCGCAACTAAGACGTGTCCGCCTTTCTTTTCACAATCCATGTGAGTAGGCACTCATAAGAGAGGTTTTTCTGCTGCCCATGGACTCGTATGGATGGAACTAATTAACACACGCGCAGAAAAATTTACGACATTCGAATTTCGTAAGTTTTGTCCAGCATTATTGTAAAGAATACATAAAGGGGATATTGCGAACTATTTATGCTTTATTGCCTGGAGCAGGTCGATTTAAATTTCTTACGAAACTTGAAATGGCCAATAAGAAACAGTTATGATGGATTCATTGGCCGCGCTTTCTATCTATCCTGAAATGTGCACATTCATATTGGTTAGCTTTGCAGTCAAAGCCGCTGAAGGAGAGAAATGAGTAAAAACTTTTACTTGAAGTAGGCGGCCCTAACACGATACGACAGGATGTGGATCGACCATGATAGTTCAAGGGCGATGTCGGAATAGCTTGGCACCTACAGGCGCCAAGCTATTCCGACATCACCCTTGAACTATCATGGTCGATCTGTCCGCAGAACAGTGACACAGACCTCAGAGGACATCTCCAACATTTGGAGGGTAAAAAAGGTTGACAAGTACAGTCTTAACATAGCTGAAGAGGACGACGGGCCAACGACGGTCGCATTTGGTCCGATGATCTGTTGCTAACTGAGAAGCGGCTGTGATCGAAACAAAATGGCCAATAAGGAAAAGTCGCCTCACACCCTGTAAAAAGGGATCGTGTAACCTGTTATTGTTTTGAGGAAAACACGTACTGCGGTCATCGCCTGACGCCAGACATACGCAACTAGCAATCTCTTCTTCAAACCTGTTCAGTCTGCAACAGACACAGATCTTCATGGCGCCTTGCAGGGTGCATGAGCTCTTGAAAATCTACACCTGTTACGTACAAGAAGACAGGAGAAGCTCTCGCGTACGTAGTTTCCCCCCCCCCCCTCCCCCCCCTTCTCCAGACAGAGGAGACTTACAAGATATCGTCTTCTGTCTCCTAACCGCAAATTACAACAGCACGTCTGGCAGCGAAATGTCATGGTGTTTGCAACGTAGTCAACCAGACCCCTCAGTCTTGAAGATTGACATATTTTCGTGAGCCCTTGCAGATGCGAAGGCTCACGAGAATCTATTCATACTGTTAGTATGGATTCGCTACGTGTGACTTACGTCTGTGTTCCCATGCGACGGAAGGTTATTGGGGATGAAGTCGCATATTTTTCACAACCCAGCTGTCCACAAATCGGCTGACAAACAAGGATGTAATATTTAGAGCTGCTTCACATAAACACGTTTAAACCATGATTCCTTCCTGCGCTGGAGAAGCAAAATGCTACTCAAAGAGCCAGCAAGAAACATAGATTCTCAAGTGCCCACGCAAGCAGCATGGGCGCTTGAGAATCTGTGTCTCTTGTAGAACGAAAAGTCTGGCAGAGTGACTGCACCCGGACTCAAAGAATTATTGGCGTCCGTGGCGTGGCTTATGCTGATTGGCTGTTAGCAAACTGAACGTTACCACACTGCTGCTTTTTAAAAATAAAAATAGCAAATTGTTAACTCTATTGACTGATTGTATAGTTCTGTGATGTAGTTATTGTGCTCTTGTTTGATTGGCTGATCTTTTGGGTGAGAGTAGACAACATGCCTGTGATTGGTTCACGTATTAGCGAACGATAGTTAGCAGTCGTACCGTGATTGGCCTTGTCTTATGCTTTATTGAAACGATATGATTGGCTGGATCAGAGCTTTTCTGCTTTGCGAAGGCAAAAGACAGTAAGTCCATTTCTTCTGAAAAGCGAGTTTCATTGTAATGAAAGTCTCGCTTTTCACAAAAATGGACAAAAGGGGCGATTTTCATCGTAATACAATGAAAGTCTAGCTTTTCAAGGAAATGGGACTTACTGTCTTTTGCTTTTCTGGGACTATATTGTCACAGGGTCTGTCGAAGGAAGTATGGTTGGCCAATGAGTGCCAATGCGCGAAAAGTGTCGGAAACTCTTTTGTGGTGGCTGACAATTCTTCGTAGTTGCGATAAGGTAGCCTACCAGAAATGAAAAGAGAAGGCATGCTTCGCTTCCAGTTTGCAAGAGGCGTAGATTCTCATGAGCCCCTGCGGATGCAGGGGCTCATGAGAACCTACGCCTCTTGCAGATGAAATTGGCTTGGTTGAAGACATTTATCTACATGTAAATCGTTGACATGTGGCACACGGGCGTGATTTTCACGGCGAGACGACCATTGTTCCTGTAAACTTGCATTTTACGTGGTGATATGAGGGTGTTGCTGGGCAGGTGCGCTTTTCTTGAAGCAATACGTCAGTGTTGACTAGTGCTTCCCACGTTCACACTGTCAGTGGACACATCGTTTTAACGAAACCATGACAAAATCAGCGGTCTAGGGAAACACAAGATATGAATGAGACCAAAGGAAAGCGAACAAAATCGTGAGCCTCCATTCATCCCGTCCGTTTAGCAGTCATTCAATCAATCAATCAAGCAGGCAATCAAGTAATCAATTAGTCACTGTTTAGGTCTTTTTTTCTTTCTTTCTTCTTTTTTTTTTTTTTTTTTTTTTTTGGTGGGGTGGGGGGTAGGGGGTGGTGTTTGTATTGTTTTTAAAGGGGTTTTTTGTTTGTTTTTGTTGTTGTTGTTGTAGTTTGCTTCGTTGGTCCACGTTTTGTCAGAACAGACATGGTTGTTAGTGCATTTTCTATCAGTGCGACTCACAAAGACGACCATCATCACAATGGGACAATTCTTCGCTGGTATCTCTGTCGTTGGAGTAGATTATATTTTCAAGCTCTATGACAACCTTTGCATCGAAGAACTCAGGTGTTAATGTGCATAGATCTTCAACAACAACGGCAAGCCGCGAGGCTTCATGAGGCTGTATGCCTCTGGCAGATCTAAGATGGCGTCTGCTGAAGACGTTTAAGCTCGATGTCATCCTCTGCATTGAAAATGTGATCTAACAAGAGACATAGATCCTCATGAGCTCCCGCATGCTGCGGGGGCTCATGAGGATCTATGCCTCTTGCAGATGGATGGCGTTGTAGCCCATCGTCCCCCACCCTCCAATGAATCCCCTCCCCCACCCCGTCTCTCCCTCCTGTACGTCTCGTGTCCAGACCATGCGTGTTCATCAAAAGGGAAAGTCTATACTGTCATTTAAACCGGTCCCCATAATGGCTTTGCTGGCTGTGTGTAATGCTAGACGATTCTAGCTGGACAAAATGGATGCGCCAAGAACAGAAACTCTGGCCGGCGTTTCACAAGTTGATGGCACTGGTCTGTCTCTAACGACAACGTCAAACGTTAAAGCATTCGAGTCGTGCCGCCTCCGGATACGCGGCTTGAAGCCGCGTATCCGGAGGCGGCACGTCTCGAATGAGTTAATGGCTTGACGTCTTTTGCCCACCACTAAGGAGGTTCTTTCAAGACGGTGCACCGAAAATTGTCTGCACAAATGTTGACCGTAGCTGGGTTACCACCCGCGACCTTTCGGAGAAGACTCGAACGCTCTACCATCTCATCTCCACCCCACCCCACCCCTCCACCCCACCCCCTCCACCCCCACCCCCCCTCCACCCCCCCCCCCTCTACCCCCCCACCCCATCCCCACCACCACCACCACCACCGCCCCCCCCCCACTCCCACCCACCCCCCACCCACCCCCACCCAAGTATTCTCACAATAGAGATGGAGCAGCACAGTCCTGGCGAAACACGCTTAGAAATGAAAAGTACAGTTTTTTAATTAGACGTACATGCATTAAATGTAAGAACTTGTGTTCTATGTGTGGTTTCTAAGCGTGTTTCTTTCTTTGTTGGGATTTTCCTTTCTTCTTTCGCGCTTGGCAATCACCATTTTGGTCTGGATTTCGTATTCGTATACTGCGAATCTCAGACTCTCTGGATGACTTGCTTCCAGATGTTTCTATTCGACATTTTTGACAAGATTTTCTTGTATATAATAGACTTTAAGTAACCATGAAAAGGCACAAGAGAACTATGATCAGACAAACCAAAGCTTACGCTGTTTCATAAAATAGCGGAAACTTCTATTCAAGCTGGTGTACGTGTTTCATTGTACAGGGAATGTTCAAGTGAACTACGCCTTTTCTTATGACGATTTAATGAACTACGGTAACAAGCTGAAGATGCTGCACCACCTTGGCCTATATCGAGGAAGATTTATCTCCTAAACGGTAACGGGGGTTCTTTCTCCGGGTACTCCGGTTCTTCCACCCCCCCCCCCCCCACCCCCCACACTTTGGTACCGGTCTCAGGCCACTTTACAAATTTCAAATACAAGCGATCAAAAATATCTGTAACTTCAGTAGCTGACTGGCCCTTCGTTTGTCTTGTACTGTGTTTGTCTTAAATGGCGTAAATCCGTGTCTGTTTCGTGAGTGTGTGTGTTGGGTTTCAGGCGCGGCGCTTTGAGTCGATTTCCCCAAAATTGAGAAAAAGCGCCTATATAATAACGGTATTATTATTATTATTAATGTCCTCAAAAAAACAAAAAACAAAACAAACAAAAAATACCAAATTTAGGAGTTTCGACCTCAAATTGTGAATAAACGACTGTGGTATTCGTGACAAGTTAATCAGTCATATCATCATAATCATCGTCATGGTCACATTGTGTTGTCACGAGCTCTGTGACAAGGTGAGAATCGTCACAGAGATGGCTCACTACCTTTGTGACAATCGTCACATTCTTGCAAAGCTTGTTACAAAAACCTTAACCCCTTCCTTGACATTGGACGCAGAAATGTTTTAATTCAAAGCCAAAGGGCTCCAGCCGTCCAAGGTGGTGTCAGGAAGAGGCATAGATCTTCATGAGTCCCCGCAACTGCGGGAGCTCGTGATGATCTATGCCTCTTGCATTTCTGTGTAGCTCTTTGAGTGTTTCGCCAGCGAAGAGGTAAGGGCAATTACAACCCGAACACCATCGAACGCCGTCACCATACCCAAATCCCTCGCGGGTTTTGTGACAACGTCACATTGTCACCAAGTGTGCTACATCAGCCCTATATTACTCCCACTCCCCGCCGCAGAAAATGCTAAATCATAATGTGGTAATTTGCGTCTGTCATGTCTGGGTGAAAAAGTAATTTAGTTTCTGTCTTCCGTCCCCGTTAGAGAGGAGTTCGGTATCACGTCCCTCAACTCCTGCGACGTTTCGTGCCCACGCGAGTCTGAGGTGACTCATTCTGTGTCAGAGCCAGCTGCTGTAGACGGATCGACCAATATAGATTATGAAAGGGAAAAAATAACGTGTTTGATTCATTGGCGCCTCGATCAAACACCTACGTTGAGCTGTCGTGTTCGATCGGTGGACACCAATGGAGATCAATAGACGATCTAATTAAGTACTCACTACTCTAAACTTCGTGTTTGCTGTTTTCATCCGATGTTTGTTATAAGCGCATAAATTTATATGGAGATTTTTTTCAAAGATTTTAAGAAAAAAATTATTATAACCGACCGTGTTACAAGCGAATACGACCCATTTTCAACGTGATCGATTCAGTCTTATCCTGATATAGAGCAACGCAGACGACATTAAAATGTGAAAAAATTGTATAGTTAAAGTGAAAGGGTTAAACGGTCTGTCTGCATCCAGAAGTGAGGATCACGTCGTCAGATAGTTCAGCCACAGAGTTAAATTTCCCTTTGTCATGCCACCATCGCCATTTCCTTGCGCGATAAAGTTTCACACCAAGGCCATCAGCTAAACACCCCGCCTGCCAGAGCCACAGATTCTCGTGAACCACTGCATCCGCAGCAAAAAAAAAAAAAAAAAAAATCATCTGTAAGGGGTGTAGATTCTCATGAGCCCCTGCAACTGCAGGGCTCATGAGAATCGTTTTACGCCACATACACGCTCGAACGGAGGGGGCTATCTTGGTTTGAGTGTACGACTAGAATCTGCAGTGTGGCGTTTGCTATTACGCTGGGATAATGGAGAAAGTGATATCGAAACATAATTTTTTTTGCTTGTTGCTTGGTTGGGTTTTGTTTTGTTTTTCAATCGATCGTGATTTTACAGTGTGTTTAAGTCGCGCACGATTCGCACCTAGCTATTACAGGTACAGGCAGACAACACGAGTTGTAAGTCCTTCGTTGCCACTAGGCGCAGGTTGTGTTTTGAAATGATTGTAAATTCAACGTCAAAGATCCGCCACCGTCATAGAAACATGAGTACAAAGTGGTTTCTCCATGAGGTATAGATCCCCATGAGCCTCCGCAATTGCGGGGGCTCATGGAGAACCTCTTGCAGTTGGGTCGTGCTTAAGTTTTATCCGCAATGGCTCCATGTCGGATATTATACTGACAAGTAAAAGAAATGCGACATTTTTGGAATCATCGGAAACACTTTAGTGTTTCCGATGATTCCCAAAATGTCACATTACTTTTGCTCGTCAGTATATACAGTCGCGATAGTACAGTGTTATATGACGCGCACGAGGCACACCTGTAACAGGTACTGGAAGCCAACACAAGTGAAGTCCACAGACAGCTGCTGTTGTACCGATTAATTATATAACACTCGACACAAGGAACGAGAATGGTTACTTTGTGTAGTGTCAGTCGCCCCGTGCACCTATCTGAACAGCCGATGTGTCTTTTACATGTACACACAAATTCAAATGCACCAGTGTGTGAAATAAGTTTGACTAAAATAGTTCAAGGGTAGTGCCAGAATAGCTTGGCGCCTCTAGGCACCACCCTTGAACTTTGCATCATTCTCAACGTCTTTTAGTTTCTCCCATGAGTCTTTTGAGCTTGTACAGTTTACTCTAGCTTTAACTCAGAAAACTGTTCATTTTCTGTGCCTCTACAGACCTCCGCCAAACCGCAAGAACAAACTAACTGATTCAATGTTTGTTGATCAATTTCATGATCTTCTCGATCACTGTAATTCTCTTGCTGGCAGTCTGATAGTCCTTGGTGACTTTAACATCCACTTTGACAATCAGAAGCACCACACCACCTCTGCACTCATGGACATTTTACACATGTTCAGTCTTTCACAAGTTGTCGACAAACCAACTCATAGACAAGGGCATACTATTGACTGGATCCTTCATAGATGTGACGATGATATCTTGTGCTCAGCACAGGTTTCTGATGCAATATGTTCAGACCATTACTGTGTGATAAGTCATTTGAGGGCCATAGTCCCACCTCCAGTGCCTATGCTTACCATAGTGCGCAATGTTCGTGCCATTGACAGACTAGCCTTCAAGGCTGACCTCGTTCAGTCACTGTCTCACCATCCTAGTCCTAGTGCCGAGGAGTTTGATTCATGTTTACGCACTGTCTTAGACAATCATGCACCATCTTCAAAGCGTAAAAAGTCAGCTCATAGAATCAGCCCGTGGTATAGGTTTGTGAGCAAAGAGCTGCGTTCGGCTAAGCAGATGCGGCGCCAAGCTGAGAGAATGTGGTGCTCAACTAGGTTGACTGTTCACAAGCAGATATACACATGTTCTAAGAAGCATGTAAATGAGATTGTTCATGGAGCAAAATCTTCGTTTTACAACAGGAAGATCAGTGAGTGCACAACAAGCAAAGAATTGTATAATGTGACCAATAAGCTTATGGTGAAGAAGACTCCATCACCTCTTCCCACTACATTTCCCCCGTGCCAGCTGCCTCAGCTTTTTGCAGATTACTTCGTTGATAAGGTCCGCGAAATTCGTGATTCTCTGGATCTCATGCCCACTTCAGTTTTGTTCACCGAAAAACGCTTTAGTGGAAAACCTCTCTCAGCCTTCGAACCTGTGCTAGAGGATGAGGTCAGAAAAGTGATCACAAACACTGCCCCCAAAACTTGTGAGTTAGACCCCATACCCACTCCCTTGTTGTACGAGTGCCTGGATGAAGTGTTGCCTGCCATTACACAAGTCATCAACAACTCTCTCTCCACTGGTATTTTTCCTGAAAGCTTCAAGACTGCACTTGTAAAACCCCTATTGAAGAAACCATCTTTAGACCCAAATGTACTGAAAAACTATCGCCCAGTTTCCAATCTTACATTTCTATCAAAGATTCTTGAGAAAATTGTCCTTGTTCAAACTTTAAAGTATGTCAACTCTAATAGTCTGTTCAGTGTATTTCAGTCTGCATATCGTCCCCATCATAGCACTGAAACAGCTTTGCTGAAGATATTCAATGACCTGCTTTGTGCTTTGGACAAGCGTAAGATCACAGTCCTTGCTTTGCTGGACCTGTCCAGTGCGTTCGACACTATTGACCATGAAATTTTGCTGTGCCGTCTTCAATCTGTATTTGGCATTGAAGGCACAGTCTTGGCATGGTTTAGTTCATACCTGACTGAACGATCCCAGATTGTTTCTGTCGACGGCTGTCGTTCTGAGCCATCACCTCTTCGGTTTGGTGTACCCCAGGGCTCGGTCCTAGGACCTGTATTGTTCTTACTGTATGTTCAGCCCCTGTCCGACCTGATTTGTAGTCGCTCCATTTCCCATCATGCATTTGCAGATGATACGCAGATGTACAAAAGTGATACTGTCGAGCGAGCTGTGAATGCCGTCCAAAGTATAAGCCAGTGCATTGACCATGTCAAATCATGGATGACCACCAACAAACTGATGTTAAATGATGGCAAAACTGAAGCAATGTTGGTAGCTAATCCAAGATTATCTTCGTCCCTGCCTTTACCGTCATCATTGTCTGTGGATGGAACACTCATTGGCTTCTCTGCGAGTGTGAGAAACCTGGGTGTTACACTTGACAGCGAGTTATCTATGTCACAGCATGTCAGTGCAGTGTGTAGATCCGCTTATCTGGAACTTCGTCGTATTAGTTCAGTTCGTCACCTGCTGACTGTGGAAGCCACTAAAACACTAGTTTGTGCATTTGTGCTGTCCAAGCTAGATTATTGTAACTCTTTGCTTTGTGGCTGCCCTCAGTATCTCATTGATCGCCTCCAAAAAATTCAGAACAATGCAGCCCGGCTTGTTGTGAGAGTCCGTAAGACTGAGCATGTCACACCCATCTTGAAGTCCCTTCACTGGCTACCTGTGTCCTCACGTATTCAATACAAAGTTATGTCAATCTGTTTTAACTGCCTTTCAGGCACCAGCCCAGAATACTTGTCCTCTTTGCTGCATGTGTATACACCCTCTCGTGAGCTCCGCTCCTCTTCTGATAAACGGAAGTTGTGTGTACCTTCTGTCCAAACTAAAACATTTGGTCAGCGCACTTTTGTTTATCAAGCCCCAGTGTTATGGAATACACTTCCTCTTGAGGTCAGAAACAGTGAGTCTGTCTCTGACTTCAAGAGGTCGTTGAAAACTCACCTCTTCAAGCTTTACTTCGAATAACTGCCAGTGTTTGATGCCTTAGTTATAGTTCTGCAATCCTCCTTGTTTAGACTGAATGTTAATTAGAATATAAATTATTATGTATGTATTGTTGTTTAGTTTATTGTAAAAGTGGTGTGTTCGGGCATTGTGCTTTGTTTGTTATGTGCATATGTCATTGTATTTTTATTTTTGTGTACAGATTGTAAAGCGCTTAGAGCTTTTGAGTAAGATTAAGCGCTATATAAATACTCATTATTATTATTATTATTATTATTATTAAAACCATTGGCCTATATCCTTATCTGTAAGTACTATTATGTAGCTTGCATATGGCAATGTACAAATTTGAAGCTTTTAGCCTCAGTATGATATGGGTTGAAACGTTCTGCTCCAAGGCAGCCTTGGAACTGCTAAAATTTGCCAATACAACGAGTTATCAGTCTTGTCATTCCTACCCTTCTTTTCACAATCCATTTGAGTAAGTCAGTACACGTAACCAAATATTTTCTATAGCCCCATGGGTGTAACGGAAGAACTCTTCTGAAAGGAAAGGAGAAGCAAAAACATCTTTCATTTTACGTCACTTTAAATTTTATGAGATAAGTTAGCTCTTTTGCCCAGCATGACGACTCACAAAGAACATGTATAAGAAAGATGTTTAGAACTATTGACCTTGGCGCAGGTCCCTTCAATTAGGATGTAGGCTACATCTGTTTTTCATTACATGTTTTACCTCAATGGATGGCCCGGAAGGGGGCGGGGAGGAGGAGAGGGGCGGGCGCCGGCAATCGACTGTTTTATCTACCATCTACTAGCTCGAGGAAGATGTTTTCAACTCATTCAAATCGTACCGCATCAATAGCTGCGAAAGTCTGGTAACGCTGTACGACACTTTCGCAGCTATTAATGCGGGGCGCCTTGAATATGCTAAATAATGCGCTTTATATCTGTTTGGAGACAAAAGAAAAGTTGTCTATGGTCCCACCAACTCGTAAAAACAACTCCCTTAAGAGACTGCTCTATTACGCAAAATGTAATCAGGGCAAAGTCGGCTGCTGTTGACCCGTGCACAATTGCGCGCGGGTCCGATTTCGGCCCGATGGCATCGTGTTCATTGGGCATGTTGCTGCCCTGCCTATTTGTGTCTGGCGGTGTGGACAGTAAACGAATAGCGTGACGCCCCTCCAAATAGCTTGACGTGCTACTTGAGTTTGACACTGAAACTGGAGGCGGGACAGACACGTCCGGAAATAGCAATGACACAGCGACACCTTTTGGGTTTTACTGCGGCCGAGACACTACGAAAACCGCCAAAAC
The DNA here is from genome assembly GCA_036245525.1 of Semisulcospira habei. Taxonomy (NCBI): domain Eukaryota; kingdom Metazoa; phylum Mollusca; class Gastropoda; family Semisulcospiridae; genus Semisulcospira; species Semisulcospira habei. The sequence continues at coordinate 126,416,419 of BTPG01000006.1, forward strand.
AAACAAGTGCACCAAGAGGATGCTAGTTCTTTAGCTGGTATAAGCCCCATGTATATATATATATATATATATATATATATATATATATATATATATATATATATATATATATATATATATATATATTCTCTTAACTCATTCTACCCCAATACCGAAATCCCAAATTTCACCCATGTCCTCTGAAGACTGCATTGCAGTGCAGGACACAGATCGACCATGATAGTTCAAGGGTGATGCCAGAATAGCTTGGAAGCTATTCTGGCATCACCCTTGAACTATCATGGTCGATCCTTATCTTGCTGTGGTGTGTCTGGGGTAGAATGAGTTAAGGGAGTTGTTTTTACGATTTGGTGGGACCATAAACAACTTTTCTTTGTCTCCAAATAAATATAAAGCGCATTATTTAGCTCATTCAAGGCGCCCCGCATTAATAGCTGCGAAAGTGTCGTATAGCGTCGTATATATATATATCCGTATTCCTCAAGCAGGTGTGGTTATGGGGGACAATCAGCGGCATGGGTGATTTGATAGACATGACGTCGGCCCGAGAAGCGTAAAAGTGGACCCTCGGCGCGAACGCCTTTGCTTACTCAGATTGTGAAAGTCAGTGCGTCCAAACGCGCACGCCAAAGAAAGTAGGCAAATGTCGATCCTAATGCCGATAATGCTCTGAGAGGACATTTGCATGAGTGAGCTTAACTCATTCTGCCCGCGACACACCACAGCAAGATCTATCGTTCGACCATGATAGTTCAACCCTTAAACTTGCAATTTTCAGAGGATAACTAAAAAATGTGGGTATTTTGTACCTCGGGCACAATGAGTTACATCCTGCACTAGCTGCTAAGGTGCTGCGCTAAGGCGGAGCACCTTGCTTAGTGGCTTGTGCATGAGTTACGCTCGCTTCTGCAAATGGCTTCTTGTGAATAGAACAGAAAAAGGTTCCCCCCCCCCCCCCTTTCCCAAGCGATACACCTCTGTGCTGTCGTTAACCCATATCATACTGAGGCTAAAAGCTTCAAATTTGTACACTGCCATATGCAAGCTACATTATAGTACTTACAGATAAGGATATAAACCAATGGCTTTAGTTCAAGGGTGGTGCCAGAATAGCTTGGCGCCTAGAGGCGCCAAGCTATTCTGGCACTACCCTTGAACTATTTTAGCCAAAATTAATTCACACACTGGTGTATTCCGAATGATAAGGGTTAAACGTATGTGCAGTCTCCTCCCCTCCTAATGCTACCCCTACCTTCACCCTTCCCTTATCACCGCCCCCGACCCCCCCCCCCCCCACCTCCCTCCCTCCACCCCCCTCCCCCCCCCCACCCGCCTCCCTAAAAAAGCGGGGGGAGGGGGGGGGGGAAGCTGAGCGCGATGCTGTGGATGACAAAGGAGATCGCATATCTGACAGCTGAATGCAAAACACACACAGGTCGTCACTGACACTCTATCCCACACAGCACCCCCCACCCCTCTGCCCTCCCCACCTTAAACAGACGTAGATCCCTAATGAACAGTGTTTCGATCAATTCTGTCGTCTTCAAGAGCCATAGATTTTCATAAGCCCTCGCCGTCGCTCGGGTCTATGGGTCTGTTTTTTTTATTCAAGAAGAAAGGGACTCTTTTTGCAGGTTGTATCTTTTGCCGCTTTTCAGGACAAACGTGTACTGGTCAGTGATTTTGGACCCTACGGTTCTCAGCCGTAATGTCTAAAATCACAGACCAACGCATGCCAACCCCCTTCTTGAAACGCTGTCTTTACTTTACATTTACATCTGTGTTTCTGAAACTCTGAAGATGGGCAAGGTTTCGTCCTACAACGTTCAAAAGCTAGCCACCGCAGGGGGCATCTGATTTCATGGCTGCACCCCTCCCCTCCCCCCTCCCCCCTCCCCCCTTTCCTTTTCCTTTTCTTAACCCCGCCTCCTCTACACAACCACGCCTCCATCTCAACACCCTCTTTCTAATCCATTTTCAAACCGCCTGCAGTTCTAAAGTTCACACGCTCATTTCGCCTTTTGTTTCTTGCTCCTAATCTCTGATTCTAACTCTTTCTCAATAGTTTACCTGGCGTCACTCCTTTCGCCCTCGTCCACCTACGTACCCATCCTGTTCAGATACACGACACCATATGGCGAGACGAGAATGATAGTTCAAGGGTAAAGCCAGAATCCTGGCACCAACCTTGGGAACTATAATAATGGTCGAGGTACATTGATTCACCTTTCGGCGCCAACCTATTCTGGCAACACCTTCGAACTATCAATAGATATTGTATTACATTTTGGTTCACAGTAAAGGCGCCAAGCTATCCCGGCAGCACCCTTGAACTGTAATCGTCAACGGACATTGGTTCATGTGAGCCCCTACAGCAGCGGGATCTCATTTGAATCCGTTATTTTGCTCACCAAAAATGACTCCAGTACTGCCTCAAATTGAGGTTGTTATTCGAAGCACCAGCATGTGAATCTTTCCACGCCCCAAAGCTCAAAGCTCTTCCCGTTCCGCCCCAGACTTTAATCATCACGCCTTCCACCTTTTTGTTTTGTTCGTGTTTTGGGGACTTCCACTTAGGTACCCACAATTAAGTTTCCTGCGTTAATAATTATGCTCTTAACGTCCTCAGCCCGCCCATCCCTTTCCAGAGTTTCAGCCGCCGCAACACAACCTCGGCTTTGTCGGGGATGTAAGGTTGTACTCATAACAAGATGGGATGAACCATAACCCACAAAGTCCCTTCTGTATGAGAGCTGTCTTCCCTGTCAAGGGTCTCTACCTTTTGTCTTTGACTTGATTCTGATGTTGAAATATCTCATTCTGAAAAAGCCTCGCAGATGTGCCAATGCGTCATGGTGAACTCTAGAAGGGGCGCGCGCAGTGCACACGCGTCATTGGTTTGTCTAACGTCATTGTCATGACTTTTTTTGTTTGTTTGTTTTTACGTAATTTTATATTTAACGTAATATGAGATTCGCTTTCGCTTCAAGACTTGGGGAAATGGTGACAAAACTATAATTTCACGGTACAATTTCAGTCTTGCTATAATTTGTGTGAAATCAGGTTGACTTCACCTAGCTACATGCTATACTAAGTACACCTGCATGCTCTTCTGAAAGAGCGTCGATGTGTGTGTATGCGTGTGCGTGTTTGCATGCGCGCGCTGCAAACATCCTCAAGAGGAATAGATGTTCATGCACCCTCCGGGAATTTGAGGATCTATGCCTCTTGGAGATGCGCGCATATGTGTCATTGGTTTGTCAAACGTCATTTGTCATGACGTATTAAATTTGTTTTGTTTTTACGTAATTTTATATTCAACGTGATATGCGTTTTCTTTCGCTTCAAGACTTGCGAAAATGGTGACAAAACTAGAATTTGACGGTACAATTTCAGTCTTGCTATAATTTGTGTGAAATCAGGTTGACTTTATCTAGCTACATACTATACTAAATACACCTGCATATTCTTCTGAAAGCGCGTCGCGTCGATGTGTGTGTTTGCGTGTGCGTGTGCGTGAGTGCATGCGCGCGCTCCAAACATCCTCTGGGCACATGAGGATCTATGCCTCTTGGAGATGCGCGCATGTGTGTGTGTGTGTGTGTGTGTGTGTGTGTGTGTGTGAGAGAGAGAGAGAGAGAGAGAGAGAGAGAGAGAGAGAGAGAGAGAGAGAGAGAGAATTATGTCATATTTAGAATATCAGTGTCTGCGTGGTGACGGAGTTGCTTCTTTTGCGTCACCGGCACTGTCTTTCTCTATAAGTGAAGGTTTTTTACTGTTTTAATTATTTTTTGAAAAGAATTAATTTTTACTAAAGGAGTTGAAAGGATACAAAACTGGCTAACGAACTCATCCAATGTCTTTTTCCAAACTACCTATGTGCAAAAGTTCAAGTAAATATGACAAAAATTACGGACTATAATCCGGGTTGACTTCCTATAAACGGTTGTTTATGTCTTCAATGAGACATTCAATTACAATATGCTCGGAGGCTCTCTTAGAAAGTATTGCGCCAAGTTTCAAGCTTGTGTGTACAGAAATATCAGAGATTCTCTTGTTTACATACATACGCACACACATACATACATACGCACATACGGCGCTTCGCGCCAAATGTACGTTCAGCAGCGAGGTTAGCGTAACTAGACAGGAAGTAAATTTTATCTTGTTACTTCAATTGTTAGAGGTTTAGCCTGCCCGCCTTTGACATCATGGACATGCTATTAAATTCGCCCCACCGCGACCCGTCCTAAAAAGTCCCTTCTATAAATAGAAGGGACTTAATAATGGAACTAAGCTGGGTCTCGGCTTTAGCGTGAGTTTTTGACAGTGATCTTTATCGATTTACGCTGGTATCAATCCTACTCAGTGAGTCCTCCCCGCCCCCCCCCCCCCGCCCCCCCCCCCCCCCCCCCCGCCCCCTATGGCTTCAAACGATCTGCCAGGACTCTGGTGCGGTGTGCATAAAGGTGGACCTAAACTAGTCGGCCTGGTCTAAGCCGGAAGTCTCAGCCTACTTACTGAAACCATCGGGCTGGGGTCAGTTGCATGAGAGAGCTCAGTCCTGCGCCAGCCACTAAGCAAGGTGCTCCGCTATTGCGGAGCACCTTGCTTAGTGGCTGGCGCAGTATTACGCTCACTCATGCAACTGGCCCTTCAGTGGTCTAAGACTAAAGTCTCGGCATACGATGAACGCCGTAACAATAGGCTAACACTGAAACCGACTGTTCCCGAGAACGATCTCATATTATCTCATTTACACCTCGTTTCCTTATCTGGAGGAAGCGAAGGCGTTGTCAATTTCTGCAGAACCCTGCCGACAGTGTCTTGCTGCATGTTCTCGACTGGCGGGCGGGAACGAGATGAGGCGGCGCAGCGACCCGCATAATGGCATGTGACTGGCAGTCCGATCACGTTACTTGCGCGGCGGGGTGTAGGATGGCCTGAGGTTAGGGAATAGCCCCATCTTTCGCTTCCGGTCTCTAGTCTTTTATTTCAGATGAAGTGCTTCGCGCGAGGAGTACAGATGGGCCGATCCTATTCCAAATCATAATGAGACATAACATTCATACTTAGGCATCTTTACCCCTTTTCTGCCGTGTAAAAGGGGACACTTGACGATCCTATTATAAGAGGCATAGATCCTCATGAGCCCCCGCAACTGTGGGGGCTCTGGAGAATCTATGCCCTAGGCTGACTCCACTTTGTATCTGTAGTCCTTAGAAGATAAAGATTATTTTGTGTTGAATTAACAACGACTGATTTCTGAAGCGCAGTCTGCGAGCACTGGCAGGGGAAAGGGTTAAACGTGAAAGGGATCGATAAGGCGCTTCCAAACCACTACCTGCATTTAGCAATGACGCACTACAACAATTATTATTTAAATCGACCATGACTGAGGCGCCAAGCTAATCTGGCACCGCGCATGGACGTTAGTTAGGTTCACTCCCAGACTTGCGAAATTCAACGTTAGGGTTCTTAACTCATTCTACCCCAGACACACCACAGCAAGATAAGTATCGACCATGATAATTCAAGGGTGATGCCAGAATAGCTTGGCGCCTATGGGCGCCAAGCTATTCTGGCATCACCCTTGAACTATCATGGTCGATCTGTGTCCTGCACTGCAATGCAGTCTTCAGAGGACACCAGCAAAATTTAAGGATTTCGGTGATGGGGTAGAATGAGTTAAGGCGACCTACTCCAGACAGTAAGGGTTACTAGTTCGCACTATCTCCTTTACCGATGTTTTTAGCATGTCTTGCAAGAATGCGGGACAAAAGGACTAGCCTAAATTATGAATACTCAAACCAAGGGGAATCACAGCGCTGGACAGACAACAGTTAGATCCCCTGCCCTGTCCAGCGCTGTGATTCCCCTTGGTTTGAGTACTGACAATTCTGCCAGCGCTAGCCTCACCTATCTGGTTTGTGACAAAAGGACTAGCCTAAAATTTAATTAATTTAATTATGAAGTTTGAATGTCGTAAAATAAAAGACTTTTTTGCTTGTCTTCTCATTTGTACACAGGAGAGTTCCATCCGTTACACTCAAACGGCAGTACCCCTCTGGTACGTATGCCTACTCACATGGATTGAGAGAAGAAGGATAGAAAAGTCATAGTTGAGACAGGACAACATTGATAATCTGTTGTATCGGCGAATTTTATCTATCAAAGCGAGCCATGGAGCTGATCGCTTCAATGTGCTAAATTTTATTTCGCGGAAGATCATTGTCACTAGCCTAAACCATAAACTGAAATGAAACTTTATTTTCTAAGGATAAAAAAAATAGGTGCTTAGACCATTTTTCGTTATTTGCCTACATTAGCTACACACTGCACGACCACGACTGCACTAAAAGAAACAGACAACATCACCGAGCAATGGAAATCGTGATGGCTAGGGTTATTGTTGACAACAGTACGGAGGACTTGAAAAGCATGGTAATGTTTTCTGGACAGTATATTGCAAAGTGCTCAAATTCGACCAGAGAGTCAACAACCATCTTCCTCCGTCCATGGTAAAAACACAAGCGTACATGTCAGCAAGAGGCATACATCTTCATGAGCCCCGGCAGATGCGGGGGGGGCCCATGCCTCTTGCAGGTTTTCGGTATGTTGCAAAGTGCTCAGATTCGACCAGAGAGTTCACAACCATCTTTCTACTTCCTTGGGAGAAACACAGGCGTACATGAGGCCGGCAAGAGGCATGGCTCTTCATGAGCCCCCGCAGATGCGGGGGCTCATGAAGATCTATGCCTCTTGCAGGTTTTCGGCGTTTACTGCGCGTGAGTGTCCGATCCGCTTGCTGTCAACGTACAGGTGACCCAAATGCCTGCCTTTTTTGCCCGGCCTCCCGATGGCATCATCAACAGTATCGCATGGCGTAGAGGAACATACGACCGAAGTCATCTAGATAACGTCCATGAACATCTCAGAAATTTGTTACACAAAGAATGAGAGAGATAGATAGTTAGTTATTTGGGTTTACCGCTGAGCGGGCGACTAAGACCATCTCACGGCGGGAGAGACACACGGAATGGCAGAAGGAAGAGTGACTCGATCAGTCAAAACTAGCTCTGGTATTTATTGGTATCGCATATAACAGATTTCAAACAAATGGTGGTGGTGCTGGTGGTGGTGGTTGCGTTCCTGGACTGAACACTCCCAGGGTCACCTGTCGAAGTGAGAGGATTACGTGTATGGCTGCTTATTATTACCTCACCACATGGACGACCACACTCCAGCTTCAGAGATCTTCAGAGGAAAAATACATTATCGTCAAGATGTGTAGGCCTTTTCGCTTATCTCATTCAGCCCGGCGCACGTATTTCCTAAAGTTTGAAGGCGTCATCTAACGACTATGCACCTGTTGCACTAGATGGATCGACCATGATAATTCAAAGGTAGTACCAGATTAGCTTGGCGCCGGCACTACCCTTGAATTATCATGGTCGACCCATCTCCTGCTGCAGTGCGTCAGGGCTGGATGGGTTACATACTAACCAAACGCAAATTTTAAAAATAAATAAATGAAAAAGAAGTAAAAATTCAATTGATTTTCTCTGAAAAGACAGCCCTTTCTACCGCTTAAATGACCCAGCATGGCAAGATCATTTTCTAGATAAGACCGTGGCCCAGCATTGCATATCTTTTTCTAAGATACGAAACCCAGCTTTTCGACGCAAAATGCAGATCCTATGTCCCAATCAAGTGTATTTGTGTGCCTGCAGCATTTTTCTTATGTGTGCAGGTCTGTGATTTTGGACCTTACGGCCTGAGGCCGTAAGGTCTAAAATCGCAGACCTGCACACATGGCGGCTTTTGATGCCTCTGAAAAGTGTTCAGTTCTTATTACCTGCATCATTATTTTTCTTTCCATTTGATCTAGGAGAGCTGGCTGAATTTTTTTCCCCTCCTGACAGACAGACATCCAAATAATTCCTTGCCCATAAATCAGGCAGGATCTGTCAATATTCCGTCACGGCAGGAAAAGAAAATACCAGGTAACAAAGACTCTCCGCATAAAGAAACGCGAAAAGCGTCTTGGAGGGCCAAGGGAGGCAAATCTCCCGGTAATTCCGTCAAGAGGAGAGTAATACGTCGAGTGGCATCTAATTACGACATGGCATTCGCATTTGTCAAGGAGCTTTTGCGAGTTTGGTTGTTTTTGTTTTTTTGTCAATCGCTGTTCCAAGCTCCATTGTCCTCCGTGGTCACAGCACTACACATAACATGTTCACGAATTAACCTTTTGACTCCTAATGACGATACAGCTGGGCGGAAAAGACGCATAACTACGCGTCTTTTTTACCGAACGTTATCGTCAGTACTTATCTAAGGTATAAGGATAAGTACATGAATATAAACTTGACACAAAACGAAACAAAACACGAAGCAACAAAAATCACTGCAACGTTAGGCTCACAAGGACCGATTTTCTTACATGTGAAATTAACTCCTTCAGACATTAGCTGCAGAAATGAGCGCTAGCAGCTGTGGGAGCTAAAAATAAGCTATGCCTCTTGCTTGCTTTATTTATATCTCTGTTTTTCCCAGGTACAAAGAGTTGTCATGTTGCCTCAGGTACAAGGATTAGTCATAGAACGGATTTACGGCGGTCTGAGAGACATCTGATGGGCAGTGGACGTCAAGAGCTTATGGACAGACGAATTAAATCCCCAATTTTTTTAAGTTACCCTCTGAAGGACTGTATTACAATTCTAGAGGCAGATCGAGCATGATAGTTCAAGGGAGGTGCCAGAATAGCTTGGCGCCCATGGGCGCCAAGCTATTCTGCCCCCCCCCCCCCCCCCCCCCCCACCCTTGAACTATCATGCTCGGTCCATGTCTTGCTGTGGTGTCGGGGCTGAATAAGTTAAAGCGACCGTACTTAGGCAATTAACAGTTAATATTTCGCGACATCTCTTTTCATTTTTACATATTTTCTGTTGACGTTTTCCAATATTACTACACCAAAGGGCTATCCTTTCCGGCTTGCGAATTCAAATGTCATAAAATGAAAGGCTTTTCTGCTCTTCTTCTTCCTCTTCTTTGCACGCAGAAGAGCGCGTATTAATTGAGGGCACAGAAAACCTCAGTTACGTGGATTGTGAAAAGAAGAGTTGAAATTTCTCAGCTGAGTCAAGACAACATTGAGAACCCGTTGCGTCGGCGAATTTTAGCGATCAAAGCCCGCCCTGGAGCAGGTCGCTTTCACGCTGACCTACAATAGGCTTAAGTCCTCTAGAGCAATGGGATCAGCGCGTCTCAGTGGTAGAGGAAGGGTTTTTTTTTACACGCTAGTCAATTATCCGGTCACGATGTCGGAAACCCTACCCGGCAGTGGGTCAGGGGGGTAATGGGGAGGCTAACTAACTGCGTCTTCACACCTTTGTCTTTTCTGCAGATCCCACAGGATCGCGTTACTTCTCCTAGCCGCGTGCTGGCCTGCGATTTTGGACCTTACGGCTTTCCAGCCGTAAGGTCCAAAATCACAGACCAGCACACGTTCTCAGCCCCTCTGCCGGCCGAAAGAAGTACAGATTTCCACTGTGATCCTTCGCTGATCTGGCAGCTCATAATTAGAGCCCGGATAGCTTTTTGCAACGGGTCCTCATTCGAACTGCAGACAGACGATGACACAACAGTGATCGGGATTTAGTGTACCTTCGGTTTCGTTACTTGTGGAGGTCAGACGAAACTCGAGGAAAGCCTGATGATTTCTTTCAAATGTCTTTCACACAGACATGTATCACGACACCCCCATTCCTCTCCGCTCACCTTCCATTCTACCTCCTCCCCAGCCAGACAAGACTGATAGGTCATGACTTTTCCGCATACGATAATCACGACGTGAGGTGTGCATTGCAAAAACCGTCTGACTGCCTCACGCTTAAGCCTCGACTGCTCCCTCCCTTCGCGGACAAGAGATGTACATTTGACGCCTGCCTCTTTCTAGCAAGAGGAATAAATTCTCATGAGCCCCTGCAGAGGCTCGTGAGCGTCTATGCCTCTTGCAGGCGGAAGGGTGGTGGACGCGGGAGTGAGTAGGGGCATTGTGAGATTTGGTCAGAAAAAAAAAACTGATTGGGAAACTTCGTAACTCAAGCGCTGTCGTAGAATTACACAGGTCTCTCAACGTCGATGAGTTACGTTTTCTCATACATTGATTGATATAAACGTATAAAGTCGTTCGAGACGTGCCGCATCCGGATACGCGCTGTGTAAAGCCGCGTATCCGAATGCAGTACGTTTCGAACGTGTCAGGGCGAAGTCTTTGTAATTTGACTGACACCTCGTAGACATTTTTAGCTCAAATGTTTGCTCAAATTTGCAGATTCAGATGTGTGCCTGATTCTGTTGTCTTGCAGGGTTCCTTCATGTAGTCCAACATAGCTCCCCCCCCCCAACCCCCAACCTCACCTTTCCCCCTCAATGCTGCAAAACTTTTTCTTTTCTTGACTAAGTTGCGGCCATTGCCTCATGCAATGGCGTTTCGGGTGTTTGAGTAAAACCTTATAGGCAAGTTTAGCACTGATTCAAATATGTGACTGATTCTGAAATCCTTGCAGCCAGATCCAGTCCTACCCATTTGTTTTCCCCCTTCACCTTTCCCCTCCAATGCCGCGATAAAAATGTTCTTTTCTTGACGATGATACGACTGTTGGAAAAGTTATTTTATGCAATGGCCTTTGGATTCTTTTTTTTTAAGTGAGGCCAAGGTATTTTAAAAGTGGTATATTTCTATTCGTGAAGATTATTCTTGACCTAAAACTAAAAATATGCACCTACTCACAATATGGAAATTTACTAGCACGAGCATTTATTTTGTAACCAGGGTATCACGTGTACCTTTTTCTAGAGCTAAATGTTCTGCCACGGACACGTTTTCATAGTGATACCAAATAGTGCCGATCCGAGACGGGTATACTGTGCATGTCAGTGGTCGCTCGTGCTGTAGTCTTCAGCGGACAACATCCCAATGGGCAAAAGGCCATCGAGCCGACGTCGGCCCGATGACCTTTGTGCCCAGTGTTCCAGCATGTGTGAATTACGATCTAATGATCCAAACATAAAGCGACTGCGAAGTGTGTAAACTGAACTGAAATTGTGTGCATTTCCTTATTAACCCTTCGGCTGTCGGTAGCGCTTTGTTGTGGAGGTCATTCGACAAAATGATCTACCGGCAGATAAAGGGTTAATAATTCAACACGTGACGCGACTTAAAAGCACAGGCTTCTTATTCTTATGCATGAACGGTCATAAAACTATATAAACTGGCGGGTGTAAAACTATACAAATACAATTCGTTTGGCCTCCATTTTCGACCAGTCAGCTTCAGACACGCAGAACGGGATATGGTGCCTGTCACCCGATATTTGAAACAGCTGTCACATCTTGGCCAATAAAACGAAGTCTTGCAGGTGACTAACGGATACTGACACAATCCGCGTTGTCTGTTAAAGAAAAATGAACTATCACTGTCGGACTAAGCTTTTTTTGTCACCGTGATTCCTATTCGAGTCGTTCCTACATGGTATCGGCCATGTGAGGGCAAAGACAACAAGTCCATCTTTGTGAAAAGCGAGATTTTCATTGTACTACAGTGAAAATCTCGCTTTTCACACAAATGAATTAGCTGTCACAGTCAGTCTGAAAAAAAATAATAATAAAACACTGCCAGCAAAAACAAATTACGTCTTTGAAACTGTGGCAATTTCCACTCCATCCATTCACGGAACACGCATATACATGTGACAAGCAAGAGGTAAAAGAAGTTCTTTGCCTCTTGCCGCTGGAAGGTGTTGGCATTTGGGCGGCAGTGAAGGGATCGGATAATAATAATAATAATAATAATAATAATAATGTTTATATTATAGGCGCTTTTCCCAATTCTGCGAATTGGCTCAAAGCGCCGCGAACTGAACCCTATACGCACGCTCACGTGACACACACATTCACTCTGAAGACAAACACAGTACAAGACAAACACAGGACATTCACATGGTGCGAAGGGTCAGCTCAACTACTGAGGTTTCGGAAATTTTGATCGCTTGGATTTGAAATTTTATAAAGTGGCCTGACGGAAACAGGTACCAGTACCAATACCACAGTGGATGGAGGGAGAGGAAGAGCCGGAGTACCCGGAGAAAGAACCCCCGACGGATCCGCCCGAATTAACGACTACACTTACTAGAGGGAAAAAGTCCGAAGCCGGAACCCGTAATCGAACCTCGCACCTTTAGCATTGGTGGCAGGCGCCTTAACCACTGCGCCACGGGCCGCCCCGGATAGCTGGTTGCGATGGAGAAGAGGCGTGGAAACATAAGGATTTAGCTGATGCAATCCGACACTGGCAGTACAAGACATCGACAAAGTGGGACTAACATACGATACAAAGAAAATCCCCCCAAGAAGAAAGAAAAACGCTTTACAACAATTACAGGACAGTCGCAACACAATTTATTACACTTTCTGCTTTTCATATTCAGATTTAACCAGAGTTTTTTTTTTTTTTTTTAACTCATTCTACCCCGACACACCAAAGCAAGATCTCGATCGAGCACGGTAGTTCAAGGGTAGTGCCACAATAGGTTGGCGCCTATAGGCGCCAAGCTATTATGGCACCACCCTTGAACTATCGTGCTCGATCTGTCTCTAGAATTGTAATACAGTCCTTCAGAGGGCACCTTCAAAATTTGGAGATTTCGGTCCTGGGGCAGAATGTGTTAATTTTCGTTTAAAAAATTTGAAACCATGGATTTTAACCAGTATTTCATATATTGAAACCCAAAAATGTAATAACTTAATTGTTGTGTGTCGTTTCTAAGCGTGTTTCCTTCTTCGCTGGGACTGTGTGTGCGTTCGTTCGTGCGTGCGTGTGTGTATGTAGGGCCTACGCGCACGCACATTTTACTTGTGTGACAGTCACTTTTGTGGTCTGGACACGGTCGGTGGGTTTTGTCAGGCGGACATGATAGTACAACTTGGACCGACACCGGCCTTGAAGACCTTTTGGCCACTGGGCTGTAGTACTGAACAATTTCTGTCCGCTTCAATTTCCAATTATATCTGAGTTAAGTCAGGGCAGTGCGAGACAGAGACAGTGGGACCATTCAGTTCAGTTTATGAACTTTATTTATCCCTGAAAGGGCGATTGCAATGCTTTGGACGGGGAAACAATAAGAACAAGATCGTTTAACTCATTCTACCCCAACACCGAAATCCTTACATTTTGCCGTTGTCCTCTGAAGACTGCATTGCAGTGCAGGACACAGATCGACCTTGATAGTTCAAGGGTGATGCCAGAATAGCTTGGCGCCCATAGGCGCCAAGCTATTCTGACATCACCTTTGAACTATAATGGTCGATCCTTATCTTCCTGTGGTGTGTCTGGGGTAGAATGAGTTAAATAAACTTATTATTATTATTATTTAGTAGTAGTAGTAGTAGTAGTAGTAGTAGTAGTAGTAGTAGTAGTTTTGAATTAAGACATGTTAAATTCTAAACTGCGTAAAAACCTCGTAAAACTGACATGCTAAATATATCAACATCTGATAATACTAAGACGCTAAAATCTCTATGCATCGCATTCACCCACTGTGTCCCAGGTACAAAATACCCGCATTTTGGAGTTGTCCTCAAGTCAACCTATATCTTGCTGTTTTGTGTCGGGACCGAATGAGAGAAAAGTTGACTAACTTCTAACATACTAAATATTACGTGAACTACCTTTGGAAAGGTGCACTGCGACGAGCCTCTATACCCCTTTCCTTTTGTAGTCGACCCACCGCCTACGTGTTCTTCGTTCTGTGTAGCCTGTGAAATGTGAACTGTTTGTCTTTTATAGTGAAGAAGGTTCTAGATTTCTCTTACTGTCACCGTTGAGGTGAGTCAGATTCCTCAGTCCTTGTGTTTCGTTCACGCCCCTACAAATCTTAGCACGGGTCAGTTACGGTTAGATTGATTACCCAGTTACAGACATAGATGCCTTTGCTACCTAAGTCACTGACTTGGCCCCATTTATATTATCCATTCCTTTGAGTAAGGTAGTGACATGGGTATTATGGGTTTTCAGTCTATGCGAAGTCCTACCGTGGGTCAGTCACAGCCAAATTCCATCCGCAAGAGGAATGGATTCTCATGAGCCCCTTCATTTGCTGGGGCTCATGAGAATCCATACCTCTTGTCATGCATGCGTCAGTAGAGTTCGGCTCCGTTTACGTCCTTAGAGACAGTCACCTGGGCTTGAGTTTCGACGAGAATGGGTCAGTTACAGGCTGACTAATGTCGCGTACAATTTTTTTGGTCATGGCTTAGCGTCCTGTTACATCGGCCTTGTGGAAACGTCGGCCTGTACAAATCCTTCTATTACGGGTGGGTATGGGATAGTGTGTTGACGGAACCTTACTGTCGACTATACGCGTGTCCTTTGCTTGACCAGTTTAATATTTAATGCCGATTACAAATCCCCAGTTCGGCAGTTGTACTCTGAAGATGACACTCCAGTTTACTCTGATAGTTCGAGTGTGGCGTCAGACTTTGATTTAACACACGGTTCCGATTCGCACAATTTGGGAATTGTCGTCTGGGTGTCAGTCTTGAGTTTAACACAGTCTTGAATTTAACACATTAAACCCAAGTGGTTGCAATTTTCAAATTTAACTCATTCAGCCCCGACACACCACAGCAAGACACGGATCGAGCATGATAGTTCAAGGGTGGTGCCGGAATAGCTTGTCGCCTATACTGGCACTACCCTTGATTTATCATGCTCATTCTGTCTCTAGAATTGTAATACAGTCCTTCAGAGGGCAAGTTCACAATTTGGGGATTTCGGTCTTGTAGAATGTGTTAAGAGTTGTCGTCTAACGACTGATCGACCATGACAATTCAAGGGTGGTGCCAGAATAGCCTGGCGCCGACAGGAGCCAGGCTATTCTGGCACCACCCTTGAACTGTCACGGTCGATCTATCTCCTGTTAGGACTAAAAGGAAATTTGAGTCTGGCCACCCTGCCTCAATGCGAGGAAATAAAGACCGACGTTCCCAGCGGTTAGAAAGATGCGACTGCAAGGGTCTCGTTAAAATCTATGTCCCACGCAGGTCAGATAACTACAGCAGAACCTGCCTTGAGCGACCACCCCTATGAGAGATCACATGTCGTTAAAGGTCATCACTGATTTGGGTGACTGAAACCGCCTAAATGATGATCATTAATGACATGTGACACTTTTTGCGCTTCAAGACTTTTCTTCAGAGACTGTTGAGTGCCGAGAAACTTCGAACACCACCCAACTGCAAGAGATATGGATCCTCATGAGAACCCGCAGTTCCGGGGGCTCATGAGGATGTATGCCTCTTGCTGACACATTGTATCCATGTTCCTGCGACATCTAGGTTGTCTTGAATAAACAAAGATTCAAGAAACACAGCCTGTGTCAGCTGGCACTGAGCAGGTTAACCCTTATCATTGTGTGAAATAAGTTTGACTAAAATAGTTCAAGGGTAGTGCCAGAATAGCTTGGCGCCTCTAGGCGCCAAGCTATTCTGGCAGCACCCTTGAACTAGAGCCATTGGTCTATATCCTTATCCGTAGTACTGTAATGAAGCTTGCGTATGGCAGTGTACAAATTTGAAGCTTTTAGCCTCAGTATGATATGGGTCAAGAGAGCCCCTTTCTCTCGCAAAAAAAGGGTGGTTGGTCAAAACAGGAGAGATCGTGCACAGCTGCTCTAAGATATGATGGCAAGGGTGTGTGCAGGACTAACATCCTAGCTCATGCCCCAATATTGCTTCGACACAGTGACTGTCCATATTATCCTTTTCAGCTCTCGCTTGACCGCTTGTCTGCAATACGAAGTGACGGACTGCCTGGCCCATCAGTTCTGCTTGCTTTTTTCATTTTTACTACGTCTTTTTATTGTGCCTAAGGCCGTCTGAATTTTCATCGTTAGTCCCAGGATGTTTTCTTATTTCGTGGCCTTATTTCTGGTCACTAGAAAATTGACCTGCTTGACCTCCGGTCTGAAATACCTTCAGTCAAACCTGTACATAGCGGTCACCTAAAGGACAGGAAGGATTTATCCATTGGAGACAGGTGACCGTTTTATAAAGGGCTTATTCTAATTACAAAAAAGGGGGAGGTATATTCCTTTGGTGGCTGCTGCAGACAGATGACCACAATAGAAAGGTGGCCGCTAGAATAGGTTTGATTGCATCTGGCCGGTGTATCACGCCAAAATAACCCCATGTACGTGCCAGATCGACTCACGGGTGGATCAGTTTTGCGTGAGAAGAGTGACGCGTTAACTCTTTTCATCCTGATAACCCAATACTTGAAATAAATTTGACTGATAGTTCAAGGGTGGTACCAGAAGAGCTTGGCGCCTGAGTCGCCAATGCTGTTCTGGCACCACCCTTGAACTAAAGCAGTTGATCTATCTCCTAATCTGTAATGTAGCCTTCGTAGGACAATAAGCAAATTTCACAAGATCAGCCTCAGGATATAATGGGTTAATATGACTGTCACGTGAAATCGACGGAGTCACTTTTTGCGTACGCCTAACCAACACGGGGTCACCTTTGCACAGAAAAATTTCCATGAGTATTTTACGCCCGCTGAAATGACGCTTACGCCAGCACGGGATCACTTTGACGGACGGAACGATCTAGCATGACGGTCATTTTGGCGTATCACATCGCGCGTTGGAATACAGCTGGACGAAGGTTGCCACTGTGTCCGTCTCGTATTCATGACGGGTGCGTAAGTCCTCAGTACTTGCTAGTGTCTGGTTCTGTTAACCTTTTGCGTGTCGGTAGCTGTTTTAGTCGCGATGATCCATGCAGGAATCATCGCGACTAAAACCGCTAACGACACGCTAAAGGTTAACGCTTTGGCTGTCGGTAGCAAGTTTTGTCGAGGTGATTCCTGCAGGAATCACCTCGACAAAACATGCTACCGACAGCCGCCAAAAGGTTAACGTTAGTTTGGGTCAACACGGACATGCCCGTTTCAACTTACATGTCACTGACTACATGTCACTGACTAGGTGGTCTTCCTGTGTTAGGGAGTACTGGTCGCGATGTCATATGATGGCAGGGGCTGTTACCGACCTAACCGGGTAAACGGTTAATAGATACGACCTATCCGTCCTGTTAGGTGGTCACACATGACACTCTAGGTTAGGTTAGTTGGTTAGTTCGGGTTTAACGTCCACAGCACCGAGGTGATCATGGACGGCCCTGACGGGCGGGTTATTGGGGACAGGGAAATCTATTGCCTGTGGAGTGCGACCTGAACACTGATCAACTCAGGCGCACTCCAACTGTGCCACTTTGATTTACCAAGACCTTTCAACGGACATGCTATTGAACGAATCCGTTTTGCCCCCTGGATTGTGAGTCCAGCTACCGGGGCCGGGACGGGATTCGAACCCACGAACGACACTCTAGACCATGCGTGGGTCTAGTTCTTCCGTCTGCAAGAGTCCTAGACCAGCATGTGGCCTACTACTAGAACAATAATAATGAAGAGCATTAATTTTATATCGCGCTGAATCCACAGGAGCAGTGGGCTCTAAGCGCGTTACCCAAAAAAATATGTGAATGCAGAATCTCACTATCTTTAAAAAAAATTAATCTAAGCAAACACATACAACTGAAACACACATAACAAAACCATTCCCAAATTAAACGCATTTTGATGATGCTGGTGTGCCAACACTTGCTACCTGGGTCCCACAATCCGCTCCGTATGCGGACTGGATCGAGGGAGGTGACCTGTGTTGTTTTAGTGCACAACCACTGTGTGAAAGATACGATACGATACGATACTACACGATTTGACCGATACGATACGATACTGCACGATCCGAAACGATACGATACTATACTACACGATCTGACCGATACGATACGACACGATACTGCACGATCCGATCCGATATGATACGAGTCAGTTAGTTAATTTATTTGGGTTTAACGCCGAGCTGGCAACTAAGGCCATCTCACTGCGGGATATTATACAATACTATACTACACGATCTGACCGATACGATACGATACGACACGATACTGCACCATCCGATCCGATACGATACACCATACGATACGATCTGCTGTCCGTTTCCCTTCCGTGCAATGTAAGTGCCGTCCAGTGTAAGTACATGATATAATACGTTTTGATGCGAAGCGAGATAATACGCTACATTACGCTACGACGCGTTTCAACTTTATTGTCCACAAGAGAAATCTATCTGCTTAACCCATTTAACCCCAAGGCCGCATTTCTTAGTTTTAGAGGTGTCGCTTAATAACTGTGTACCAGTTCTAGGAGATGGATCCACCATGATAAGTCAAGCGTAGTGCCAGATTAAGCTGATCTGGCACTACCCTTGACATATCATGGTCGATCCATCTCCTGCTTTAGTGCCTCTGGGTTAAATGGGTTAAAAGGACGCAATTAATCTATTCTCAGTGGCATGCATTTTCATCTATAATCCAGACAAGAAACTTGAATGCCAGGCAATTAAAAGGCAAAGAACTACCCAACAAAGCTTAGAAGGGACACACCCATGCAACACATTAATTAAATTTTCTGGTTTAAAAAAAAGGAAATTCAAAATAATTTATACATACAGACAGATATACAATAGACAACGTTTTTTATCTCTTGTCTTGAAAATAAGATAAGCAGCCCACTGTATTTATTGTATTTTGCATGAAGAAGACAGATGGGGATTTTTAGGGTTAAGACGCGAAAGGTTTCTTCCGTGTTTCTCAAGCAAATGAGGCCTCGCGTGTTACGGATGTCATGCGTACAAGGTCGTAACACCGTGGTTGGAATGGCAAATATTTACACGATGGTTATTTAATGCAACGACGAGATTTGCATGGTGTTTTCAGAATTTAAAAAAAAAAAAGGTGCTTGGGTGGTCACTTTCGGATCATATATCAGGTTGTCCCAATCATACTGTGAAACACCCCTTCTATAAAAAGGCCACTTCAGGAACGACTTGCTTCGATTCTCTCATAGTCTGACACTCGTCTAGTCAAAGGTGCACGGAAACTACAGCATTTGGAAAATGGAACATACAGCTTTCGTTTAATAAGTGTTCGATGCCACTCGTGAGAGTCTCCTCAATGCCGTTCGTCAACTCCTCGAAACTGCTACCTTTCAAGACACGTTCAGGAGCAACTTGAAAGAGAGAGAAAAAATAAAAAGAAGAGATGTACGCTGTTGCTCAACACAAGCTAATTGACTAAATGACTATTACTATAGCATCTTTGCCTTCCTTGAGTCCACTTATTGTACATGCGGCCTCTGATACTGTAACCAGTACCTAATTGACTATATGACTATTAGTATAGCATCTTTGCTTTCCACTTGCCGGTACATGCGGTCTTTGATACTGTAACCAGTACCTAATTGACTATATGACTATTAGTATAGCATCTTTGCTTTCCACCCCACCCGGGTCTGCCCTGGGGGACTTGGGTGGGGTTAGGTATTTTTTAGTTCCCAGGGTCACCCTGGTCAGCCCCACAGGGTGGGGTTTTCTCTCTATTCTGGGGCATGTGTTTCTGTCTACCCGAGGTCCATTCACCTGTATTTGCCTTTTTTAAACTCTCCCTACTGTCTGCACTGCCTGTAGCTCTTGATATTGGATGTGTGTTGCTAAATGGTCTTAGCTTTATTTAGGCCCCATGTGTTAGGTTTATTTAATGTGTTTGACCGGCTGGCGACATACATTCAATGTTCTGTTTAGTTGGTTGTTTTTTTTTCACAAGCAGTGCAGGCACGTCCTGAGAAAGCCTTGTTGCTGTCGGGACGTTAAGCAATGTACAATCAATCAATCAATCTTTGCTTTCCACTTGCCGGTACATGCGGTCTTTGATACTGTAACCAGTACCTAATTGACTATATGACTATTAGTATAGCATCTTTGCTTTCCACTTGCCGGTACATGCGGTCTTTGATACTGTAACCAGTACATAATTGACTATATGACTATTAGTATAGCATCTTTGCTTTACACTTGTACATGCGGTCTCTGATACTGTAACCAATACCTAATTGACTATATGACTATTAGTATAGCATCTTTGCTTTCCACTTGTACATGCGGCCTCTGATACTGTAACCAGTACCTAATTGACTATTATGACTATTAGTATAGCATCTTTGCTTTCCACTTGTACATGCGGCCTCTGATACTGTAACCAGCACCGCTGACGTCATGCACAAGAGGTTAACCCCTTCGCTGCCACTGGTCGCGGACTGCGTTTTTGAAATCTTTGTTATTTCAACGCCAAAGAACATCAGCCGTCCAAGGAAGGTTCGTACAAAGTGGTGTCAACAAGAGACATAGATCCTCGTGGGCCCCCGCAGTCGCGGGGGCCCACGAGGATCTATGTCTCTTGCTTCTTGGATCGCGTTCACATTTTTCTAGGTGAGTTAACCAGCAGATGTGTGATGTGACTGATGTTTCTGTGCATGCAGGCGGGTCTGACGACTCCTCGGGTGCTGGCTACATCGTGTGCGCCTGGTGCCAGAAGCAAGGCATGAAGCTCTTCACCCTCCGCACACCGACAGGGTCCAAGGCCTTCTGCTCAGAGGTGTGCTTCACGCAGTGTCGCAGAGCATCCTTCAAGAAAAACAAGGTGGGGCTAGCAATCGTGGCAGACCACAGGCGTGGGACGATCTTGCGAAATTAGTGCTATTTGTGCTATAACCCGTGTTAAAGAGGTGGTCGATTTCGCAACGGTTACCCCATGCCTGTGTTGTAAAATAACCCCCTCAGTTTTATGAACAGTTGAGGATGATGTCGGTCAGCAATGCACACAGCTTCTTTTGATCAATAATGGAACATTATCGAAAGTAACTCTGTAGAAACCTCATGCGCCTAGAGCTTTTTGAACTGAAAGTATAGATGCCTTAAAAATGAACATTATTATTATTATTATTATTATTATTATTATTATTATTATTATACAGACGTGCGGAGAGCGATACTGCCCCATCAAGGCAAAAGACAGTAAGTGCATTTTTGTAAAAAGCGAGATTTTCATTGGAAAGCAATAAAACTCTTGCTTTAAAAAAATAAAAAAAATATTTAAAAAAAATTTTTAAAAATAAAAAAAAATAAAAAAAATTAAACCAACGCCACAACAGCAACAACACCAGCAACGGTCTTGATGTCTTTTGTCTTCACAGGGCAGGTTACGCTGTACGCAAAAGGCTATTGGCCGAAGTCGGCCGCAGTGGGACCGCGCACAGTCGTGCGCGGGCCCACTGCGGCCGACGTCGACCGGATGGCCTTTGTGTACTGGATATTTCGTACTCCTCTCGCTAGGTATCTCATATCTCTCAGTATGGCCATGTCGGGTTTAGGGACCCCTATGGCCCTAATGCCTGTATAGCTGTTTTCATCTAAATGATTCGAACTGAACACTCTTTTTTAATTCCACCACTAATTCGCAAGACGTAGTTCAGTTGTATGGGGGCTTCGTGATCCGTGCCAGAACATCGCCATGATTCGTGATTTTTTTCGATCTTGAACACATATTATGATACCTCTGTTTCCTTTTAGCTCATTCGAGACGTGCAGCATCCGGATACGCGGCATTATTTTTGCCGCGTGTCTGGATGCGGCACGTCTAGAATGATTTAACTTATTTTATCCCAGACACACCACAGCAAGACATGAATCGACCATGGTAGTTCAAGGGTGATGTCAGAATAGCTTGGCGCCTATGGGTGCCAAGCTATTCTGGCATCACCCTTGAACTATCATGGTCGATCTGTGTCCTGCACTGCAATGCAGTCTTCAGAGAACAACGGCAAAATTTGGGGATTTCGGTCTTGGGGTACAATGACTTAAGGAAACTGTACATTTACTGATGTAAAAGTATAAACAGTCCATTATTAATCTTCGTATGTCGACGTTTTGAGCCCTCCGTTACTTCCAGACGAAAGTCGTTCGCGTCCGGAAATCGTCTGCTCAGCACTACTAAGTGACGGGAAGTGGATTGATCGTGACAGTTCAAGGTTCAAAGATATCCTGCTCCAAGATGTCAGGGCTGAGTTAAATTAACCCATAAAGCCGTGACACTCTACGACATGATGTAGATCGATCATGATATTTTAAGGGTGACGTGAGAGTAGCCTCTAGGCGCCAAGCTATTCTGACGCCACCTTTAAACTGTAGAGGCGCCAAGCCATTCTGACACCACCCTTGAACTATAGAGGCGCCAAGCTATTCAGACATCACCCTTGAACTATCATGGCTGATCCATCTTCAAAACTTTGACGGAGACCTTACAAGATGTCTCCGACATTGGATAGTTTCTTCCTCAGGGCTTAATGCGTTGCAGAAAGCTTTTTCAAACTTTAGACTGGAGTACGTGTCTGTGAAATAGTCTTCACGGGTTGGGTTGCGTCTTTTAACTGCCGTCTGTCTGGATTTTTTTAATTTTTTTTTTTTATCTTGTTTTTCTTTTAAAACCGCGCGAATGGTACGGTGTATCAGTTTGAGAACTAGGGAAATGTATTGCCTGCTTAACCCCTTCACTGCCGGTTGTCGCACGTCGTGTTTCTGAACGTTAGTTACACTCCAAAGAGCCCCAACCGCTCAAGGAACATGGATACAAAGTGGTTAGTTAGTTATTGGTATTTAACGCCGAGCAGGCGACTAAGGACATCTCACGGCGGTGGACACAACGTGGTGCCAGCAACACCGGCGGGAGCTCATGATGATCTGTGTCTCTTGCTTTTGGGTCGTTTTCAGTTTTTCTTGGCAGTGAAGGGGTTAAGACTAAGAGCGCATCTTGTCGTCAAGATACAGCGAATTCTCGTCTGACACGATGCAACATGGCGACCATGATACGTTTAATAAAGGATGGTGCGAATAACTTGGTGACTGTGGTGTCAATTAAGTTATCGCGATCATGGTACCACTTTTAAACTATCATATTCGATATGTCTTCTGTGTTGGGTGCCACCCTCCAGACCATCCCATCTTCGGAAAGAGTGACATCATAAGGTTTGGACGGCCCCCAACTTAGGTTGGGGCCTTCCAACGATTCAGACCCAGTATACTAAAAATAGTATGCAGTTTAAACTTTACAACAGTAAACTCACACAGGTTGTCTCCTTCGATTCGCTGCGCTGACAGCGCAGCGAATCGAGGTAGACAACCGGTGTGCTTTAACCGTTAGGTCTCAATCAACTGTGTGAAATCTTTCCGTCTTTATGTTAGCAGGTTTGTGACTGGTGCAAGCACGTGCGGCACACGGTGAACTTCGTGGACTTTCAGGATGGCGAGATGCAGCTGCAGTTCTGCAGCGAGAAGTGCCTCAACCAGTACAAGATGAACATCTTCTGCACGGAGACGCAGGAGCACCTCAAGCAGATCCAGTCACAGCTGCACGAGGAGAGGAACAAGAACGCGGCGCTGTCCCCTGGCGGCGCGTCATCGTCTTCAACGTCGCCCAGAGGCGGGGCGGACGCGGCTTCCGCGTCATCGGGCAAGAAGTCGGACGAGATCCTCATCACGCCAGAACTGTGGCTGTCCAAGCGCAAGGCGGATATACTGCTGCCGAGCAAGACGGAAGTCGTGGAGGAGGAGCAGAATGGAAAGAGAGAAGGCGGGAAGGTGGAGGAGGAAGACGAGGGAGCGAGAGAGAAAGACAGGCGGAGAGAGTCGGGATCGTCAGAGAGAAGCAGGAGCAGAGAACTGTTCGAAAGGAAGCGGACGGCGTTACCTCCCTTGTCCTCAGCGGCGGCTGCCGCTGCCGCTGCCTTCGCGGCCTCGTACCAGAGCAGTCTGCAGGCCAAGAGCGCAACATCCAGGCTGTCTCCTGCAGCTGACCGTCCCCCAGAACGCAGTTCGCGTGACAAAGAGCGACTCCGACGGCTCATCAGGGACTCTGGGCGCGACAAGGAACCCCATCCCCTGCCAAACCGACTAGGGATGGGGTTTCTTGTCCCGCCCAGAGTCTCTGATGAGGTTACTGAGGGCAGCCCCGCCTCATCACCACAGTTCTCACCATCAGTGCGGCCTCGAGTGTCCGGTGACCGCACCCCTCCAGTCGTGCCGCCCATGTATCTGCCTCACCTGAATGGGCTTGGCATGATCAACCCACTCCTCTACTCCACGCTCTTTGGTACTGGACCTCCAGACACGGAGCACGAGCCTAAACACAATGCCCACCCTCAGCCCCGCCCACAGCCTGCCCACGGCGATAGAGAGAGGAAGAGCGGTGCGGGTCCTGGAGGGAGAAGCGCCGACAGAACATCCTCCACACCGGGGGCCGCTCACAGCAGTTCTCCCGCCAACACCGCTTCGTCATCCGGCACGCCCAACCCCCCACACCCACCCCAACACCCGCCACTACCCAGCTCCTTCTCTCATGGCGTGCCGGGCCTGAACGGTCTGCCTGGTGTGGGTGGTATACCCCCGGGTCTACACCCTCCACCTTTTATGCTGGGGGTACCGCCATTCACCTGTCCACCAGGCCTCTTCCCCGCGGACCCGGCGTTCATGGGAGGTCTGCTGGCACTGCAGGGCTGTATGCCAGGACAGGGGCTTCACAACGGCCACCCCGCTCCGGGACAACACCACCAGCAACAACAACCGGCACGGGACAGACACGGCCACCACCATCGCCCGCAGCCCGGGGCGTCAAGTGTCCCTCCCCCACTGTCAGCAACAGCTGGGTGTCTGAGTGGCGGTGTGCCCCCCGTGACGGTGATGGTCCCCTTCCCAGTGCTGCTGCCCATCCCCGTGCCGATCCCCATCCCAATCCCCATCGCCCCAGAAAAGATTCAACAGTTCTTCAAGGAGCGCGAGCACGCTGCCAACACGCCGGCACCCACCACCCGCAAACCCCCGGCCTCTGTCGACAGGCTATCACTGACGTCACCCAGTCCTGCGCGAGACAGCAATAGCTCGCACCGCAGTGACCGCTCCCCCACCCCACACTTTCCCCTACACAACCACAGCCGCCACCTGCACCCACACCACCACCCCAGCCTCAACCACGCCCACACGCACCAGCACGAACGACTGAGCGACTCCGTGTCTTCCGACTCCTCCTGTCACAGCCCCGGCCTCTCCGTTATCTCAGCAGCTAAGTCCTCAACCCCGTGCTGTCCGGATTCGGCGGGTAACGGCAGCCTACCCTGCACCTCGTGCCGACCCTTCCCCAGACCTGGCCGCGAGTCCGCTGACTCCATCATGGCCCTTCGAAAGTCTCGGGAAGCCGGAGCCGACTCAATCATGACGCTGCGGCGCGAGAGCGTGCGATCCCTGATGGCAGCCGACCTCCTGTCTCCGACCCTCATCCTGCCGCCCGCCAAGCGCTCCCTCACGCCCGTCTTTCCCGTCACACTGGACCTCAGCAAGCGGCCACGCCTGGACGAGAATCGCAACAACGATGATGAGGCCATAGATCTGTCTAAGGACAGCCGCTCGTCCTCGCCATCCCGCTCGCTCAAAGACCTGGGCGGCGCCAGGCCTGGCCACGTCTCCCTTTTGTCTGTCAGCTCCTGCTCCAGTAACGGCAGCGCGTCCGGCAAGGAGAACCTGAACTCGGACCCAGACCCTGACATGGCCAGCATTGACGGCGACAGCGAGACCGGCCTCAAGGTGCCAAAGATCCACATCATCGACTCCCGCGATGACCCGCCCCTGGCACAGCCCCTGCCCCTGCCCCCCGCCGATCACCCTTACTCCACCAGGCGTAGCCTGATCCTGGACGCTCCCAGCGTGCCCCGTCCCCCGCGCAGCCCCTCCCCCGAACGTCGTTACGTGCGGACTGTGCCCCGGGATATGGTGGAAGCGGCCAAGAGGCGGTGTCTTAGAGCTCGCGTCCGCTCTAAGTAACCTACGTGATTGTCACAGTACTAGATACATATTATATATGTGACTTAACTGAATCTCTAGACAGTGCGCTCATTTGTCTTCTGGTCTGTCATTTTGGACCTTACGGCCGAAGGCCGTAAGGTCCAAAATCGCAGACTAGCAGAGATGTTGTGACGAAAGCAAAATTGCTAAACGCGCTGATATAACAGCATCGGTAAAACGTGTGTATACTGAGGCAAGATACGCAAGTAACTGGTACGGAATCTCAACACTACTGACGACAGTGCATTAAAAAAAAAGTGCTTTGGTCTGTGATTTTGTACGTCACGGCCTAGGCCTCCAATTCTTGAGGAGCTAATTTGTAAGGATGAAAAATCACAGTACGTGCGGATCAACAACAACAAAAATGAAAAATTTTATGAGCAAGGTCTGTGAGACAAGGCCAAGAAACTGCAGTGTGTGTGTGGTGTGTCATAGCAACGTGTGAAAACGTTTGAGGGAACTACGCCAGGGATTGTGACAGTAACCGTGTTGTATAGATCTGTCCTAAGATACAGACCAACATACAGATGAAGAGACGCTACTGTCACAAAATACAGGCACATCTTTGCCCTGTGAAGGCAAAAGACAGCAAGTCCATTTTTTGTGAAAAGCAGGATTTTCACTGTATTACAATGAAAATCTTGCTTTTCACACACACAAAAATGGACTGTCTTTTTCCTTAGCAGGGTAGATCTGCCTGCAAAAGGACCTGACTGGTCCCGTCCACTACTGCATTGTTCTTACTGACCGGACAACGTGACGACCTCACTTTCGCATTCTTTGATGCGACTCGTACTGTGCAACTTCCCACAGATGCGCAGACTGCAATGTATGACGATATAAACTGATGTTAAAAACAAAACGAAAATACAGATTTGCTGCAAAACCGAACCGCAGACTTTACGACGGAAATTGTAATACACTACTTGTACCTGTGAAGGCAACCGATATCAAGTCGATTGTTTGTGAGAACTGTATATAGGTTGACGATTGTTGACTATGACCAAAAAAATGGAATACAAATGCCGCGGTCTGAGGAACAGATCGTGTTTAGCAAGAGGTATAGATTCTCATGAGCCCCTGCGGTTGCAGGGGCTCATGGGAATCTATGCTTCTTGCAGATGTGAGCACCAGACAGGGGAATTTCGTAAGTGGACATTAGTCTGCAGAGAAAAACGAATAATTTATATATTCTTTGAAGCACTGTACGGTTGATAATCTGATAGGGCATAGACACTGGCATATTTAAAGTAAAAGTGTTGTCTCGTCAGTGTGTCTGTCCCGCTAATATTTTTCTGTTTCATATTCATTTGGGACGGACTGATTGTAGTACTCACATACAGTGATGCCACACCTTTGTGTGTGTGTGGTTTATCCCCCGCATAATCCTATGTTGAACACCGCGCCTATCCGCCACCACCCCACCACCCCCTTCTCCACCCTCAATTCCCCCTTCTGTACATTTGGTTCAGCGGCAGTCATTCCTCCTCGTTATCTCCCGGCTGATTACTGCTTGTAGTTTCGTGGTGTTTCTTGCACAGAAGGTGGCGCGTCATCAAACCTTATGCGCTTATCAGCTGCGTTGTGAACGCGGAAAACTACGTCGATAATTTTCTTTCATTCTATTGTGATACTTATGTTTACAATGAACTTTTTTACACATCGGGTACTATTCTGGTTAAATTTTAAGTTATGCAGCATTCAGTCAGCCGTCTCGGTCAAAATAAGATTTTTTTTCTCAGGACATCACGTACGAACTTCAACAACAGTTTTGTTTTAACCATTTGTTAATTCCTTTTCCAAGAAAATGCCCCAAAAAAGTTTTCAAAAAGTCAGGATTCAAAGGAACTGTTTAAATGTTAACCAGGAATCACAGCAGAACCTGCTTTGAGCGACCGCCCTGATGAGAGATCACCTTTCATTAAGACTATCATTTACATGGGTGGGACTTTTCCGGCTGCAGCGGATTTCCGGATCAAAAAATAAATTAAAAAAAAAAATTCACTTAAAAAGTGCCCCAAGACCCTCGCTTCAGGATTCGACTTTTTTTTCGGTCCCACCCATGCATTTAGGTGGCTTCAGCCACATAATGATGGTCTTGAACTCATTCAGCCCCGACACACCACAGCAAGACATAGATCGAGCATGATAGTTCAAGTGTGGTGCCAGAATAGCTTGGCGCCCATGGGCGCCAAGCTATTCTGGTACCACCCTTGAACAATCAATCATGCTCGATCTGTCTCTAGGATTGTAATACCTGTCCTTCAGAGGGCTACTTCAAAATTTGGGGATTTCGGTCATGGGGTAGAATGAGTTACTGACAGGTGACGCTTTTTCCCACTTCAAGACTTCTTTCGAGAAAGCAGCTGACTTTATAGACACTTTTTGTCTCGCACAGAACGTGGCTGTTCAAAGCAGATTCTGCTGTACCTTATGTATACGACTGTCAAATAATCCTCAATTTTGTTGTTGTCTTCACAGAGTTTGACCGGACACTGCATACCCAGACACGATAAGACACTGACACACAGATGCATGGCGATTTTAACTTCTGTTTAAATTTTAGAGTTGTCATAGTTCGGAGACGTGTTTAACCTTGGGCTGTTGGTAGCGGTTTTCTTCGTCGCGAAGATTCCTGCAGGAATCATCGCGACAAAAACCGCTAACGGCAGCCAAAGGGTTAATGTCCATCTGCGCTAAATTCTTAACCCTTTGACTATCGGTAGCGCTTTTTGTCCAGGTAATTCGTACAGAAATCACCCGGACAAAAGCGCTACTGACAGCCAGAGTGTCAAGCGGCCCGCTCTCTGCAAGCGCCTTTGTTTGGTTTCTTTTTGTTTATATATATATATATATATATATATATATATATATATAATATATATATATATATATATATATATATATATATATATATATATATATATATATATATCTTAGTTGTTATTGGCACGTTATTGTTATACATTGTAAAACTAAAGCAATACATTCACCATATAAAGTCAGATAGAAATGATGCCTCGTTTACAAATAGAATGATACAATCGTAACACTGAAGTCGAGATACGGCTCACAAATTCGTATAACAAGTTGTAACGCTCTCACAACACATACCTACTTCAACTAAATATTTTGCTTACAATTTCACGTTACTTGTTTTATGTTGGGTACGTGTGTGTCATGACAAAGTTATTACCGTTTACGTTTGTTTTTAACTGCAAATCCACGTCTACCGAGATAAGGGGTATTTTGAATTCACAAAGAATGCTTTCGCACAACACAATAATGAGGTTAGAGATTAGTAAAGAGAGGGAACGAACATAAAACGAACGTGCTAGGAGAACCACAGCGAGGACAGAACATTTTCAAGTCAAGTCATGAAAAGTGTTTTTTTTCCACATAGGGGCAATTCACTTTGTACTTTGCAACGGTATAGGTCTGTTGGTCTGTGAGTTTTGACATTGCGGCTGTGGGCCGTAAAGCCCGAAATCACTGCTCGGATATAACTCGGTAAACCAAACCATTTCCCAAATACACAAGCTTCGTCCGAGAAACGCAGTTGTTGTTTTTTTTGTGGGTTTTTTTTTTAATCCATCGATTAACTCGTTTACTGCCAACGGTCGTAAGTTGTGTTTCTGAAGTATTTCCTCCTTCAACGTCAAAGAGTCCCAGCCATCCAAGAAACATGGGCGGTCCGTGGCGCAGTGGTTAAGGCGCCTGCCACCAATGCCAAAGGTGCGCGGTTCGATACCGGGTTCCGGCGTTGGACTTTTCTCCTCTGGTAAGTGTCACCCGTTAATTCGGGCGGACCGTCGGGGGTTCTTACTCCGGTTCTTCCACCCCCCCCCCCCCACCCCCCACACTTTGGTACCGGTCTCAGGCCACTTTACAAATTTCAAATACAAGCGATCAAAAATCTCTGTAACTTCAGTAGCTGACTGGCCCTTCGTTTGTCTTGTACTGTGTTTGTCTTAAATGGCGTAAATCCGTGTCTGTTTCGTGAGTGTGTGTGTGTTGGGTTTCAGGCGCGGCGCTTTGAGTCGATTTCCCCAAAATTGAGAAAAAGCGCCTATATAATAACGGTATTATTATTATTATTATCCAAGCCTAGACAACAACAACAAAAACGGCGTGTTTCATTCTCTAGTTACGGTGACAAGAATGGGCGAGTCCGACTTTTGAGCCCATGATTTTTCGGGCTCCAGGAGTGGTTCAAATTTGTTCTGGTGAAACAGAGCAGACCAAATATCATTTTCCATTGGTTTATTTCCACAAGTTTAGCAATAAACGCAACTGTAACCCATTTAGCCCCAACGCCCTACAGCATGAGGCGGACTGACCATGATAATTCAAGGGTTGTGCCAGATGCGCTTGGCGCCTGAAGGCGCCAAGCGCATCTGGCACTACCCTTGAATTATCATGGCCTTTCCATCTCCTGCACCTGGTACAAAGTGACACCTTCACAATTGGGGAAATGCGGCTGTGGGGTTAAAAGGGTTAAAAAGGCGATGAAATCAGAGTTGTCCCCACCATTTGAGGAGGTGTTGCAGCTCAGTGCCCGTGCTTTCCGAAAGAGCTTTGAAAACACGAGCCCTCGGGGATTTATTTGTAACAACACCCGCCCAGCGTGCAGTGCTCGTCTGAGCTTCAGAATTTATTGTCTTCCGGCGAAAAGTAACGGAAGTTAGTTATTTCCTAACGCCGAGCAGCCGACTAAGGCCATCTCACGGCGGGAAATGTAACAAAAGAGGTCGATGGTATTTGTGTGCTGGTCTGTGATTTTGGACCTTGCGGTAAACACGTATCGTTTTGGTTCGTGGTAAAACGGGCGTCTGCACCGTGGCCTGTGCGGCCAAAATCTATTCACTGCAAATCAGGTTTAGTAAAAGGGCAATTGTGAAAACTAATACTTGTAAATATGCAAGGATGGTTCGAATGGAAGTCAGGATTCTAAAATTCATATTCATCATGCGACAACTGTTGCTTATTTGCCTGTGTAAGCCTATACGCTTTTGTTCCAAAGCACGTGAGGATGGTATTTAGCTCCAGTTTCCGGTTTCAATCTGTGCCGTTCCAAAACATTCATATTGCGTGAATGAGAACGGACTTGTTGGGAAGACGAAGGTATTTTTGACTGTTACATTTCAAATCGGAATTAGAAAGCAATACCGCCGGAGAACTTTGGCAGGGAGGTTATCTGCCTCAGAAAGGCAAAGTACAGTCGATCCATTCTTTCGCGAAAAGCGAGATTTTCGTTGTATTACAATGAAAATCTCGCTTTTCACAAAAGATGGACTTGCTATCTTTTACCGGCATAGCGCAGTTGTGTTTCTTTTTCCTTTCCCCTTCAAAACACAACCTTAACACGAGTCTGCTCTTAATAACTGTCGATAGACCATGATTTGCTTTTTGGGTCGGCGGTGATACCTCCCGCCATCTTCAAAATTCCATTGGCATTCACCGACGACAGTTTTAGGGTAAGACAGAGGCGGATCAGTTACCTCGACGGGAAAGCGGGGGGGGGGGGGTGGGGGGGGGGGGAGGGGGGGGGAGGAGGAGGAGTGTCGAAACTCGCCAAAAATCAAATAACACCCCGAAAGGGACTTTGTTATAGCATTTTAAGCACTAGAATTTTGGGTCTAAGCGGGGTTGGGGGGTTCAGAACCCCTAGGTCAAGATCCACCCCTGTAAGAGGTATATCTACCCCTCTAAAAAAAAGAGGAATGACTTGGGTGTAATGGTGGGAATCTACACATAACATTGACAGACCTTTTTTTTATTAACAGAGCCACCTATAGTTTCCTCTGTTAATGGAAGCAACCCTTCCTACAATATGGATGTCCTGTTACGCCAGGGGATAAACTTCACAGCCTGTTTTTTTTTTTTTTTTTTTTTTTTTTTTTTTCCGTGCGAAGTGTGACGGTTCTAAAGCGACTTGTCTTCAAATGCATGTGTCGGACATAAAGAACAAACTTATGTCTTGTTCTAACCATAGTATTTCTGTGGTACGCTGCGGCCTGTCGGTTCTCATTACATTTTACTCTCAGCGGTGCGTTAACCCCCTCGCTGCCAGTGGACGGAGATCCTTGTGTTTTTGAAATCACTGTAAATTCAACGTTGAAAGAGTACGGAGACAAAGCGGAATCAACAAGAGGCATAGATCTTCATGAGCCCCCGCACTTGCGGGGGCTCATGAGGATCTACGCCTCTTGCAGCTGGGCGGCGTTTGCTGATGTACCCCCGGGGTTTAAAACAGCAGCAACTCATGACGTTGAGACTGACAGAACTGCAATGTACCAACCATTTTGCTTTCTTTGAAGCGAGATTTATGTTGAGTGTTGGTCTGTGATTTGGGACCTTGCAGCCGGAAGCCGTTCCAGTGCGTCAGAATGTTCATGTGACTCGTCTGAAGCCCTGTGAATGTTATATTTTGCACTTCTTCCTTCGCGGTTTTAATAGACGATTCCCGAAAGTCAGAAAGTAGGTAAGCAAATGGGCGTCTTTTTGACGCAAACAGTGGATTATAAGCCCGGACAAACATGCGATATCGCATGTTTGTCCGGGATTTTAAAACACTGTTCAGACTAACATTAACCCTCTTCTAACTTTCTTCGTTTGAGAAATACAGGAGTAAGCAGTGGATTAAAAGCTCTGACAAGCACGCAGTAGCAATCAGTGGATTAAAAGCCCGGAAAAACATGCGATATTTTAATCTACGGTGTGCGTCAAAAGACACGGCGCAGTTATTGACCTACTTATGACTAACAGAAATGAATGATTCTTAACGGGTTTAATCCCATGTGAAGAGAGCGACTTGTAAAATCACATCGCGACAGTTTTTCTGTGTATATATTGTTGTTTTGAAGCATAATGCGTACTGTTTGTGGCATGGTAATGTGTAAAAAATATATATGTGTATTTGAGACTATCCGTGGCATGTCATTGTGCACAGAGAAATGTCAACTGAGACTTTTCCCAGTGTGACAGTATATTATTTAAAGATGTCAATTGAGACTAGACGTGTCAGAGATGTCAGTTCTGTTGTGCTAAAAAAGAAAATGTCGACTGTTATTGTTCACGGTATGTCGAGGTTTTTCAATTGTTCATTGAGACAATTCGCTGTATGTCATATGTCAAATAATTGCGTCAGCTAAGAATACATGTATAGATAATTAATGTGTAAAACTCCAATGCCAGTTGTGACTTTTTGTGGTATGTCAGTGTGTTAAAATGCAAATGGACTCTTGGACATTTTTGCGGCACATGTACGTCAGTATGTCAAAAACAAAATGTCAACTAAGACAACACATGGTAACTGAAGAGATGTCAGTTGGTACTTTTTTGCTGTATGTCAGTGATGTTAAATCATTCAAGGCGCCGGCAACGCTGTGCGAAACTTTCGCAGCTATTGATGCGGGCGCCTTGAATGAGGTAAAGAATTTGTTGTATAAACATTTTGTTTTGCCACCTGTATCTATTAGCATATATATATAATTGCTGGCCTCTGCTTCATTAATTTATCTGTAAACGTGTCCAGTGCAATATTAATTAATAAATATTGATCAATTTACCAGCCTATCTTTCGTTTCCAGTGAATGGCGCATAATTTATACGTAATCATCCCATATGCTTTATGAGTTCAGAGCCAGTTTGCATCTACTGCAGTTGGCGCTGAAGTTGTAAGAGATATAATGGACACATTGAATGAGCTGTTCGGTTTGATTTTGCTTGCTTGATTTTTTTTTTTTTTTTTTTTTTTTTTTTTATGTTCCTTTTCGTGTCTCCGAGTGAGGAAGCCATTATCTCACCATGCGTATTGCGCTACTGCCTGTGACTGAAGGGAAAAGACAAGAAGTCCTCGTTTGTAATAACCCATATCATTCTGAATACACCAGTGTGTGAAATAAGTTTGACTAAAATAGTTCAAGGGTAGTGCCAGAATAGCGTGGCGCCTCTAGGCGCCAATCTATTCTGGCACCATCCTTGAACAAAAGCAATTGATCTATAACCTTATTTGAAAGTACTATAATATAGCTTGTGTATGGCCGTGTACAGATTTGAAGCTTTCAGCCTCAGTATGATATGGGATAAGAGAGATTTTCAATGTATTACAATGAAAATCTCG
Organism: Semisulcospira habei; assembly: GCA_036245525.1. Taxonomy (NCBI): domain Eukaryota; kingdom Metazoa; phylum Mollusca; class Gastropoda; family Semisulcospiridae; genus Semisulcospira; species Semisulcospira habei. The sequence continues at coordinate 126,450,457 of BTPG01000006.1, forward strand.
CTTTTCATAAACATGGACTTCTGTCTTTTTCCCTTCACAGGACAGACTACATGTTGCACTTCATACACATGCGTATTTAGAATAATAATGACTTTTGGGCCAAACTTTCGACACAGTTGCTTTGTCTAAAAAAACTGACGCTTTTTGTATTTATGTTTTCATGTTTATATTATCATTATCGAAGTCATAAATTACACAGTGCAGATTTGTTTTCAGTGAAACTGAAAGTGACATTTTGTAATAAGGATATTTTTATAAGCCTTAAAAGACCTTTTTGAGCACAGGAGAACCTTTTTGCGTGCTGCTGACATTACAAACTAGATCAGTCACATATACTACTCACAAAAACTTAATGACCACCGGGGGAAAAAATGGTCATGGTTTCAAATAATCGCAACTCCATCAAATTTTAAGATTTTGTCTTGGATTTTTTTTTCAGACTATAGACTAGTCATGCAGTCTTATCCAAAAATTCCAATACACAATCTTAGGCCTTTTGGTGTCGGTAGCGGTTTAGACGTGATGTTGCTCGCAAAGGGTTAAAATAAATTGACAGAGCTGTGCTTAACCTATTCAACTCTGACGCACTACAGCAGGAGATGGGTCGACCATGATAATTCAAGGGTAGTGCCAGATTAGCTTTCCGCCTGTCGGCGCCAAGCTATTCTGGCACTGCCCTTGAATTATCATGGTCGATCCATCTCCTGCAACAGGTGCATAGTCGTTAGATGACGGCTCCAAAATTTGGGAAATACGTGCGCCAGGCTGAATGAGATAATTAAAATCATGACCATTTCTCAAGATGCACTTGAAACCACCTTGCTTCAAAATCCAGAAGGGAAAGGTGACTGTCAAGCGTGTAAAATGCAAAAAAAATAACCCAACGAAGAAAGAAAAGCGTTTAGAGAAAAACTGTTACAATACAATTGTGTTGTATCAGTCTTTTTCTAAGCGCTTTTTTTTTCTTCTTTGGGTTATTTTGTGCATTTACAATTGTGTTGTAACTGTCTTTTCTAAGCTTGTTTCTTTTCGTCGTTAGGTTATGCTACACCTTACTTCAAACAGCCATATAGCCCTACGCGTGCTGTTGCATTTCATGATACTGTAGACTGACACACATCGATCTGTTCTGCCCTGTAAAGTCAAAAGACAATAAGTCCATTTTTAGAAAAGCGAGATTTTCATTGTATTAGAAGGGAAATCTTGCTGTTTCACAAAATGGTCTTTTTATTCGTTTTTGTTTAAATCAAAATGCTCATACTAGATTTAACGGACATGGCGTCTAGAGATAGCCTTCATCACTCGCTAGAACGAAAACACATTCATTACCGGTATTTTATTCTTTGTGCAAAGCATGCACTGCAATTGTATGTCTTTTTTCTGGTTTGGTTGTTGTTGGGTTTGTTGTTTGTTTGTTTGTTTGTTTTTGGGGGGGAGGGGTAGAGGGGTTTTTTTGTTTGTTTTTGTTTTTGGTTTTTTTTTGGGGGGGAGGGAGGGGAAGGTTTTTTATTGCTTCTGTTTTGTTTTTTGTTGTGGGGGTGGTGGGGGGTGGAGTGGGGAGGGGAGGGAAAAAGAAATGAATATCTTTATTGCTTATAGAATGTTTTGAAAGCACACATTTAGTAACGCCCCTGTCTTTTGTGGACATGTCCCAATGTGATTAGTGAGGTTTCGTGTTACAACGAACGACTCCCAAAAAAACAAACGAGAGCAAAATCATGGCGGGTAACCAGCTTGTACCATAAACATTGACAACACTCCAAACATCTCCCGGAGGGCTCATGGAGATCTATGCCTCTTAGCGATGTTTGAAGTGTTGTCTGTGCTGATGGTACAGGCAAGATGGCTGCCAACCCCGATTTCGCTCTCGTTCGTTGTTGTTTTTCGTTGCAAACGAAACCTATTACCTGCTCTTTCAGCCGGCCGAACGTCGATTTCCTAGATTTAATCCCGCAGATTTGGGACATGGTCATTACAAATTACCTGCCAGTCGCAACAGCTGGAATTCAAGTTAGCAGGACAGTTCTAGACACTACCCTTGAACTATCACACTCAATTCATCTCCCGCTGTACTATTTCCTTAATTAATGAGACAGTAGTTATGAATGAATTGTGAGTACTGGATGGAACGATTTTTGTATCAAAATAACAGACTATGATGGCAGGGCGGTCGCAGAACTGAGACGAAAACGACTGAATGCAATGAACTGAAATATTCTCACAGAAATGGTAAATTTGTGTGCAGCAGAATCAGTCACATATTCAACACCATCTATAAGTTAAATGTGTATCACAGATTCAACACTGAATAACAGCGGCCTCTTCCGTTTCAGCAACATGTAAATATAGGGCGAGAAAGACTGAGAAGCAGACGATCGTCTTTCTAACTTGAGTTTTAACTGAAGTTAGTTATTTGGGTTTAACGCCGAGCAGAGTTTTAACTGAAACACACTGATTTATTGATACAGTTTTATACTGACTTATTGATATATCCCCACGAGTCCGTGATCCTTAGTCATCCATGCCTCCTGCAGTATGTAGGGGTTCACTGACTTGCGTAGGGAGCCTATTGTCGCTGTTGGCCGGTTTCAGTGTCAAAACCAAACAACCTACACTGCAACTGAGTCGGTGCTGCAAGCTTCCATTTACACGATATGTTTATTAACCAGCAAACTGGTCAGAAGACTGCCCACGATTTTTAACGTTTATGCACACGCTGAACTGTCTACAGCCGGACAGATAACGTGTGTAGCGCTAACACGCTGATCTCGCTGTCAGCGCATAGGACTAGGAGCCTACTTGAGTTTGCTCCCTTGGCAGCAGCTCTTCGGCTCTTAGAGGCGAATAGCCACTGACAAAGGGCATGCCGACTTAAGTTTTTCTCATCCTGTGATGTGTTTAACACATGCAAGACGTGCCGCGTCCGGATACGCGGCGTAAAGCCGCGTATCCGAATGTGGCACGTCTCGAATGAATCAAGTAACCTTAATTAGGAGCATGTTTATTTTCGTGTGCCCGGCCCTACAAACTGTTGTGATGTGTTCTATATCGTGGTCATGTTTTCTCAGTCTCCCTCGGCTTTTTATCTCGCGAAGCATTTTTTTTTTTTGCTTCCTTCAGATTTTCTACATTAACGAAACTGTGTTACATACATGTGTACAATTGTGGTTGTCGTATTAAAGTGCGATACTTTACTGGCCAGTTGTGTCTTCTCGTGTTATTTGATTCTCATGTTTTCGCAGTACAGTACAGGGCGAGTATTTGTATATTGTTTTTTTAAGTTCGTGTGTGTGTGTGTGTGTGTGTGTGTGTGTGTGTGTGTGTGTGTGTGTGTGTGTGTGTGTGTGTGTGTGTGTGTGTGTGTGTGTGTGTGTGTGTGTGTGTGTGTGTGTGTGTGTGTGTGTGAGTGTGTGTGTGTGTTATGAAAGGCCTATCGGCTTGCGTGCGATTCAAGTCTTCAATAAAGAAAGAATACTAAATAAAATGAGATAAAATTGTCTGAAGTGTTGACCGTTTTCCCACTGAGAAAATTTACAGTAAATAACACATGGAAAGGAAAAACAAATAAGTGGCACGAAACAAAAATGTTATCACAGCCGGAAAAGAAACCGAATTCGAGTCATTCTATGTCCACATAAACCGTCTACGGCGTTGATCGCGAGTTTCCCACAGAGAAAGTAACCCCTATAGAAAACACGAAAAGAAAAGTTGTCGGGAAATGCGACACTGAAAGAAACGAGACGCTGAAAGAAACGATAAAGAAAGAATTATAAAGGTCAGCTAGGATAAGTTCTGATCGAATCTCCATTCCGTCAATTTTTTCTTCAGTGTCCTAGTCTGTGATACGTCCATCAATCCTACAGTGTTCTGGTCTGTTATTTTGGACCTTATGGCCTATGGCTGTAAGATCTTAAATCACAGGGTAGCAGACTTTTTAAACCAAGAAATGTCACGGTGACCTAGCTACAGCCTTATACTGACTTTTTAGTGCCCTCCACTGACATATATCCTGAAGGACTAATGAGATGCAAGATGGCTGTAACGGAAAACCGCACAAGATAGAGAAAACGGGCACACTACCAGAGGCAAGTGTGAGAAAAACGGACATGCACAAAGGCAGGTTGGGAGAGATATATTCCTCGCAATGAATGCGCGTGATATTACGTTTCGGACAAACCCTAGCAAATTTATGCAGTGGTTGAAATTGGGAGAGTATTGTCTACTGTGCACGAGGGCCGTTAGGCAAGTTCATGAACTGGTTTGAAATTTCAGCTGTCGGGCGATCAGGTCTCAACATTTGCATTTCTCACAGGAACACAAGACGGACCAAGACCTCCAAAAATCTAATTTTGTTTTGAAAATTCTCTTTCACCCTCTGTTTATGTGCTGTGACAGATAATAGTTTCCTTTACCTGACATTATGTTTTAAAAAAATCATTGCTCGAATAGTAATTCCTTCAAATAGTCAGTCTGTGAATACATCACGAGGAGTTACTAAAGTTTGGTTTGACAACTGATGAACTGATCACGTGTTTGCATGGTTAAATGGGTACTTTTTTCTCTGTTAAGAAAGTAAACATTTAACCATGCAAACACACGGTTCCTTCATGAATCGTCGCGACAAAAACCGCTTCCGACAGCCAAGGGGTTAGATAATTGACTAACCAGTCATCATTTTAAGCAATCGTGAATCCAGTCATGAAACTAGAGAATGAACAATGCTGTTGTTGTCTTTGCAGCAGACGTTGTAAACACGAATAAAGCTTCATGGAATTTGAGGTAAAACTACATTAACTCCTTCGAGACGCGCTGCATGCTGACACGCCGCGAACAGCAACGTATCCTTATGCGGCACGTCTCGAATTAGTCAACACCCTCAGTCTGCCTATTATTTTGCGTTCGTTGTTCGCTGATGCGTGGAATCTGACCCTCGTTATTTATCATAAAAGTCGTGTGTAGTTTTGTTGCAAAAGGACACCGGCGTCAAGTGATAGTGAGGTTTCTTTTGTAGTAACGAACGACTTCCAAAACTGAACGAGAGGGGAAGTCACGTCGGATAAACGGCTTATATCCACGAGCATAAACAACACTCCAAACATCTCCAAGAGGCATAGATCCTCGTGCGCCCTTCGAGTCCATGAGGATCTATGACTCTTGTAGATGTTTGGAGTGTTGTCTGTGTTTAAGTTGCAATTGAGCTGGCTATCCGCCGTGACTGCGCTCTCGTTCGTTGTTGGGGAGTTGTTCGTTGCAAACGTAACCTCACTCCTATTTACACAATCGAGATTGACGCGCCGCAGTCAGATACGCGTACTGACGCGGCTATTACTGATGGAGGCCGCGCATCTGATTGAAGCAATGTCTCGAGTGACTTAATCCTCTCCTTGCAACACCTGCAGAATGGCGCACTTCGCCTTGTATCATCTCACCCTACCTCACCCTCCCCGCGATATATATTTCTCTATATTTTGTCCTTCACTTTAACCCCTTGTAGAACTGAATCCGTCTCATCTTGCCGCGACGAACAAAGAACCCTATTTGTACATTTTGAAGGCGGGTAAGATCGCTTGTATCCACGGTGTTAAATTTTAAACCGTTTCGGACAAAAGGTATTTAAATTCGACACCAAGTTATAGTCTTCCCGGCTTATTTCTGTCCTCGCTTGTATCCCACGTGCCTACACTTACACGATACGTACAATCGGGCAAAAGAAAAGGAATAGGTTCAACGTTGGTAGGGAAAAGGCACCGGTGACCGGAGAAAACTTTATATACGTTCAAAGGAACCTTTCCTTCGTCACAATATCTACAAAAATTATCTCGCTTTCTAGTCACAATCTGTATTTATTTTTTAATTAGCTTCCTTGTTTTTCTTTTCTTTTTTTTTTTTTTTTTTTTTTTTTTTTTTTTTTTTTTTTTTTTTTTTTTTTTCTTTTCTTTCTTTTTTAAAACGATTTGATTTTCTCTCATAAACACAATGTTACAATCACCACAGGCATTAATGGGTACACGTTTACTAGCCCTATGTAATGGTGACAACAGGTGCGAGTCCGTCTGGGCAGCCTGGGGAGCCGGAAAAAGCATACAATTACTGCAGTCTGAGACACACGTCATTTGTCTTTGATGGCAAAGTTACTCGGTGTATATTAAACCCTTTACTGCCGAAAAAAAATTAAAAACTAGCCAAAAGCAAAAGGTATAGATCCTCATGTGCCACCGCAGGTGCAGGAGCTCATGACGATCTATATCGACCCCACTTGGCACCCAGGACGAATGGAGTTCTTTAACGTAGATTTCAGAAAAACAATCTGCGTCCAGCGGCAGGGAAAGGGTCAAAGGACCATATCGTGCCCACTACTGCTATCTTTTAACTTGAAAATGTTTTGAACGTCACTGAATAACTTGATCATCAGATTTAGTCGGTGACTCGCTTATGATTCTTTCTTCTTCTTTTTTACCCATGTAGTAGCCACAGGACCCTGCAGCAGGAGATGGATCGATCATGATAATTCAAGGGCAGTGCCAGATGAGCTTGGCGCCTGAAGGCGCCAAGCTCATCTGGCACTACCCTTGAATTATCATCATCAATCCACCTCCTGCAACTGGTACATAGTCGTTCAGTAACACTTCCAAAATTTGGGAAAAGCACCAGTGGGGCTAAAATGGTTTATTAAAGCACTCAAAACTCTAATTGAGCGAATGACAGTGTGTGTCGGCGTGCGTATTTATTCGTGCGTTTTTTCTATCTGCCACGGCTGTCCAGGTCTCGTTTCCCATGACAGCTGTCCAGACTAGGAGGACGGCCACCGGTACATTGTAATATCATGACGGCGGGGTGCTTTTTTTTTCGCTCTCAGCAGCAAAATGTCTTCGGGACCTCGACGGCCGCAGCGGGCCCGCGCACGGTCGTGCGCGGGCCAACTGCGGCCGACGTGGCCCCGAAGACCTATGCTTACTGAGTTTGTGCGTGCATCTACCGGTTCTGTTTACACTATGGATATGGTTCGACAGTTAGGGGGTCTTGCCAGGATAGCTTGGCAGACCGGTTACCCGCTAAAACGTCGCATAAACGCAAAAGCGAGTGGACATTCAAACCCCTCTGGACTCTAAAAAGTATTGTAAACGCGCTCAACAAAAAAAAATCTGTCTTCTCCGAGATCCGTACACCCGCGTACAAACGAGTTTCCAGGAACGCGTACACCATACTTTTTGGACTGAGTTCAATGGTTTGAACTTTTACTGAATTGTTTGGACTGGACTATAAAATGTTACTCAGCAAGTTTCAGTTTTAACTCATTGTGCCCGAGGTACGAAATACCCACATTTTGGAGTTTGCCTCTGAGGACTGCATTACAATTCAGGAGACAGATCGACCACGATAGTTCAAGGGTCGTGGCAGAATAGCTTGGGGCCTATAGGCGCCAAGCTATTCTACTACCACCCTTGAACTATCATACTTACTTACTTACGCCTGTCACCCCTACCCGGGTATAGGCCGTCGACGAGAGACCTCCAGCAACTCCTGTCCTGTGCTTCTCCTTCGATTCTACTCCAGGTGGTTCCCAGTCTCTTGATGTCTGCTTGGAGGTCTCGACGCCAGGAGTTTCTCGGCCTACCTCTTTTCCTCTTTCCCTGGGGGTTCCATGACAATGCCTGCCTAGTGATACTGGAAGCTGGCTTTCTCAGACTGTGACCGATCCATCCCCATCTTCTTCGCCCAATTTCATTCTCTGCTGTTATCTGCTCTGTTCTCTCCCAGAGTCTGACGTTGCTGATCTTCTCTGGCCAGTGGATTTTCAAAATTCTTCTAAGGCAACTGTTCATGAAGGTCTGTACTCTGTTGACTGTGGTTTTTGTCAATCTCCAAGTCTCTGCTCCATATAGGAGAACTGCTTTTACATTGGAGTTGAAAATCCGGACTTTGGTGTGTTGTGACAGCTCTCTGGAACTCCACACTTTTTTTCAACTGGAGAAAGGCTGCTCTGGCTTTACCGATTCGTGCTCTGACATCTGCATCAGTGCCGCCTTTTTTGTCTATGATGCTCCCGAGATAGGTGAAGGACTCCACCTCCTCCAACGGGGTGCCAGCAAGCAAGACTGGTTCTTCCCTGGTTGCGTTCAGCCTCATTGTCTTTGTTTTCTGTTTGTGAATGGTGAGGCCCACTTGGGACGAGATGTCAGCAAGCCTCGTGGTCTTGTCCTGCATTTGTTGATGAGTGTGGGACAGTAATGCCAAGTCGTCTGCAAAATCGAGGTCGTCAAGCTGTGTCCACAGTGTCCACTGTATTCCACTTCGTCTGTGCTCTGTGGTCATCTTCATGACCCAGTCTATGGCCAGTAGGAAGAGGAACGGAGACAGCAGACACCCCTGCCTGACACCAGTTCTGACCTGGAGCTCTCTGGTGAACTGCCCTTCGTGGATCACGCGACATGTCATGCCATCATAGCTGCTCTTGATCAGGCGGACGAGCTTTGTGGGTACACCGTAGTGTCGTAGGAGTTTCCACAGAGTCTCTCGGTCCACGCTGTCAAATGCTTTCTCATAATCCACAAAGTTGACGTACAGCGGGGAGCTCCACTCCAGAGACTGTTCCACGATGATGCGGAGAGTGGCGATCTGGTCTGTACATGATCGGTTCTTCCTGAATCCTGCTTGCTGGTCTCTCAGCTGGGGGTCAACGGAGCTCTTCATTCTTTCTAGGATGATCCTGTTGAAGACCTTTCCTGGTACTGACAGCAAGGTGATTCCTCTGTAGTTGGCACACTTGCTGAGGTCGCCTTTCTTGGGAAGCTTGATTAGGTACCCCTCCTTCCAGTCAGCCGGCATCACCTCCTCTTCCCAGATCTTTCCAAACAGTGGGTACAGCATCTCAACTGTTGTCTCTAGGTCTGCTTTCAGAGACTCCGCTGGGATGCCATCTGGCCCTGCTGCTTTGCCATTCTTCAAAAATGCCACTGCTTTTCTGATCTCTTCCCGGCTGGGTCTGTCACAGCTGATGGGTAGGTCGGTCTCTGCCGGCTGGATGTCGGGGGGGTCGGGTGGGCTAGGTCTGTTCAGTAACTCTTCAAAATACTCGGCCCATCTGTCGAGTTGGTCTGCTCTGTCTGCAATAGGCTTGCCTTCTTTGTCTTTTACTGGTCTTTCTGTATGGCCATACTTACCCGACAATCTTCTGGTAATGTCGTAGAGCTGTTTCATGTTGCCGCTGCCTGCTGCCTTTTCTGCCTCTGCTGCCAGGCTGTCTGTGTAGGCCCTCTTGTCTGCCCTGATACTCCTCTTCACCTCGCGGTTGGCTTCCGAGTATTCCCCCTGTGCCCTTACTTTGGCTGCTCTCGTGCGACTGTTGTTGACCGCTGCTTTCTTCTGCTTCCTCGCTTCTATCTTCTTCAAGGTCTGTGCCGACAGCCAGTCCTTGTGATGGTGTTTCCTGAACCCTACAGTGTCTTTGCAGGTTGAGTTCAGCGCCTCTCTAACTGCCTTCCACTGCTGCTCTGTGGTGACCGCCTCCTCTTCATTTACTAGCTCCTGTAGCGCTTGAAACCGGTTGGACAGCATCAGTTTGAACTCTTCTCTAACTCCAGTTTCTCTCAGTAGGCCTACATTATAGCGCTGTCTTCTTGTTGTCTCTGTGCGGCTTTTCTTTAGCTTGAGCTTCATTCTTAAGGTAAGCAGATGGTGGTCTGAGGCGACATCTGCTCCCCTCCTCACTCGAACATCTTGAAGGGATCTTCTGAATTTCTTGCTAATGCAGATATGGTCTATTTGGTTCTCTGTTGTATGGTCAGGTGAGACCCAAGTTGCTTTGTGTATTCTTCTGTGTGGGAAGATGCTGCCTCCAATGACAAGTCGGTTTAGAGCACAAAAGTCTACAAATCTCTCCCCGTTCTCACTCATCTCCGAGCCTAGTCCCTGTCTCCCCATCACCTCTTCGTATCCGGTGTTGTCCTCCCCTATTTTGGCATTAAAATCGCCCATGACGATGGTAATGTCTCGCTCCGCACATTTGTCCACGGCACTCTGGAGTCGGTCGTAGAACTCTTGTTTCTCTTCCTCGTCACTGTCATTGGTGGGCGCATAACACTGGATGACGTTCAGCTTGAGCTTTTTCTTGGTTCTAAAGGCTGCTGTTATAATTCTTGGCCCAAGAGGTTCCCAGCCCATCAGCGCTCTCTGTGCCACTGGTGACAGCATGAGTGCTACTCCTTCTGTATGGGGGGCATTCTCCTCTTCATGACCTGAATACAGAATCATCTCCCCTTGAACTATCATGGTCGAGCCATATCTTGCCGTGGTGTGTCGCGGGGAGAATGATTTAAAACAAGCGTCAGTTAGTGTCCCCCCCCCCCTCCAACCCCCACCCCACCCCCACACCCCGTCCCCCAACCCTCTTGCTTGGCTAGTTTTGTCAGAGAACCGTCCAATCGCCTTCGCGTGTATGCGACGTTTTAGTGGGTAACCGAGCACATGTTGCATCACGACATAACGATAAAGGTGATGCAAGCCAGCAAGGGACATATTCTCATGAGCTCCCGCTCCATGCCCATGAAGATCTTTGCCTCTTGTAGATGCTGGACGTTCGGTCTGTGTCGTGTGTTTGTTTTTTAGTGCGGCCATTTCTAAGAATGTTTATCGCTAGCCCTACGTATAGATCTATGCGTCGATAGCACTACGATTGCTAGCACCTACGTGCCGTAGTTCTGCGATAGTTAGCACTACATGTCGCTACCACGGCCGCAGTCACGGTGTCATCAAACGCAGTGCTGTCGAGCAGTACTTCCATTGGCAAGGAGTTCTAACAACCGCAGTTCTATCGACAAGTAGAGCTCGTGATACGTAGTGCTAGCGGGACTCAGCCTGCGAGAGCACAGCACAGCAACACAGAGGTAACTCAAGCAGCGAGAGACATAGATTCTCACGAGCGTCCGCACTCTGCACACTAAATATTTACAAAGTAAAAAAAAAAGGTTCCCGCTTTCTACATCATCTGACTACAATCTAGCGAGAATTACAAGACCACACGACTCAAGTCTAGTTTTGCACAACAAGTAAACAAGGTATACATGTCCTAGCTTACGGCGGTAGCGGGTATCATTTCGTATCATATCGTCACGATGCAATAACAGATCTTGTCTTCTTTCATTCTCTTTACACTTTTTCCCATTGGCCTCGCTCTGTTCGACATTTCGTTCCCTGGTCGCCCGTTCTCAAAGCGGCAACGGCAGTCCCCTTGTCTCATGTTAAGCAGACTCCCTTATTACATGTTACGATGACAACGTTACTTGCTGAGCAAAGCGTTCTACCAAAAAAAAATCTTTAGCCAATAACATTTCTCGGTACAAACATACCCCAATCTTCATTCAGTCAAACCTCTAAAACCTCTAAAAATATAATAATAAAAAATAATAATTACGGTATGTATAATGCGCTTATCTTATAATAATTATAACTCTAAGCGCGCACTCACAACTCGCGCGCGCATGCGCACGCTTTAGACAACGACTCACGTACCACAAATAGTGAAATACATTACGACAGTCAGCCTGAGGTGAAGGGTGTGGTGATATAGTGCTAGAACTGTTGAAAGATGTGAGTTTTGAGGGCAGACTGGAAGGAGGAGAGAGTGTGTTTCTGACGGAGAGAGAGAGTGGGGGAGTGTTCCAGGTGAATGAACCGTATACAGAAAAGGAGCGGGGGCCGAAAGTGCTGAGTTTGGTGCGGGGGATGTGGAGGCGGAGAGGGTCGGAGGCGGAGCGGAGGGAGCGGGGAGGAGTGTAGGGGTGAAGTAAGTTGGAGAGATAGGCAGGAGCGCAGTTGTTCAGGGATTTGTAGCAGAGAGACAGAATCTTGTATTGGATGCGTTGGGGGATGGGAAGCCAGTGAAGGAGTTTGAGCAGGGGAGTGATGTGGTCGGATTTTTTCTTTCTGAGGACGAGGCGGGCAGCATTGTTCTGGACGCGCTGGAGAGTGAAAGTGGTGGAGTGAGGGAGGCCGGAAAGGAGAGCGTTGCAGTAGTCGATGCGAGATAGGATGAGAGACTTCAGACAGCAAGTTTGGTGGCAGCTTCGGTAGTGAGGTATTTTCTGATCTGACTGACGCGGCGGAGGTGGAAATAGCATGCCTGGGCCGTGGCGGAGACGAAGCTGGTCATGGAAAGAGAGGAATCGAGGATAACGCCGAGGTTTTTGGCCGAGTCATAGAGGGAGATGGGGGTGCTGTCGAGTTGAAGGTGGAGAGAGGGAGGGAGCTGGGAAAGTTTCTGACGAGTGCCTACCAGCATGGCTTCCGTTTTGTCGTTCAGCTTAAGCTTGTTTGCTGTCATCCAGTTTTTCACGTCTTCATAGCAGTCAGCCGTGCGAGTCAGTAGTGACTGAGTGTTATCGAGTTTGTCTTTGTCTAGTAGTTGTGAGTCGTCAGCCAAATATGCCAATAAATAAATAATTTAGGGGGCTACACAACAAAAAGAACTATATGTAGGTGTTCTGTGATACCGCTAGTACCAGTTTCATACAAAACAACTGAATAATTGTTAGATAATATCAAAGACATAAAAAATTTACTGAAGTGAAGGCCCTATCATGGACTGACCGTATTAGAAACGATGAAGAAAGGAAAAGCTGGATAAATAAAAATTGAGGGGGTTACGCAACAAAATAACTATATGCACGCGTTGTGTTCGGCCTATATCACCAATTTCATACAAAATGATTGAAAATTTGTTAAATGAAAAAAATACCTCGAAGAGAAATTCAAATCCAGGTGAATGCAGTTCGCGCGAGGTTGTTGACTGATAGTCGGAAGTATGGAGATTTACGTCCCCTACCTCACACGTAAAGTTTGGGGTCCTTTGAAGGTTATACTTCACGCTTGCACTTTTTACAGTTAAAGACAAAATCGTTGCCGGAAGCACAACTGAGCAGATCTTCCATTTGAGAGTTCTATGTGAGAGGTACCTCCAGCACCAGCAAGACCTCTATCATGTCTTTGTGCATTTTAAGAAGGCGTTTGACAGGGTGTGGCATGCAGCCCTTTGGTCCACCATGAAGCTGTACAACATCAATGCCAAGCTAATCAAAGTAATAGAAAACCTTTACAACAAGGCCACTTGCGCAGACTGCTTCAATGCAAAATAGGAAATTGGTTTAGGACAACAGTCAGAGTCAGACAAGGCTGCTTGCTCTCACCTACTCTTTTCAACATCTTCCTGTAAAGAATCATGACGGACGCTCTGAACGATCATGAAGGAACTGTCAGTATTGGAGGCAGAACAACCAAGAACTTGTGCTTCGCGGACGACATTGATGGCCTTGCGGGAACAGAGGAGGAGCTAGCTCAGCTGGTGGTAAATCTGGACAGTACAGCCATTGCGTTTGAGATGGAAATCAGCGCAGAGAAGACCAAACTGATGACCAATAACGCCAGTGGCATTGGCACTGAAATCATGGTTGGAGGCCAAAAACTGGAAACAGTTAAGAAATTCAAATACTTAGGAGCCATTGTGACAGATGAGGGATCAAAACCAGAAATACTGTCCAGGATCGCGCAGACAACAACAGCGCTGACAAGACTGAAGACCATATGGAAGGACAGAAACATCACACTCTGCTCCAAGATCAGACTGATGCTCTCCTTAGTCATCTCAGTGTTCTTATATGCCTGTGAGTCATGGACCCTCACAGCCGACCTCGAAAGGAGGATACACGCCACTGAAATGAGATGTTTTCGATGGCTGCTTGGCATTTCACATCACAAACAAGGAAATGGGAAGCAGAATCAGGCAAGCCATCGGGCCCTATGAAGACATATTAGCCATTGTAAAAAAACGCAAACTGAAGTGGTATGGGCATGTCACGCGATCAGCAGGGCTTGCCAAGACAATCCTGCAAGGCACTATGCAAGGAGGGCGAAAGAGAGGAAGACAGAGAAAAAGATGGGAGGACAATATCTCAGAGTGGACAGGACTGAAGCTGAGCGACACACTAAGAATGGCAGAGAACAGAGTGGAATGGAGGGAGCTGGTTGCCAATTCATCAGTGGTGCCCCAACGGTCGGCAAGACTACGGGATAGATAAGATAGATGATAGATAAGATAGATAAGATAGATAAGATACATAAGATACATAAGATAGATAAGATGGATAAGATGCCTCTTGCTGGACGAAATCGCTTCTCACCACTGCTGGATCGCGGGCACCTGGTTTTTATGCATATCACGTTAGGAACACTATGAATATTATTGATAAAAAGAGATAAGCTTTTTAGTCCGTTTCGTGATGCAAGCTCTCTCTCTCTCTCTCTCTCTCTCTCTCTCTCTATATATATATATATATATATATATATATATATATATATATATATATATATATATATATATATATATATATATATATATATATATATATATATATATATATATATATATATATATATATATATATATATATATATATATATATATATATATATATATATATATATATATATGCCGTATAAGATTAATACTGCTGATAACACTTAAACGTCAAAAAAAAATTCTCTTTCTCCTTCCATTTGCTACATGATAATCTTTTGTCTTGTCGGTGTCGCTATACGCTCTTGATGCTGCTGATTCTTTGACACTGTCTTAGCTGAGTATATTATTAATGCTATGCACTCATTTATTTCCCTTGCTTTTTGTATTGGTGGCAGTTACAAATTCTCCAATGCCATTTTTTTTTTCTCCTTTCATTAATTCACCTTTTTTTCCGTAGTTTTTCTTTCTCTTCTTCTTCTTCTTCTTCTTCTTCTTATTATTATTATTATTATTATTATTATTATTTGTATGCTATGTTTATTTTCCTGTTATTTTGATTTGTTTACATGACAGCTTGTAAGACAGGCATTGAGTTACCTAATAGCTTTATCCCTGAATAAAAAAAGATTCATCATCATCATCATCATCATCATCTCTCTCTCTCTCTCTCTCTCTCTCTCTCTCTCTCTCTCTCTCTCTCTCTCTCTCTCTCTCTCTCTCTCTCTCTCTCTCTCTCTCTCTCTCTCTCTCTCTCTCTCTCCATCTCTCTCTCTCTCTTTATGCTTTTCGTACATTTAAATGTTCTTGATACTATGTCGTTTTTTGTTGTTGTTGTTGTTTTATATATTTTATTGTGTTTCTTGATGTCTATTTATGTCCGTAGTGTAGCAGGACAGTTTGTAAGAGAGGCATTCGCATGCCTAAAACTTTATCCTGAATAAAAACGTTTTATCATCTCTCTCTCTCTCTCTCTCTCTCTCTCTCTCTCTCTCTCTCTCTCTCTCTCTCTCTCTCTCTCCTCTCTCTCTCTCTCTCTCTCTCTCTCTCTCTCTCTCTCTCTCTCTCTCTCTCTCTCTCTCTCACACACACACGCACGCACGCCCGCCCGCACGCACGCACACACACACACACACGCACACACACACACACACACACACACATACTCACTCTCTCATATATATATCCTTAGAAAATAAAGTAGTAAATTTAGCATATAACAAATCACCTGGAGACCCCAATGTTCTCGTTGTTAAACCCGAAGTTCGTTATAAGCGAAATAATTTGTACAGAAAAGGACATCTGAGAAAGTGTTATGTCCGACTTTTTTTTAACATCCAACCTCGTTGTAAGCGAAGTCGACTTATTTCATTTCATTTCATATGTGACATAAGTTTGTCAAACTGCGCATATTCCTTAATCGCAAGTTAAATTAGCCCCTAATCATAGTAACGGCCAGACACGATAGGACGACTGAACGTGGATCGACTATAACAGTTCAAGGGTGGTGTAGGAACAGCTTGGCGCCTCTAGGCGGGAAGATATTCCGACACCACCCTTAAACTATAATGGTCGATCTGTCCAGAACTGTGACGCGGACCTCAGAGGATATCTTCAATAATTAGAAACTTCGTCCTCAGGGTTTTAATGCATTAACAACGTGAATACAAATCAAGGGGATTGAATCGGCCAGGAAAGTCAGTTCACGAGTTGTGTCTGATCATCATAGCGCCGACCTTATTTGGCACTACCCTTGAGCCTGAGCTATCAAGGTCCACCATCTTCTCGCAGCTCGTACGGCTGGAGATGAGAGGGGTACCTCGTAAGTACAAAAGGCCGTGTACGATGTTCAGAATATGAGCAGCACGATGTTTCTGACCTAAGCGTTCCGCGGCTATCAATGCCAGAGTACGTCGTACTATCAGGTTCTGCCACGTGTTCTACACACCTCAAGACAAAATAATAATAATAATGGGCTCGCAGCCTGTGGGCAGACCTCGGTTTCAGTCGGCCCGCTGATGACAAACGCAGTAATGCTGAATTCAAATCGAGGACCCTTTGCTCACCGGAGCGAGAGGTAAAGATTTTAATAAATGTGCTATATCACGAGTTAGAAGATATTACAGCTCTTAACTGTTAGATTCGAAACTAATATGTCACAGAGAATGCCATTATCATGTTCATGTCATCAGATTTGTTGAACTGTAATGGAGACACCCGTGCAGCACTTAAATACTCAGATCACAGGCATGTATCTTGCATATTACGGTTTCATTTTTTGCATGAGCCAGATCCAGTTAAGTTAACCCCTTCACTGCCAGTCGACGCAGGCTCTGTTTTCGAAATCATTGGAAAATCACCGTCTTGAAGACTCCAGTCCGTCAAACGAACATGAATGCAAAGAGGTTTCAGCAAGAGATACAGATCCTCATGAGCCCCCGCGACAGCGGGGGCTCATGAGAATCTGTACCTCTTGCATTTGGGTGGTTCTCAAACGTTCTCGGCAGGAACGGGGTCAACACATTGGACCGGTTCGTCGCTGTACCAAAAACTGAAAGTTGTTCTCTGCGGCCGACTACACTACGGGTTCAGGAGAACTAGTTCAACCAAGGAAGTTCAAGCTATCCTGGCGCCAAGCTATCCTGGCACCACCCTTGAACATTTCCCTGTTGATCCTGTCTTGCTGTAGTGTGCCGAAGCTGGTTGTTCTTTCCTTGAATCTGGCTTAGCCACAATGATTAATGTCTGACATATGAAACTTCCCGTCCATAATACAATGCGCGATATTTGAACGAAGCATGTTTTTTAGGTTCGTGTGTCAGTGAGCCTGGCTGATCATGAAATCGTGCTTCTGATACAGGAAACTTCACATATAACAAAATATCTGGTGAGTCTTTTTCTTGTTTTATATATCCGAAGTGTATTATAAACGGAGTAATTTACACAGGAAAAAAAAAAGTGTCCGAACATTTCCAGCGTTGCTGTAAACAAAGACGACTACATCCACATCCCCATCCCCATCCCCATTTTCTCTCTCTCTCTCTCTCTCTCTCTCTCTCTTTCTCTCTCTCTCTCTCTCTCTCTCTCTCTCTCTCTCTCTCTCTCTCTCTCTCTCTCTCTCTCAGGCTCTCTCTCTCTCTCTCTCTCTCTCTCTCTCTCTCTCTCTCTCTCTCTCTCTCTCTCTCTCTCTCTCTCTCTCTCTCTCTCTCTCTCTCTCGCCCCCACCCCAATGTCAGCTGCAGAGGGTCAGCTGGAGAAAAACAAAGTGTAAAACCCTCAATGTCCAGAGAAGTCTGTTCAGTGAAGGCACAAGACAGTATGCAGGGGCGGATCAGTTACCTCGAGGGGATGGAGGGGGGTCCTACGTTTTGTTTGGGACCTTTAACCTGATACAAAAGGCCTCCCCGACACTAGATATTGCTTCCAGGGGCCGAAAATAAAAAAGCGGAGGGGTTTGTGAGGGGGGGGGGGGTTAGAGAGAAGGCGCGTGCGTGTGTTAAGATTCTCACTATTCGCCAAATTATCAAACAACAGGAGGGGGGGGGTCCAAACGTCCCAAAAAGGGACTTTGTTATAGCATTTTAAAGAATTTTGGGTCTGGAGGGGCTTGGGGGTCCGGAACCCCTAGGATCCTTCCCCCCCCCCTCGCCCCCAGATCCGCCCCTGCGATGAAAATCTTGCTTTCCACAAAGAAATGGACATTCTGTCTTTTGCCTACTTAGACCAGAAATAAACACTCAGGTGTCGTGACCTTTCCTCGGCCATCTATGACTGATCTATACCCACTGCACAGTGATCGTCAGTGTGCTGTTTCTAAGCTGTAACCCAATGCACAAAGGCCATCGGGCCGACGTCGGCCGCCGTTGGCCCGATGGCCATTTGCGCATTGGGAAGTCTGTTCAACGCTGAAACGCAGTTTGCAAACTCACGACATAATAATATTGACCACATGCGTATTTACTATGCGTTTCAGACCTTCCACACAACAGAAACCACCAAAACAAAGTCATAACTCGTCCAATCCAGGGACTGTGTTTCTCCGGTTTTCTCTGACGGGAACGAACGAGGCTTAGTTTGAGGCGCCAGGCGAACCTAGTGCAACCTTGAACTATCATGGTCTTTAGTCCGTCTCCCGCTAATGTTGACCGGGAGTGTATGAGCGGTGTTTGTTTGTTTTGGTTTTGGGTTTTCTTTGTTTCTTTGTTTGTTTGTTTGTTTGTTTGTTTGTTTGTTTTTGTGGCCATTCTTTCCAGTCATATACCTAACCCCTGTTAACTTCCTCTGTTTGAGACGCGATGACGAATATCAGTCAGCGAGGTGATTTGAAGCCCAGGGTCGCGATTCCCCAAACTGACAGCTGTGCTCAACACACTACAGTCATCACGGTTCAGGGGACAGTTTGACCATAGTAATTCAAAGGTGGTGCCAGGATAGCCGAGAGGCGCCAAAAGCTACTCTGGAACCACCCTTGAACTATCATGGTCGATCCTCGTCTCCGTGTAGTGTGTCGGGACTAAACGGGTTAAATCTGTGAATTGATCTTTTAGCTGTAGGTAGCGCGTCCTGTATGAATCACCTAGACAAAACGCACTACCGACAACTACAGGGTCAATTCACAGATTGCCAAAGGGTTAAAAAAAAAAAAGAGGGGGACAGGGGGGGAGGGCATCCTTACGTGAAACTTCCAGAAGCACTTGTGTTAATCTATGATTTTGAGCCTAACGGCTTGGCATCGTAAAGGTTTAAAGTCACAAACATGCAAACAACTAAAAAAAAATGACTTTTTCCCGCCTGCTTGGTACGTTCTTCCTAGATTTGGGCCCCTTAGCTGCCGAGGAAAGACAAAAGCTACCTATCTGCAAGAGACATAAACCCTCATGAGCCCCCGCAGGCGCGGGGGCTCATGAGGATTTATGTCTCTTGTTAAATGTTTGTCCTGTCTTCTCTACGCCTCGTTTTGGTCCCCTTCACGTCTCTTTTCTTCACGCGAATGTCGGCCAGTGTGTAGTGGTTTCAGATGCGCAATTCGCGATTAACTGGCAGCAAAAGGGTAAATCTCTAGCAGTCACCACTTTTGGTTTCGTTTAAATATACTGACGAGCAAAGGAAATGCGACATTTTTGGAATCATCGGAAACACTTTAGTGTTGTCCGGTGATTCCAAAAATATCGCATTTACTAGTGAAAATTCTTTTGTGATGATGATGTTAATGATGATGATGACGTTATTATTATAAATATTTCATTGAGACATTTGTTTCCCGCACAATGCATATCCATACTCGTGTTTCATAAACGTTTCATGTCATCAATAGTGACGCACTAAATATTACGAATTTATGCACGTGCACTTGTACCTCAGTCTATATAAAAGTATTACGATAATTTAGAATCTCAAAAGTGCGCGTGTGTAAATTCTCTATCGATTTTCAGGCACTACATTCTAACACGTAAATTATGTTGTTTACCTGTTTTGTTACCTAGTTACCTCTTACCCCCACATTTCCCTGATGAAGTCCTCGCTGAGAGGGCGAAAATTAGTGAAAAACTAATATATAAAATATATATATATATATAAACTACAAACTCAGAATCAATGATCAATGATTCTTACAGAACTACGGGAAGATCAGGCTGACGGACTGTTCCCGTACAAGACGTGAATGAAGTATCTCGTGAAAATATCATATATCAGACGCAGGTTGCTCACAATAGACACGATACACTCCAACACGCAATTTGACGGTCCAAATTCGTACCCGCAACAGTGTTTTATGCCATTCGACACCTGAGACCTATTGTCGTCTCCATTTAAAATATGTTTACAATTACAGACCGAGTCTCTCTTGTGGTCGGTTTTTTGGTTGTTGTTTTTACGATTTTAGAAAACAAATGCAAATTGGACTGTTCTTCTCAAGCACGAGGCGTATAAACGTCATATGCCCCTGCAGACTGCAGGGATCTATGAGCATCGATGAAACTCTCAACTCATTTTAGTCTCGACTTAGATAATTAGAATGTGCGGCGTACCCAATTTAAAGAAGGAAGGGGCATAAATGCGGTTTTTTTTCTCACCCGACAGCGAGAGGCACGGATTTTTATCAGCCCATGCAGACTGCAGCTAGCGGTCCATGAGCATCTATGCCTCTTGCAGATGGAAGATGTTTGCCGTCGAAGCGTACCGGGGAATTTCACACGGATCTCAAGTCGTCCAATGGTAGATCTCGTTTCAAAGAAGAAGCTTGTGACGGTGATAATCATGTAAAACCCCTTCACTGCAGTGAAAAACTGACCGCCACCCATCCGCAAGAGGGATAGATCCTCTTGAGCCCCCGCAGTCGCGGGGGCTCAAGAGGATCTATGCCTCTTGCTGAAACCACTGTATATCATGTTTGTTTGACGGCTGAGGATCTTTGAGGCTGAACTGACAATGATTTGCAAAACGCATTCTACGTCCACTCGCGGTGAACGGTTCAAAGCCCTGATATCCTGTACGTGCAAACACCTGCTAAGAGTACACCCCAAAACAGCTTTAACGCCTTCACTGTTGAGAAAAAAGTGAACACAATCCAACTGCAAGAGACATAGACCCTCATGAGGCCCCGCAAGTTGTCGGCGCTCGTGAGGATCTATGCCTCTTGCGGAACCATTTTGTATCCAAGTTCCTTGGACGCCTGTCGCGCTTTGGCGTTGAATTATAAAATATTTCAGAAACAAGATCTGCGTCCACTGGCAGTGAATGGGCTAAGTTCACGGATCGTCGAAAGCTTCTTTTATTTTCAATCCAACAAGGGTCAATCCATGTAGGTGGTAGCTGAACTCTATCCCAGATTTTTTTAAAGGCATTTGGAAGGTCACTTCAACGAAGCAGAAACATTGACAGAAATCCAACGTTGTTCAGCATCTTTTTCTCCTTTTTGTAACCTTTCTACCATTAACGTGAGAACCTCAGTGCAGGAACCCAAAAGACTGCAAAATTCAAAGCTCGGGTGTTGAATTATAATACATGTAAAGTCAGACTTCCTTCATGTGGAGACACCTCAGAATGATCAGAGTGACAATTTGAGAGACTGACTGGTACCAATAAATGAAACCGCATAACAAAGCGGGAAACATAAAACACAGCATATGCCGCCTACAGTAAAACGCTGAGCCGACTGTGACCGCCGTGTGACCATGAATACCACGAAAACAAGGGGAAAATCAGAAAAATCTGAAGCGGTTTACGAATGATCACTCGGGCCAAGAAACCAAGGAGTTCAGTCCTGCATTGCCTGATTTTTAAACATTTGCTAGTCGGTATCGCTTTGTGTCGAGGCGATTCCTGAAGGAATCGCCTCGACAAAAAGCGCTACCGACAGCCAAAGGGTTAAGGGGCATGACCTGGGCCGAGCTGACATGTCGAGTTGGATTTCTAAATCATTTAAAAGCTACGGATGAGACATTTAAATGTGGTCTGCAGAACGTCCATAATGCAAACAGACTGGTAGCAAAGAACTACAGTGATCACTTAACCCTTTTGATCCTGATACACTACGGCTGAAATTTAATTTGACTATGATAGTTCAAGGGCGCCTGAGGCGCCAAGATATTCTGGTACCACCCTTCAACTAAAATGAATGATCTAGCTCCTAATCTGTAATGTAGACTTCATTGGACACAAAAACAATTTTTACAAAAATCAGCCTCAGAATATAAAGGGTTAAAACATGAACAACCAATCTTCTCGGTGAAACGTCCTTTTATGAGTGAGTGGTCGACAAAAACATATTAACCCTTTTAGCGCCAACACCCTACAGCAGGAGATTGATTGACCATGAAAATTCAAGGGTAGTGCCAGATTAGCTTGGCGCCTGAAGGCGCCAAGCTTATCTGGCACTACCCTTGAATTATCATGGTCAATCCGCCTCCTGCCAGTGGTACATAGTCGTTAAGTAACACTTCCAAAATTCAGGAAATGTGCACATGACGCTAAAAGGGTTTTGAACGGGACGCCGAAAACTAAAGCAACAACGCTTCGCAGAGAATAAAGTCACAACGGGTCTCCAAAGGCAAAATAAGAACGGATCACCAAAAACAAACGAAGACGGGACGTCGAAAACTGACAAAAGAAACGACGGGTCGCCAAGAATAAAGTGCATATGGATCGCAAAAAGAAAAGAGGAAAGGTCGGATCAAAAGCAAAAGTCAGCATGGGTCGCCTAAAACAAAGCAGAAATATGTGGTCAAGTGAAAAAACGGGTCGCCGAAAAGAAAACAAAAACATGTCAAAACCTGACAAAGAACGGCTCGCCGAAAACAAAGCAAGAAAATGGCGTCAAAATAAAGGACGGGTCGCCGAAATAAAGCAACAACATGCCGTCGACAAAGCAAAGTACGGGTCATCGAAAACAGCTTGAAGCAACATGTCGTCAAAAGAAAGTAAGAACGGGTCGCCGAAATTTATGGACATGTCGAAACAAAATGTCAGCAAACGAATTGCAGAAAATTTCAGTGAAAAGTGGCCGAAAACAAGTAAAGAAAAGACTGACCGACCGCCGAATACAAAATGAGAACGCGTCGAGGTTTGTTTATACAGCGGTCTATGCACACTGAATGTCTCCCTCGATTCACTGAACGGACTATCAGCTGAGTGAGTCAGTCGAGGGTGACAACTACTGAGCGATCTACTCTGTCGTCAGAAGGGCAGCCTCCATCCCAAACCGGGTTTTCAGCACGTCGCGATTGATGGACTGACTACAGCACAGAGATAGTCCCTGAAAAGTTCGACGCATGCACAGGTGCCAAGCTCATCCTTGCGGCACACTATCACGGTCAGTCGTCCCATATCCTGCATTTTGCGCTCACAGAACGAGTCAACTCATTCGAGACGTGCCGTTTACGGCCGGATACGCGGCGAACAGCCGTGTGCAGCACGTCACGAATGAGTTGGCTTATGACTCCGATCGCGACTCTGGTACAGTGTTTTCAACGTCCTAAAGGAACAAAGCGGACACCCCGGCGCTACTCGAAAAGGCGTATATAGATACAGTATACTTGCAGTATGAATACCAAAGGAACAAAACGATAAAGTTTTATGGCTGTTGGTGTATATTGACTAATTCGAGACTGATGAACGGCATCCGGATATGCGGCTTAAGCCGCGTATCCGGATGTCGTTCGTCTCGAATGAGTTAACAACCCTCTTGTACATGCAGCCGCCGGTAATGTTTACAGTAAGCAGTACCCGTGGCTCTGCATATATATGTGCCAGAGTGTTAATTCTGATGCTGCTTTTTTTTTTTTTTTTTAATGCATATCACTCAAAACAAAATGATATATGAGCGTGACTGGAACTTGAATGTCCAGAATTTGAATGACTAGTCAAAGACGACATTGGCATACATGTACTGCATGGAAAAAAAAAGCACACGTCAATTAACAAAATGATATATGAGAGGCGCCCTCAATTAATTGTACCGACAAATAATCACGCACAAAAACAAGCTGAACTCATATTATCTTTGACCTTTACAAATAGTTCATTAACCCCTGGCTGTCGGTAGTGCTTTTTGTCGTGATGACTCGTCGCGACAAATAGCGCTGCCGACAGCCATTGGCTTAGATTTAGTGTGTTTTAAAAAATGCCATCAATATCGACCCCAGTGCCAAACTTCGTTCAATACTTATTAATAGTAGCTTACTGGGCCAGAATAGAAATGTTCACACATTCACTGACCTCTAGTGGCCCTTGACCTCTAAAACATATCAGAAATATCAACACAATAAGCTTGTGCCAAGTTTTCATTAAAATCTGTTGCGTTATCTGTTAATATGGCATTTCCTCAAATTAATCGACCGTTATGACCTTGACCTTCAAGAGGTCACTGAAGTAGGTATGTATAACGTCGTCAGAACACTAGAACGGATCGTGCAAAGTTTTGTGCATGTAACTCAGTTACGTCCGAAGTTGCCACAGTTGTGGTTCGCTACAGACAGATGATGGTTCATTACAATTATACTCGTATCACTAAGTAACTTCACAGTATATATAGGCCTATAGTATATTTGTCGCAAGTGACGCATCGAATACCAAACACGGAGTGACCTCGTGGAACCTCATCTACATTAACCTTTCGCGTGTCGGTTGCGGTTTCTGTCGCGATGATTAATAATAATAATAATAATAACTTAATTACGGTATTTATAATGCGCTTATCTTATAATAATTATAACTCTAAGCGCGCACTCACAACTCGCGCACGCATGCGCACGCTTTAGACAACGACTCACGTACCACAAATAGTGAAATACATTACGAGAGTCTGCTTAGGGTGGGGAGTGTGGTGGTATAGTGCTAGAAGTGTTGAAAGAGGTGAGTTTTGAGGGCGGACTGGAAGGAGGAGAGAGAGTGTTTCTGACGGAGAGAGAGTGGGAGAGTGTTCCAGGTGGATGGACCGTATACTGAGAAGGAGCGGGGGCCGAAAGTGCTGAGTTTGGTGCGGGGGATGTGGAGGCGGAGAGGGTCGGAGGCGGAGCGGAGGGAGCGGGGAGGAGTGTAGGGGTGAAGTAAGTTTGAGACTGATAGGCTTGAGCGCAGTTGTTCAGGGATTTGTAGCAGAGAGACAGAATCTTGTATTGGATGCGTTGGGGGATGGGAAGCCAGTGAAGGAGTTGGGAGTGATGTGGTCGGATTTTTTTCTTTCTGAGGACGAGGCGGGCAGCATTTTGTTCTGGACGCGCTGGAGAGTGAAAGTGGTGGAGTGAGGGAGGCCGGAAAGGAGAGAGTTGCAGTAGTCGATGCGAGATAGGATGAGACAGACAGCAAGTTTGGTGGCAGCGTCGGTAGTGATGTATTTTCTGATCTGACTGATGCGGCGGAGGTGGAAGTAGCATGCCTGGGCCGTGGCGGAGACGAAGCTGGTCATGGAAAGAGAGGAATCGAGATGATTCCTATAGAAATACTGAACGCGACAGAAACAGCGACCGACACGCAAAAGGTTGAGTGGATCACCTTCAACCGGCAGCCGACAGTAAGACTGAAAAAGCCCGATGCGTGTCACTGAATGTAGGGTACACATGGATTCAAAGATCATCTGCATTTCCAAAGGCTAATTTAACTAACAGATTTTTCAGCTTGCAGAGCCATATGACACTGTAAACTGCCATGCAACAGAGCTGACAATATAGTTATATATCATTACCATTAACAAGATCCTCAGTCACACTGGTTGTCTCACTCGATTCGCTACCGCTTATCAGCGTTAGCGAATCATGGGAGACAACCAGTGGGTAAAATCTAATGCCACGTAGACATTTTATTTTAAGCAATACCCGTGTTTATACCCTAAGTTGTGTGACCTGTAAATCATGACAAGAACACGGTTATTTGAGGGGAAAAAAACTGCTTTACTGTTTGAACATAAACAGTTTGTACACACGTTTGTATTCACCTTTCAGAACATAAAGCATTGAGTTTGTATGCAGACGAGAGAGGTGAGAATTTAATTCCATTTTAAAACACAAAGACGGGGGTGGCACTGGGATTGGGTCATTGTGGTGACAGAGAGTGTTGGGATAATACAAAATGATCATTTTGTCAAGTAATACTAGCCCGTTTTAAAATTCAGCGATTTTTCTTTTTTTTTTTTTTTTTTTTTTTTTTTGGTGACTGGACAGACATCCGATGAAAAAAGCCAACGACGTAGATATAGTTGAGCAATACACTTTTCGTACTTGTCATTTTGTTTTGTATTTTACTTTCGCTGCTAGTACTGAAGATCTGCAGTTACCAGCAACATCAACACGATAACACATTCACTTGGCTGCTCTTTATTGAACATACACTTAAACGTCTGATACAATGTTGTCAGAGTTAAGGTCTACAGCAAAGATCTATTTGTGTGGTTTGTGTTGGTCTGTGACTTTGGACCTTAAGGCTTTCAGCCGTAAGGTCCAAAGTCACAGACCAGCACATGTTAAGTCAATCAAAAAATAAAGTGTGGGTGCAGAAAAGGGTGCGGGGTGGATGGGATCGTTCTGCAGTGGAGTGGCGCAATAGTGACATTTTTCACAAGAAGGTGAGTATATGAAAACTACTCTTCTGTTGAAAAACATTTTGGTGGACACATTTCGTGAATAAATGCGTGACAGTGCACTGATTTGACATTTTCAGTCAGTTTCGATGTCATGTAATTTCACCACAGATTATACAATTCCACTAATCCTTCTCCCATTTCTATGACATGGTAAGGCCATAAAACATTCATTTGTTTAAATTTCTTTTATTAACGAAATTCACAAATAATGCACAGATAAGCGAAAGAACGAGTCCGTCTTTACTGAATAGTGTCGGCTCACAAAGAGAGGTATATTGAAACTGAAACATTGAAACTGTTAAGTTTTCCCTTCTCAAAACACATCCAGGTGTATAACAACTGGGGGCGGTCCGTGGCGCAGTGGTTAAGGCGCCTGCCACCAATGCTAAAGGTGCGAGGTTCGATTACGGGTTCCGGCGTCGGATTTTTCTCCTCTAGTAAGTGTCACCGTTAATTCGGGCGGACCGTCGGGGGTTCTTTCTCCGGGTACTCCGGCTCTTCCTCCCCCTCCACTTTGGTATCAGTTTCAGCCCACTTAATCAAATTTCAAATACAAACGATTTTCAATTTCCAAAAACTACAGTAGCTCGCTTGAGCTTGCCCTTAGCACCACGTGAATGTTCTGTGTTTATGTACAGTGTGTGAGTGAATGCGCGTGATTCACGTGAGCGTGCTTGTTGGGTTCAGTTCGCGGCGGCGCTTTGAGCCGATTTTCAATTGGGATAAAGCGCCTGTTTAATGCGCTTATTATTAACTGGTGCGTCGATAAACTGATAGCGTTTGTTCTTTCATTTATCAGTCAAATATCAAAAGCGGTCGTACATTCCAGGATACCTTTCCATTGTGACAAGCAAAACAAAAAATACAATACAATATCTCTTGCAAAGTATTTATTCAAAGGGACATAAATACATGTGTGTATGTCATTTAAGGGAACACAGGGTACAGGATTAGGGGGGGGGGGGGGTGCTGTTCAAATCCCATCAGTATTGGTGTCTTATCTTGAAAAAGGCCAGAAGATGATGAATGGTGTTTCTATACACTGCTGTAATTTTGTGTTCAGATTTGCTAACATTAACAGCTAAAGATGGGATTCAAATGCTGGCCACTTTTTGTGATGTGACAGAAAACAAAGACAAGCATTCGCTGTCGTATAAATCTTTAATGCACAACATGGACGGCAGACAACAGGAATTTGGATTTTTACACATTGTACCTACATATCAAATAAATATGGGAGTTGCCTCCCGAAGGACACCGAAGATCAGGAGAAAGTTCGACAATGATAGTTCAAGGAGGGCGCCACCGTCCTTGAACCATCGTGGTCGGTTCATATCTTGTAGTAGTGTGTCATGGCTAAATGGATTCATAAATCTTGCAACCAAAGTATGTGTCTCAAAAATGGGAATCCTGGAACCGCCTTCATATTAAACTCTAAAGGGCATTCTCGAGTTCGAAATCAGAATCAATGTAACCAATGATATAACAAAATTCTGATGTAATTTGTCCATCATTCAGTTGCTGCTTTCGAAACTCGTAAATTTTCTCAAGGCACAAACAAACATTTCAGTGTCCCCTCACTTCTGTGACCAAAAACAAAAAAAAACGACCACGTGAAAAGCTTTTGCCAGCACTTTATTGAAAAGAATACAGAACATTTTCACAAGGAAAATGTAAATTTATATCACATCAAAAATAGATCATGAGTTCGTATACAGACGAGAGAGGTGATAATTTAATTCCATTTTAACACACAAAGACGAGGTGGTACTGGGATTGGGTCATTGTGGTGACAGAGTGTTGGAATAATACAAAATGGTCACTTTGTCAATTAAAGCTAGTCTGTTTCAAAATTCTTCTGTTGTTGTTTGTTTGTTTTTTTTTTTTTTTTTTTTTTTTTTGGTGGGGGGGGGGGGGGGGGGTGTTTCAAACAGGAATTCGATGACAAAAAGCCAACGACGTAGATATAGTGGAGCAATACACTTTTCGTACTCGTCATTTTGTTGTATTTTACTGTCGCTGCTAGTACTAAAGATCTGCAGTATCCCCCACTCTCTGTTACCAGCAACATTAACACGATAACACATTCACTTGGCTACTCTTTATTGAATATATACTTAAACGTCTGATACAGGTCTGCTCTACAGCAAATATCTGTTTGTGTGGTTTGTGCTGGTCTTTGACTTTGGACCATACAGCTTTCAGCCGTAAGTCCAAAGTCACAGACCAGCACATATGGTAGGCCAATGAAAGAATAAAGAGTGGGTGCAGAAAAGGGTGCGGGGTGGATGGGATCGTTCTGCAGGGGAGTGGCGCAATAGTCACATTTTTCACAAGAAGGTGAGTATAATGGAAACTACTCTTTCTGTTAAAAAACATTTTGGTAGACACATTTCGTGAACAAATGCGTGACAGTGCACTGATTTGACATTTTCAGTCAATTTGGATGTCCTGTAATTTCACCACAGATTATACAATTCCACCAATTCTTCACCCATTTCAATGACATGATAAGGCCATAAAACGTTCATTTGTTCAAATTTCTTTTCTTAACGAAATTCACAAATAGTGCACAGATAAACGAGAGAACGAGCCCGTCTTTACTGAATAGTGTCGGCATGACAAAGACGCTTCT
Organism: Semisulcospira habei; assembly: GCA_036245525.1. Classification (NCBI taxonomy): domain Eukaryota; kingdom Metazoa; phylum Mollusca; class Gastropoda; family Semisulcospiridae; genus Semisulcospira; species Semisulcospira habei. The sequence goes on from BTPG01000006.1 coordinate 126,479,455, forward strand.
CACAAAGAGAGGTATATTGAAACAAACTTTGATACTAACAAGTTTTCCTTTCTCAAAACACATACGGATGTATAGCGACTGGTACGTCGATAAACTGATAGTTTTAGTTATCAGTTCGGATATCAAAAGCGATCAAACATTCCAGGGTACCTTTCCATTGTGACAAGCAAAACAAAAAAATACAACACAATATGTTTTGCAACGCATTTATTCAAAGGGACATAAATACATGTGTGTATGTCATTTAAGGGAAAACAGGGTATAGATTAGGATATTTTGCCACGAAAAGTATGGCATGTTCAAATCCCATCAGTATTGGGTTGGGTTTTTTTAATAAATAGTATTTAATAGAAAAAGGCCAGAAGATGATGAATGGTGTTTCTATACACTACTTTAATTTTGTGTTCAGATTTGCTAACATTAATAGCTAAACATGGGATTCAAATGCTCGCCACTTTTTGTGATGTGACAGAAAACAAAGACAAGCATTAAAGCCGTTGCATAAATCTTTAATGCACAAACATGGACGGCAGACAATAGAAATTTGGATTTTTACACATTGTACCTATATATCAAATATGGGAGTTGTATCCTGAGGGATACATTGAAGATCAGCCGAAGGTTCGACAATGATAGGGCAAGGGCGGTGCCAGAATAGCTTGGCGCCTGTATATTCTGGCACCGCCCTTGAAACATCATAGTCGGTCCATGTCTTGTAGTAGTAGTGTCATGGCTGAACGGATTCATAAATCTTGCAACCGAAATATTTGTCACAAAATGAGGGAATGTTGGAACTTAATACTTAAAATCTGAAAGACATACTTGAGTTCGAAGTCAAAATCAATGTAACCAGTGACATAACAAAACGCTGATGTAATTTGTTCATCTTCTTTTGCTTTCGATACTCGTAAATTTTCTTAAGGCAAACGGAATTCCAGTGTCCCCTCACTTCTGTGACCAAATCAAAAAAAAAAACGGTGACCACGCTATAAGCTTTTGCCAGCACTTTATTGAAAGGAATACAGAAAATTTACACAAAGAAAATGTAAACTGTATATCACATCAAAAATAGATCATGTGCGGTTGATGGTGTTGATGAAATAACATAACTGCCGCGAAATTTAAGGTATAAAATCCCACCTTGATCTTGATTTTAAGCTACATTCTAAATTTCACTGCCAGAAAATGTCATGAGGGCGGCGAGTAGTGTTCACACCGATACATGTCTTATTTTCGCCTTTTGCTATTTTTTTTTAATTCCATTTAACCCTTATCATTCGGAATACACCAGTGTGTGAAATAAGTTTGACCAAAATAGTTCAAGGGTAGTGCCAGAATAGCTTGGCGCCTCTAGCGCCAAGCTATTCTGGCACTACCCTTTAACTAAAGCCATTGGTCTATATCCTTATCTGTAAGTACTATAATGTGGCTTGCATATGGCGGTGTACAAATTTGAAGCTTTTAGCCTCAGTATGATATGGGTTAAAAGGTGGCATTTAAATACCCCTACACAATTTTGTCGTAACTTTATTGGACGAATTATCAACTTGAGAACAGAAGTGAGCTAGAGAGTGAGGTTGTAGCATGTCCTGCCGCTAAAGATATGTCTTTTGCAATGAGAGAATTGCTCTAATTATCAAGCTTTACAAGTACTCGAACATTTTTGGGCATCATTGGCTGCTTTAGCACTCGAGAATGCAAAAATAGCAAAGTTTTATTTGTCACAGAAAGAGGATACACTGAAGTTTTGAGAGTTCAAAATCGTGTTTTGAAGTAAACAAATGGCCTGACAATTCTCCTATGTCATTCATGTGGTCAGTTTGATACATTCCCAAATTTTCACAAAACAAAATAAACTCCAGTGAACCCGTCTTAAAGTGACCTGTCAAACAAAAAGCAAAACAAACAAACAAGATAATAATGTTTGTTATGGTTTTATTTTCAATAGAACACCTACGTAACAGTGCATAAAAGGGGCAATGGTGGCGATTTTGCAAACATTTTAAATAGCATATTTGACACAAAACGTAAGGTGCATTACAATCCTGTTAAATGCTGATTTTCAAATGTTGTCAAACAGAAAATGTCTTGAAGATGAAAATTGACCAATAAAAGCAGTACCAACAGGCAAAGGGATAAACTCAAGCATGGCAGGACTGAACTCATGGGAGGCTTACTTGATTCCATGAGTCACTCTTGCGCTGACTCTTCCGTTTAAAAGCCTCCTGCCGATTTTTCCTGATTTTCCTCTTCTTTTCTTTTTTTTCCCCTTGGTCTTGAAGGTCACACCCCAATGCGCAATAAACCATCGAGCCCACGTCGGCCGCCGTTGGCCCGCGCACAACGGCAGCCGACGTCAGCCCGATGGCCTTTGCGCACTGGGACGGCAGTCGCAGCTGGCTCATCGTTTTATTGTAGGCATATGCCGTGTCTTATGTGTCCTGCTTTGTCATGCGATTTCAGCTGTTGGCACCATGCAGTCAGTCTCTCAATTTGTCACCGTGGCTCTGATCACTCTAACGTATCGCCGAGCCGATGGCGAAGGATATGTAAAGTCCTCACCAATTTTGACTGCTGACCTTGCCGCCTGTAAAAAGATTTGGATTTCACTCACTTTTGGGTTTTGCTGAAGTCGCCTTCGAAAAGCCTACATAAAAATTTGTGACAAACTTCAGCTACAACCTACAGTTAATTCTTCAAGTGGGCTGCCTATTTTGTCATTGTTATAAAGAACTTTCGACAATCCGTTAACTTATAAATATTTGCGAGCGTACTTTCAGCAGGGTGGCTGTACACCGTATAAAGGTTTGACATGCTGATCACCGTCACAAGCATCCTCTTTGGCACGAGAGCTACCACTTGACGGGGAGCTGGGTGGCTCGGTGGTTGAGCGTTCGACTCTCAGTCGACCAAAAGGTCGCGGGTTCGAACCCAGCTGGGGTCAACATTTGTACAGGCCTCTTTTCGGTGCCACGTCTTGAAATTACCTTCGTGGTGGACAGAAGACGTTAAGCCCTAAACGTTTAACGTTTTACCACTTGACGAGCATACTACCGCTGATAAAACCAGTGCAGATCAAGTTCCTTTCTTTAATTGTACGCTTTCTGCGCTGCCTGTAGTCCTTGAGATTGGATGTGTGCTGCTAAATAGTCTGCTGCACATAAGATGATAACCAAATGCGCAAAAGGTCATCGGGCCGACGTCGGCCACCGATGGCCCGTGCACGGGCCAACGGCGGCCGACGCGGGCCCGATGGCCTTTTGTGCATTGGGAAGTTATGCGTTTTCGGTTAATGCAGTTTTTATATATTCATTTCCCTGTACATATTTTGTAATTGTAATGATTTTCTACTCCTCTGCAGTGTTGTCTATGCTTATGGAACATACTGGTTATCCGCCGTGGTTTCACTCTCGTTCGCTGTTGGAAGTCGTTCGTTGAAAACAAAACCTCACTAATCTGGTGCGTGTGCGTGTGCGAGTGCATGTGCATGTGCGTGCGTGCGTGTCCGGCCGAGGTGATGAACAACAGAAAGCTTTCCTAACTGAGCTGACGCGACTGACGGAAAGACTCACACTTTTACGGCTAACCAAGCTCACGCAGCTGAAGTGGCGCGGCTCGGACTCAAAGTGGCCGCTATACACAGGGTGAAGCAGCGGTCGTGAGTGAAAACAGTAGGTGGCCGCTATATACAGGCGGACGCTAAGGCAGGTTTGACTGCAGATCCCAGATTCACAGTAGGCTACAACGCAGCAACGATGAATGTACTGCCGGATTGACCAGATCGATAAGACGATCAGAGACTGTGCCTACATTTGACATCAAACAATCCAGACTCTCTCTCTCTCTCTCTCTCTCTCTCTCTCTCCTCTCTCTCTCTCTCTCTCTCTCTCTCTCTCTCTCTCTCTCTCCTCTCTCTCTCTCTCTCTCTCTCTCTCTCATCCCAACACCAATCCGGTTCGTAAAATACTTCTTTCTAACTGGGGTCTTTTGTCATCCAGGAAGAGTCCGCTGCTATCTTTTCTGAACCTCCTTTGGTAGCTTTCAAGCGGGATATTAATTTACGGGACATGCTTGTTCGCTCTACTCTCAAGCCTCGTCATACCACCACACCTTGCAATGTTCCTAATTGGTTGGTTAGTTCGGGTTTAACGCCCACAGCACCGAGGTGATCATGGACGGCCCTGACGGGCGGGTTATGGGGGACGGGGAAATCTATTGCCTATGGAGTACGACCTGAACACTGATCAACTCAGGCGCACTCCAACTGTCCCACTTTGATTTACCACGACCTTTCAACGGACATGCTATTGAACAAATCTTTTTTTTTACCCCTGGATTGTGAGTCCAGCTACCGGGGCCGGGACGGGATTCGAACCCACGACCCGGCGATTCCCTTCGCTCTCCTGCTCCGACGTTTAACCGCCTGAGCTATTTCAATGTTCCTAATTGCAAGACATGTCCTTTTATTTGCCCTTCCACCGTGGTGAATGGTCCACGTTACAAATTCAACATAGACAGATACTTCACGTTTCAAACTACCAACGTGATTTATGTCATCTCCTGTGTGAAATGCGGACCACTCTATGTTGGTGAGACGGAAGAACCATCAACGACGGTTTCAAAGAACATCTTCAGTCGGTCAAGTATCAATACAACAGACCGGTCGGACGATATTTCAACCAGGCCGACCACTCCGTCTCGGACATTCGGGTTAAAGGCCTCTGGCTTAGTCAAGCCGCCAGTAATGTCTGGGCCAGGAAAGACCGAGAAAAATTTCTGATTAATAAACTGGGCACTGTGGCGCCACTCGGAATGAATATGAAAGATTAACATTTTTAACTTGCCCGTGTCATTCTTATCTGCTAACTGCACCTTTACCTTACTGTGGCGCTTCTGTTTAACTACTCACTAACCAGATAGGTGAGGCTTGCGCTGGTTGATTGTACACATCCCTTGGGGACTTACTCAGCGCTGGCCGAACGATCAGTTGGATCCCTTACCCTCGCCTGTCGGGCGCCCGGTCGCCGGCCCGCGGTGTGATGCGCGGGTGTGGGGCGGGGCGATCTTGTGCATCCCTTGGGGATGTATGTGGTCGCCGTCTTGTTGCGTGCCTGTGTGTTTTTCTGTGGGCTGGTGGTTGCCTGTTGGGTGGGGCTGGTTGCTCTGGCTGGTTGTCTTCCCCCGCCCCCCCCCCCCCCCCCCACACACACACACACACACACCTTTTGTCCTTTTTCTTCCCTTTTCTTCTCTCTCTCTCTCTCTCTCTCTCTCTCTCTCTCTCTCTCTCTCTCTCTCTCTCTCTCTCTCTCTCTCTCTCTCTCTCTCTCTTTTTCTCTCTCTTCCCCCCCCCCCCTACCCCTTCTCTCTCTATCTCTCTCTCTTTCTCTCTTTACGCTTTTTCCCTTACCCTTCTTCCACTTCCACTTCCCCGCCCCCTTCTCCGAACGGATCCCTCTGCACATTGGAACTTCGCGTGACAATCAAGCATCATACATGTGACAATACAATAAACTTTATTTATCCCGCGATGGGCAATTAAAGTGGTCCGACAGGCTCAGTCACTTAAATATACACAAAACTTAAATTATATTATGCTCGCAATAATGAACAACAACATACGTGCACATCACACACACACACACACACACACACACACACACACACACACACACACACACACACACACACACACACACACACACACACACACACACAGTACCCAGGTACTTAATGCTACTGACAATTTCAACGGCCTGTCCATGTAAAACAGTAGCCTTAGAGGGTGCTGTCTGCTTTCTGAAATCAACGATGAGCTCTTTCGTTTTGGTAACATTCAGGTCAAGAAAGGACTCATCACAGCACGTTACAAACTCATCCAAAACAGGCCCGTGAGGTAGTTCGGAACCCTGTAAAGACTAAGTAATGCTAAATCGTCTGAAAATTTCACAAAGAAACGATTTTCATAGCGGTTTCTAAAACAGTTAGTGTAAATAATGTAGGGAAGAGGAGACAAAACACAACCTTGGTTAGTTCGGGGTTTAACGTCCACGGCACCGAAGTGATAGTGGGCGGGCCTGACGGGCGGGTTATGGGGGACAGGGAAATATATTGCTATGGAGTACGACCTGAACTCTGATCAACTCAGGCGCTCTCCAACTGTGCCACTTTGATTTACCAGGACCTTTCAACGGATATGTCATTGAACAAGCCCGTCTTTTCCCCCTGGATTGCGAGTCCAGCTACCGGGGCCGGGACAAGATTTGAACCCACGACCCGGCGATTCCCTTCGTTCTCCTGCTCCGACGCTTAACCGCCTGAGCTATTTCGGACTAATGAGAATTACGCCTCTTGCTGGTTTTATCCATGTCCATGTTCCTAAACTGACGATCAGTCTGCCGGATGGTTTCAGATGCATCATCGTGTTTTCGTTCTAGGGAACATCATCAGTCAGAGCGTGTAAATGCGGCTGAACTGACTGTGCAAGCAGTAGGCACAAATTATCAAGAGACAATGCGAACGTATTCATGCATGAGCATCTATGTCTCGCAGATGGAGAGGTCTGACTAAGGGTTCGTGCAGATGGAGCCTCGCTGACGGACCCAGTTGTAGTAGAATCAGGTCAAAGACAGAAGGTCATTTGCGACCATTCATGTTATAGTAGTGAAGGACTAAAGGAACCGTGTTGCTGGATGGCCCCGATCACTGACTGCTGTTATGTAGCAAAAGCCAGATGTCTATTTTTCGCTTTTCTCAATAATGGACATACTGGCTTTGGCCAGATGACGGTAGTATTGCTTGTTATAGATTGCTGCAATGATGATTTTCAGTAATGGCATGTTTTTATAGTGTTTGTCAGCGGTGTCTTATAATAATAATAATAATAATAATAATAATAATAATAATAATAATAATAATAATAATAATAATAATAATAATAATAATAATAATAAGCGCATTAAATAAGCGCTTTATCCCAATTGAAAATCGGCTCAAAGCGCCGCCGCGAACTGAACCCAACAAGCACGCTCACGTGAATCACGCGCATTCACTCACACACTGTACATAAACACAGAACATTCACGTGGTGCTAAGGGCAAGCTCAAGCGAGCTACTGAAGTTTTTGGAAATTCAAAATCGTTTGTATTTGAAATTTGATTAGGTGGGCTGAAGCTGATACCAAAGTGGAGGGGGAGGAAGAGCCGGAGTACCCGGAGAAAGAACCCCCGACGGTCCGCCCGAATTAACGGTGACACTTACTAGAGGAGAAAAATCCGACGCCGGAACCCGTAATCGAACCTCGCACCCTTAGCATTGGTGGCAGGCGCCTTAACCACTGCGCCACGGACAGTCTTGTTTTGTTGCTTTATGACGAGCCAAAAGGCAAATTTCTGTCCTGCTTTGACTCGAACAGACAATAAAGTTGTATTGTATTGTATTGTATTGTATTGTATTGTATTGTATTGTATTGTATTGTATTGTATTGTATTAGTCGAAACAGGCCAAAATGAAGATCTCGTGACTGAAATTTGAAGCATAACTCAATTTTAGCACTGTGGTTTAATCTCTCAGTCACTGCCGAGTAAAGGTAAATACAATCCAACTACTGACAAGAGGCATAGATCCTCATGAACCCCTGCGGATGCTTCTTGCTGACACCACTTTGAATCCATGTTCCCCGACAGGTGGGTTCTCGCGCGTTAAATAAAGATTTTGTTCTTTTCAGAAACGCGATCAGCGTTCACTGGCAGTGAAGGGGTTAATGAGACCTTAACGACGTCCATATGCAAAAGGCCTGTCTATAGCTCTGTTTCTTAACCCTTTCCCTGCCACTGGACGCATTTGTTTCTGAAATCGTTCATTTCACCACCAAACAGCCGCTAGCCGTCAAGGAGCACAAACTGTTTTCAACAAAAGGCGTAGATCCTCATGAGCCCCCGCAGCTGCGGGGGCTCATGAGGATCTATACCTCTTGCAGCTGGATGGCTGCATTCTCTTTTTCTTAGGAGTGGAGGGGTTAATCCCTTTATTCGTGCATGCAGCCGTCGATATTACAGGTACCAGTGGCTGCACGCACAGGGGAGATAATGATCAGCTTTCTTTGTTTTTAACCACTTTGGGCTCTGCGATTAAGATTACCAAACTTGGGTGTTGTCCTAGAGGCTCCGAACAATTCTGGTACAGCCCTATGTCTATTATCGCTGCATAGTTAATCTACTATTGTACTCAGTAATAGAGGATACACCTTACTTCAACCATCCTGCGCTCAAAGAGGGAAGAAATGCAGTAGGATTTTGTTTTAATCCTCCTAAACAGGGTCTTTCGTAGCAAACCCAAAAACTGAAGTCGCCGCGTGGTCAAACTTCGACAAAAGGTATCGTTGCAGTTTTGTTGTAGTGTTGCAGTTGTTGTTGCAGTTGTTCTTGCTGCTGCTGCTGCCGCTGTTGCTGTTACTGTTGCTGCTGCTGCTGCTGCTGCTGTTCAGTTGTTGGTTGTTAACCGGCAGGTTTGGTTTTACTGACATCAGTCAAAATTATGTTGAGAATGGGTCAGTTTTTGTTCTGGTTTTTGGTGGCTTGCCCATCCTCAAATTGTATTTCTGAATTGCAGCCTCGAGATACACGGGCTAAATTTATTTGACTTCTTGGACTAGCCCAACATACAATGGTCTAATGTGAATCTGTGTGTCTAGTTCCAGATAAAAGGTTTTTGCTGTTAGTTTGCTCGTGTAACTCTACACTACCCGACAGCTAGACATGCGAGCAGATCTTTCAGATAAACGTCTTCAGGGAATTTTACCCATCTGCAAGAGGCATAGATCCTCATGAGCCCTGCATGCGGGGGCTCATGAGGATCTATGCCTCTTGCTGTTTCATTTATATCTATGTATCTAGCTGGAAAAGTCGTTTAGGTTAATTCAACTTTGGGCTGAATAACTGAGAACAGTAGTTACATGAAATCCGGCACCTTCTGTCAAATGGTCCGTCAAATTTGCTGCCATACATTATCTTCTGCTCCGGTATTGAATTTCGTCACATCTGACCCGTTCCCAGGACCTTGAAGAAATCGCTGTGGCGGAGCTTGCACGCGGCATTGTTATGGCTGAATCTTGGAGGTGTCGGTTTTCAAAGTAACATATCATTTCAGTGACACTGACCTGGATTGTGATTCATGTAATTAGAACTAGGCAAATTACTACATGTAATAATCGCAACTGAATGAAACTCGGCACGTATTGACGCATAGTCAAGAGTACGGAGAAATAAATTCATCTAAACTCTGCCTTTATTTTTTTCCCCAGCCTTTTTCACTCCTTGCCAATGGTCGAGTGGAAAAAAAGAAAATCTGCATGTGTGCGTGCGTGCCGGTGTGTGTGTCTGTGTGATATCACAACAAAATGTTGCTTTCCCAAATTGACCCATGTCAGTAACCAAAGAAATGTAAAGAAGCATCGTTACATACTCGAGCTTGTAGAAATACTATCAGATTTTAATTTAATTTTACAGCAAAAATGTCAAACTACACTTTTCATCGAGAACGCCGCTGCACAAACCCCCAATGCGCAGAAGGCCATCGGGCCGACATCGGTCGCCGTTGGCCCGCGCACGGCCGTGCGCGGGCCAACGGCGGCCGACGTCGGCCCGATGGCCTTTTGCGCGTTGAGCAACAGTTCTGCGTCTGGCGTTGTGCGGTACCATTACTGTGCGAGAGCCCACATTGATGTAATGCGACTGGACTCCACAGCGGAATCGCAGGATCAGGCCGCGGGTATTGAAAAAAGTGAAGTAAAACAAGTCACTCCTTTTCTTTTAAAACTCCTCAGAGAGCTAACCCTGTAACTGCCAGTGGACGCAGACGTTTCTGAAAATTCGGACGATTCAACGCCAGGGAGCCCGAGCTGTACCAAAAAAAAAAAAAAAAGAAGGCGATACATAAAACAAGTTTCAGCAAGAGGCACGGATCCTCATGAGCCCACTGCGAAAGCGGGTGCTCATGAAGATCTATACCTCTTGCACTTGGGGTGGTGTTCAGTTTTTTTTTTTTTATGGCAGTGAAAGGGTTTAAACAAACTCCAACTTTTTTTTTTTTTCTACTTTCGCTTACTCCCCGGCGTGTAAAAGGATCTATGTGGAATTAACCTATTAAACCACAAGGCTGCATTTCCACATCTTGCGGATTTCACCGAAAGACTATTTACCAGTCGCACTGAGGAGTTGCACTGACCATGATAATTCAAGGGTAGTGCCGCCATGAGGAGATGCACTGACCATAATTCAAGGGTAGTGCCAGATGATCTTGGCGCCTTCTGGCGCCAAGCTCATCTGGCACTACCCTTGAATTATCATGGACAATCCACCTCATGCTGTAGGGCGTCAGGGCTAAAAGGGTTAAACACAGTTTCCTTGTCCCGAAGCTTCCAACGAAATCGGAGTGAGGAATCTCCCTCCAGCCATCTCGCGGTCTCGGTTTTCTCGGTAAAACGTGAACATTTTAGGAACTTATAAAGTCCTTGAAACACAGACAAGCTCTTTCCTCTTAGCGGGTTTCACTTGTCGTGTGCTGTTCTTGTCAGTCTTCTGTAAGCGGGCGTAGATTCTCACGAGCCCGTGCAGTCGCAGGAGTATCTATATCTCCTGCTATCGAAACTTTGCCCCTATTAAGTTGCATCCATCCTCACATTAAGCCACCCATCTGGGTTTGAGTCTTCGGCTGTTGATACACTAATGTTGAGTGATCAAAAGTTTGCTGTTATGTCCTTTTAAAATAAAGTTACGCGTAACATTTTTTTAAAAAATTCAAAACATCTTCTAGACATATTACCGTTACAGAAGTCACCGTTATCCAGGTATACTGACGCCGGTTACATTGGCTAGCCGTTTACCGATCATTTTGTATGCGGCTCGCCCTTGCAGGACTGAGGATTTGTACGTTGTCCGCCTATTTCGATGTCGTCTCGTTACAGTTCTAAATGGTTTGTAAATTGCGTCATTGTCGTGTACTCTTCGCTGCCACTGAAACGCATTTTCGTCAAGTTTCTGAAATGTTCGTTCGTTTTACGACCTAATGGCCACAATCGTCAGTCCATGGATACCACTGAACTGGTCTCAGCAAGAGGCATAGATCCTCATGAGCCCCCGCAGTCGCGGGGGCTCATGAGGATCTATGCCTCTTGCAGTTGGATTGCGTTCACTTTGTCTCGGCAATGAAGGGGTTAAATACATCAAAGTTTAGATTTAGCCGATTTTCCAGCGGACCTATTATACTTCTGGGGAAAAAAAAATCATGTAATAATACTTCGGTAATATCAGTGTACGCGTGGAATGGTAATTCCGTGTCTATATCTGACCGGATTTTTAGTGCAAAAACAGTAAACATATATGATAATATCGTAAAATCCCTGCTTCTGTCATAACAGATTGCCAGCGGGCTCAGATTTGTTTGTTCAGTATAATATCCGATATTTTTAAAATATAAGTAATTTACACAGTAAATATGTGGTTTCAGTGTAGTATTGTGGTAAATATCCGGTTTTTATATCAGTTTTCGCGTTCACCAGTATTTTCTCTGAAGACAAAAACAGTGAACTTCTGACCAACACATCACACATTGCTAGCGGACGCAGATTTGTTTGTCGGACTAATGATATCCAAAGTTTGTTATTAGTATTATAAGCGAAGTAATTTAAAGGCCCGCTACCGCCGTAGACTGTTCAAAGATAATTATACTTCTGTAACTGATACCGGTTACGAAACGTTACACACAGCTATGCTATGCTATTTTTAAAGGATACGGACTTCCAGCTCTCGCTGATTTCGTCCAGGGGGGGGGGGGGGGGGGGGGGGGGGTTGAGGGGGAGGGGGGGGGGGGGTTATGTTCTGACTGGTTGTCGCTGATGTGCACGCATCGCTTTTGATCTACCTCTCGTCATGTCTGTAGTTTGGTTAGATGTATCGGATTAGTGGGTGCTTATTAAGCAGGTGTATTGTGTATTTGGTGGTGGTGGACCATGTTTTAGGGCCGGTCGGGGTTTAGGAGGCCTTCTACGGTGAGAGGTGCGTTGAGTTTATCTGCTACTAGGGTTCTGGTTTGGGCTATGCTCGGGCAGTCTAGCAGTATGTGTTCGTCGTGAGTAGGTGGCCGCATGTGCACATTATTGGGTTGGGGTGAACTAGGTATCTCTCGCCCCCTAATCGGATCCTTGTTAGTCGTGACTGGTCTCTCCTCTTACCTATTAGGAGGGTGGGTGTATTGTTCAGTACCCTCGTGAGATTTTTGCGTCTTCCTTTTTTGTTCTGGTGGAATTCTGTTTCCCATAGTTTTTGGAAGGCGGGCCGGAGAGCATTTGACCGCGTTCATTTGCTTAAAGGTTGAAGAACGGGTCGATTCTTGGTCGAGGCCTTTCTTCGCTACCCTGTCTGCTCGTTCGTTGCCTGGGATTCCCACATGGGAGGGGACCCACATAAATTTGACTGTTTGGCCGCGTTCTGAGAGTTCGGCTGCTCTTAGTCTGACCAGGTATGTTAGATCTTCTCTGAACGAGTCTAGGTTCTGAATCGCTTGTATTGCCGATAAGGAGTCCGTCACTATGAGCGGTAAGTGTTTGGCTTTCTGAAGGTCGGCTCTTATTACTTTGATGGCTCCCAGGATGGCTGCGAGTCGTGAAAACTGATGTGTGGTCCGGTAATTTTATAGCCCGATCCGATTTGTTGGGGACGTGGATACCTAGTCCGGTTGCGTGGCTGGTTGGGTCATGGGACCCGTCTGTGTAGATGATTGTGTAGTTTTTGTATGTAGTAGTTCTTTTAATATCGAACTCCGTCTTCATTTTGGGCCCGTCTGTTGCTTTCTGATATTTTGTGAGGTCCAGGTCTACCTCTATTTGTGGGAGTTTCCATGGAGGCGTTGTTATTTGTGGATTTGGTGTTCTATTTGGTAATTTGAGGTTTATCACGTCTCACTTTTGGACTTCGGTTTTTATTTGTGGTGTTTGGGTGGGTTGATTTATGGGCTTGTGGTTGGAGGTGAGCGTGAGCTTGGCCGGGTGGTCGAGTTCCGGCATGCATATCGTTTTGTAGTATTGGTTAGCTGTCCTTTCTTTTATTATTATTATTCTTACACACAGGTCTAGCTATGGTTCATTTATACACAGGAGAATGCAGTTCAGCACACGTCGTCTTTATATCAAGGAACCTGACAGTGACTCCACTTTGTTTTAGAAATACAACGCTATTATTGTGAGAAACAGCTAAAAATATCACTCACTCACTCACACACTAAAAATATATTGACACGCTAACGGCAGCGCAGAATACATGTGATTACGCGCGTGTTTTTGCTGTGTGGTAAAACTGTTGTTAAAATTCATTAGGTGTGTCGACAAAGCATAATAAACACAAATGGTGCTGAAATGTGTCTTCAGATTTATGCCTAATGGAACTTTAAATGGTAAAAGTGTGGTTGTAGTGCATCCTGTTCCACAGGATGGTTCTAGTGTACCTCTGGAAAAATATCCTTTGTCGTATCCGTTGTTGATGTATGCGACGAAAAAGTCCACAATTCTGATTACCAGACATGTAGCATGAACTGCCAGTGACTCTGCTTTGAGGTCGGTTTCACACTTCCAACGCCTTCACTGCCGAGGAAAAAAAGTGAAGAAAGTTCCGACTGTAAGAGACATAGATCCTCATAAGCCCCCGCAGAAGCGGGCGCTCATGAGAATGTATGCCTATTGCTGACACCACGTTGCATCCATGTTACTTGAACGGCTGAACATCTTCGGCGCTAAATTTAAATTTTAGAAACACAATCTGCATCCACTGGCCGCTAACCCATTTAGCCCCAGGACCAAGCAGCAGGAGGTGGATTGATCATGATAATTCAAGGGTAGTGTGGCCAGATGAGCTTGGCGCCTTCAGGCGCCATGCTCATCTGGCACTACCCTTTAATTATCATGAGCCATCCATCTCCTACAACTGCCGGTACATAGTCGTTAGACAACGCCTCCAAAGGTTTGGAAATGCGGCCGTGTGGTTGAGAGGGTTAAGGGGTTAACGTAGCTAGGTTGCTGTTTGTTGTTAGGACGTTTTTAATTGGACGAACATTTGTTCGCCAACTCCGGCTGTCGATCTAGAGTTCGCGATCTCGGGCGAACCAGGTTGGTTCTTAATTGGACGATCAAAAGGCACGGCCGCGAACTAGTTCAAAGTTGTTCGCGAATCTCGGCAAACCATAGTTCGCTGTCGGATAAAAGATCGCATGACATGTTGAGCAATCCAAGGCGATCCTTTCCTCTGATTGATCAAAACGTTTGCCCTCTTCTGCGTTGGAGATAAGAAGATAATCACCGATCCAACAACCGTGGCGGACGGCGATATTTCAGTCACTTTCGTGCGAAGAACAAGACCTGTTTTGTTTGGTTTTTTTATTTGGGGGAGACGCAATGCTGTTTGTGGGTCCCTACTGCAAGGAGTACCAAAACAAAAGTCTTCCAAATCGCAAAGCGGCAGCCATTTTGAACACATTCGCAGACCTACTTATGCGGCCGAACCAAGCACTTCAATTAAGAAAGAGAACCATGGCGAACCTAGTTTGCTCAAGTTCACCTAGGTTCGTTCAACCTCAATTAAGAAACAATTGATTGATTGATTGTACATTGCTTAACGTCCCGACAGCAACAAGACTTTCTCAGGACGTGCCTGCACTGCTTGTGAAAAAAAAAACCTAATACAAACAGAATATTGAATGTATGTCGCCAGCCGGTCCAATACGTTAAATAAACTTACGACATGGGGCCTAAATAAAGCTAAGACCATTTAGCAACACACATCCAATATCAAGAGCTACAGCAGCGCAGACAGTAGTGAGAGTTTAAAAGAGGAAAATACAGGTGAATGGACCAAGGGTAGACAGAAACACATGCCCCAGAATAGAGTGGAAAACCCACCCTGTGGGGTTGACCAGGGTGACCCTGGGAACTAAAAAGTAGTTAACCCCAACCAAGTCCCCCAGGGCAGACCCGGGTGGGGGAATTAAGAAACAAACCAAAAGATCGCCGATCTTCGCCGATCTAGGTTTGCCGATCAAATATTCGTCCAGTTAAAAGGGGGCTAATAAATCTAAATGTGTATCTTTTTGTAATGAAGTTTTAGTTGTCAGCGTCGTCATCTGCCAATTCCACTATCAATGATGGAGACAAAGTAGACTGGGAGATCAAGGGAAACTATTACACTACGCAGCTACAGTTAACCCATATAGCCCCAACACCCTACAGCAGGAGACTCATAGACCATGATAATTCAAGGGTAGTGCCAGATTAGCAAGGCGCCTTCAGGCGCCAAGCTCATCTGGCACTACCCTTGAATTATTATGGTCAATCCACCTCCTGCAACTAGTACAATGTCGTACAGTAACACTTCCAAAATTTGGGAAAAGCACCCATGGGGCTAAAAGGGTTAAATCTGTTTGAAGCCGCATACCGTTTTAATTTGCAAGACAAAAACGTGGCCTTAAAAGACAGGTGCCCTCTCAATGGACGTCGTGAAGTGCAAGATGTCACCTGTCATTAAAGACCATCATTTATGGGCTACAACTGCCTAAATGTTGGTCATTAATGGTAGGTGATGTCTTATAGAAGTGGTCATTCAAAACAGGTTCTTCTGTAGAGGACAGTTTTTTCACAAACATTATTTATTATTATTATTACATGGTATTTATATGGCGCATTTCTCATATTTATAATATAACTCAATGCGCAGAATGTAGCCGCGAACTGAACCCAACAAGCACGCTCATGTGAATCACGCGCATTCACTCACAAACTGTACGTAAACACAGAACATTCACGTGGTGCTAAGGGCAAGCTTTAAGCGAGCTACTGAAATTTTGGAAATTCAAATCGTTTGTATCTGAAATTTGATTAAGTGGGCTGAAACTGATACCAAAGTGGAGAGGGAGGAAAGAGCCGGAGTACCCGGAGAAAGAGCCCCCGGCGGTCCGCCCGAATTAATGGCGACACTTACTAGAGGAGAAAAGTCCGACGCCGGAACCCGTAATCGAACCTCGTACCTTTAGCATTGGTGGGAGGCGCCTTAACCACTGCACCACGGACCGCCCCGAAACATAAATCCGTATCCCTCTGCATTAAAAAAAATTCATCATCTTCATCGTCGTCATTATTTTCCACTCCCCGAGCAGACTGCGATAGCTCAAGGGAGGCTAATCAAGTTGTACTACACAGCAACCGCAGTCAGCCTGCCTCCCTCACCTTATTCCTAATGCATTAGTCCATGGATTTTAAGTCATTTAGCTCCAATGAACTACAGAAGATGGGTCGATCATGAAAATTCAACGGTAGTTCCAGATTCGAATCTTAAATGAGTCAAAGGACAGATCGAACATGACTGTTCAAGGGCGTTGCCAGAATACCTTAGTGCCTGCTGGCGTCAAGGTATCCTGGCACCATCTTTGCACCATCATTTTCATTTATCCATCTTCTGTTGTAGAATGTGAGAGCAGAATGGGTTAACTGTGCACAATACTGTTCCAGTTGGAGTGTGTTCAACTACAGGCTCAGATGAAAATGCATCTGTAAGTACAATCTTATTGACCATTATTGTGTAAGTGTACAAATTGCATAGTATACATGTACATGTGTTCACACACACACAAACACACATCTTCATGCACAAACAAATGCCTGCACACACACACACATACCAACACCATATTCAGGGGAAAAAACACCGAACAATGTGATTAAAAAATTACATTTTACAACCACAACTTCACACACTTTAACTGCTAACATGACGGTTTCATTGATGAGAAAGAATGAATTGATGATGGGCAAATATTAAACTGATAAAACCAACCCAAATCTGTAATAAACTGACTAAAATCAAGCCAGAGATAAGGATGCATAAGTACTATAGTACTACAGCAAAAATAAAAAAGTAATGGAATAAACGCAAACATGAACCAACGAAGATGTAAAAGTTAATCCAACTCAAAGAAAAAGTCACCATTAAATGTCCAGATGTGCACCGTCACAAAACCCATCTTGTCTAAAAGGGCTACTTACAAAAAAAACATCACCACATCAGTACATGTATCAGTTACCCATCAGTGATACTCCTACATCTGCAAAAAGGCATATAGTTTCATGAACTACTGCAGATGAAGGCGCTCATGAGAATCTATGCCCGTAGATGATGCAGATCACTTCCATTTACTCCTGTGTCTGCTCCTTAGTTTGCAAGAGGCATAGATTCTCATGTGCCCCTGCAACTGCAGAGAATATATGCCTCTTGCTCGTAGTTGTATTACTATTATTAGTTCTATTTACTCGTATCTCCACTCACCGATGGAAAAAAATCGAAGATGAAATGAATTATGAAAGGATGTGACTGAAATATGGCAGTCATTCTCTGATGCAGGGGCTCATGAGAATCTGTGCCTCCTGCTTGTAGGTGCGAGTTCCATTTATTCCCACCGCCGCTCCTCAAATCAAAGAGTATACCCCTACCTTTCCGTAGTGGTATACTCTTTGCTCAGATGGAAAAAAGTCATTTTGGCGAGATGATGTGCCTGAAAAATGGCAGTCCAAATTTTTCTTTGAATGGCATAATAAATGATAAATCCAAAATAGCCGAACTCTTCTTTAGGGAGGTGAATGCATGCCCCCTCTTGCTGGTGCTATAGAAATGCGGTTGACAAAGTGTGACTGAAAAATGGCTGCACAAAATTGTCATTAAATGGCACAATGAATGGTATCTAATATGGCCTTCCTCTTCGTCCAGGAGGTGGTGGCATGCCTCCTCTTGGTGGAGCTATAGCAATATCAAGGTAGTCACCAATGGTGAATTTCCTGGATGCAAGTGTGACCGTGTCGTCTGCCGTCTTACGCCCACTGCACGTGGTGCCGATGTCACGCAGGCGGTAGCTGGGGCCCCGAGGGTCTGGGTATACGATGGCAAAGTCAAAGAACGTCCCTTTGCGGCGCGCGTCAGGGTTTACCTCCTTGACCAGACTTGTAAGCTCCTTTAGTGTGGCATCCATCCTGAAAAAAACAACACTCATTGATTTGTACCCCAACTCAACACTGATAACTTCATTTATATTTTTCAGAAATGTCACTGGCAACGATCATAAATAAAAACTTGAAAGGAGCGAGGGATGTCAATGTTATCTGTTTCTTTCTGTGTGTTTGGTTTTTTCTTTCTTCTTTCCGGCCCCTTCAATTTTCTTTGTTTTCTTTGTTTCTTCTTTTAAGCTGTATGTCCACGATCAAAGGAAACTGTAATTTTAACTGAGGAGACACGCAGGTACAATTTATTGTTGAAACAATATTAACCCTTCGGCTGTCCATAGCACTTTTTGTCTTGTGCTATCAACAGTCAAAGGGTTAACAAGCCCATCAGGCATAAAACTCATAGATGGGAGACAGTGCGAAAAATTGAAACGACTGAAAACAGTCCATGGACTAAATATCCCTACAAAGGCATGTCAGTCAATATTACATGATACTTGCATGACCGAATACTAATTGAAATCTCTATTCAGCTGATCTAGATCAGCAAGAGACATAAATTTTCATGAGTCCCTGCGAATGCAGGGGCTCATGAGAATGCATGCCTCTTGTAGATGGTACAGGCTGGCTGAAGGGCTGTTCGGTCTGAACCAAAATGCCAAAATTCAGCTGTCTGGGATTTTGAAAGGTTGATTCAGTCTCCAGGACTGAAGACTGTCACCCATGCTCACACACGCAAACGTTAAAATGAAATTTATCTCCTCCACGTCTAAAGACATGAAAAAGTGCAGGCGCATAAAGAGACAAAAGATGTTAACATACAAAATAAACTGACAATGAAAAAAAACTGTTTCAGGGATATCTGTTTCATCTGGTATGTTAATTATACATTTTACAAGCAGCTTAAATAACGTGGTACAACCTTTTCCATTAACCCTTTCAGAACAAAAATGTGACTGCCAAGCGTGTAAAATGCAAAGAAGTACCCAACGGAGAAAGAAACACGCTTAGAAAAGACAGTTCCAACACAATTTATTAATATTTCGGGTTTTTCAAAATAGACAAACAAAAAAGAGAGATCAGTCGCTACTTATCTTCATTTATCGTAGAAAAAATGTGGCAACTGAAGGATATGACGTAAAATAAAAGAAAAGAAAAACAAAACAGCGTAAAAAAGAAGAAGTAAAATAAGAATGACGTCAACGAAAAACTCATAAGAAAGAAACTTAACACGAGCCACAAGTGTAAGCGCGCGCGTGCGCGAGCAAACGTGAATGCGTGTGCGTGAGGCCAGAAAGAGAGAGAGAGAGAGAGAGAGAGAGAGAGAGAGAGAGAGAGAGAGAGAGAGAGAGAGAGAGAGAGAGAGAGAGAGAGAGAGAGAGAGAGAGAGAGAGAGAGAGAAAAGACGGGGAATACCCTTGGGCACGAAGTAAGCTGAGTGTCTAATACACAAAGCCTGCTAAACACCAACCCGAACGCAAACTTTATATCACCTTCAAGTTGAGGACTATCTCAGGGAAAAACGGGAGGGCCCCGGGAAACAAAATAATAGCATTTAGCACGGTACACAACAAGTAATAATTCATTGAATCAAAGCAAATTATTAATATATTATCGGTAGGAGTGGAGAGTAGCGGTAGTTGTTAAACCGTCTTCAAGGGTAACCAAAAAAAGTCAAAAAAAAAAAAAAAAACCTGTGTGTATGTGTGTGTGTGTGGTGGGGGGGGGGGGGGAGAGAGAGATGGTGGGGTATGGTGGGGGGGGGGGGGGCTGATTATACATTGCTTAACGTCCCGACAGCAACAAGACTTTCTCAGGACGTGCCTGCACTGCTTGTGAAAAAAAAAAAAACTACTAAACATAATATTGAATGTATGTCGCCAACCGGGCCAATACGTTAAATAAACTTACGACATGAGGCCTAAATAAAGCTAAGACCATTTAGCAACACACAGCCAATATCAAGAGCTACAGTTGGCGCAGACGGTAGGGAGAGTTTAAAAAAGAAAAATACAGGTGAATGGACCAAGGGTAGACAGAAACACATGCCCCAAAATAGAAAGGAAAACCTACCCTGTGAGGCTGACCAGGGTGACCCAGGGAACTAAAAAGTAGTTAACCCCACCCAAGTCCCCAAGGGCAGAGTCGGGTGGGGGAGGCGTAGGGAGCGAAAGAGAGAGAGCGAGGGGGAGAGAGAGAGGGGGAGAGAGAGAGAGAGAGAGAGAGAGAGAGAGAGAGAGAGAGAGAAGAGAGAGGAGAGAAGGAGGAGGGGGAGAGGGGTGGAGAGGGAGGGTAGAAGAGCGGGTAAAAGATACTGCCTATAGGCATCACATTGGGCCTGCCTAAAACTGTCTACATTAGAAGAGGGATGGGGAGTGGGGTAGGGAAGGGGAAAGGACAGTAAGCACAAGGGTAAGGAATGTAATTGTAAGCGTACTCAAACAGAAGCGACACAGTAAGGTAAAGGTACAGTTAGCGGATTAGAATGTCACAGGTTAGTTAAAAAAATGTTAATCTTTCATATTCATCCCGAGTGGTGCCACAGTGCCCAGTTTTACTAAACCCACAGCAGATAGTGACAGGCCTATCGTCACCATGATCTACCATCCCCACACCAATCCGGTTCTTAAAATACTTCTGTCTAACTGGGGTCTTCTGTTATCCAGCAAAGAGTCCGCCGATATCTTTTCAGAACCTCCGTTGGTGGCTTAAAAGAGGGACATTAATTTAAGAGACATGCTTGTTCGCTCTACTCCGAAGCCTCGCCATACCACCAGACCCACAGGCTCCACACCTTGCAATGTTCCTAATTGCAAGACGTGTCCCTTTATTTGCTCTTCCACTGTGGTGAATGGTCCACGTTACAAAATTCAACAGATACTTCACGTGTCAAACTACCAACGTGGTTTGTGTCATCTCCTGTGTGAAAGGCGGCCAACTATATATTGGGGAGACAGAAAGAACCATCAACGACCGTTTCAAAGAACACCTCCAGCCGGTCAAATGCCAATTTGTGCAACAGACCGGTCGGACGACATTTCAACCAGGCCGACCACTCGGTCTCGGACATTCGGGGTAAAGGCCTCTCTGGCTTATGCAAGCCAGCAATATCTGGGCCAGGAAAGACCGAGAAAAATATCTGATTAATAAACTGGGCACTGTGGTACCACTCGGGATGAATACGAAAGATTAACATTTTTTTGTAACTAACCTGTGACATTCTAATCTGCTAACTGTACCTTTACCTTACTGTGCCGCTTCTGTTCGAGTACGCTTACATTCCTTATCCTTGTGCTTACTGTCCTCTCCCCTCCCCCCCCCCCCCCCCCCCCCCCCCCTCTAATGTAGACTGTTTTAGGCAGGCCCAATGGGATGCCTTTAGGCAGTATTTTTTACCCGCTCTTCTACCCTCCCTAACTCCCCCCCCCCCCACCTTCTTCTTCTCTCTCTCCTTACGCCTCCCCCAACCCACCCACCCCCTTCCCCCACCATACACCACCACCCCCCACCCCCACCCCACAAACACACGTTTTTTGTCGTTGTTTTGTTTTGTTGTTTGTTTGGTTTTTTTAACTTTTTTTTTTTTTTTTTTTTTTTTGGGGGGGGGGGGGGAGGGGTTGTTGTTTTTGTGGGTTTTTTATTTATTTTTTTTTGGGGGGGTTGTGGGTTTTTTTTGTTTGTTTGTTGGGTTTTTTTTTTTTTTTTTTTTTTTTGTTTGTTTGGTTTTTTTGGGGGTTTTTTGTTGTTGTTTTGTTTGTTTGTTTTTTTTTGGGGGGGGCCATTTTGGGGTTACCCTTGAACACGGTTTCACAACTACCTACTCTCCACTCCTACCGATCATCTATTAATAATTTGCTTTGATTCAATGAATTATTGTGTACCGTGCTAAATGCTGTTATTTTTTCCCCAGTGCCCTCCCGTTTATCCCCGAGGTAGTCCTCAACTTGAAGGTGATATAAAGTTTGCGTTTGGGTTGGTGTTTAGCAGGTTTTGTGTATTAGACACTCAGCCTACTTCGTTGCCATTCTCTCTCTCTCTCTCTCTCTCTCTCTCTCTCTCTCTCTCTCTCTCTCTCTCTCTCTCTCTCTCTCTCTCTCTCTCTCTCTCTCTCTCTCTCTCTCGGTGGATGTTAGTGTCAAAACGAATTATTTTATATTTTTGTCTAGTCACTGAGATTTAGCCATGTTGATTGATTTGTAATTGAGATATTATGTTTTTAACCTTGACCTACGCTCGGCAGGCAAAGACAAATATCCTTTAATGGACAATAAATTTCTTGAATCTCTCTCTCTCTCTCTCTTTCTTTCTTTCTGGCCTCTCGCACACGCATTTCCCGTTTGCTCGCGCACGCGCGCGCTTACACACACTCTTTGTGGCTCGTGTTAAGTTTCTCTCTGAGTCTCTCTCTTATGAGTTTTTCGTTGACGTCATTCTTATTTTACTTCTTCTTTTTTACGCTCTTTTGTTTTTATTTTATTTTACGTCACATACGTCAGTTGCCACATTCCTTCTACGATAAATGAAGATAAGTAGCGCCTGATCTATTTGTTTGTCTATTTAGAAAAAGGTATTTACCCGAAATATTAATAAATTGTGTTGTAACTGTCTTTTCTAAGCGTGTTTCTTTCTCCGTTGGGTACTTCTTTAACCCTTTGGCTGTCAATGATGTTTTCTGTCGCATAAATTCCTGGGGGTGGGAGGGGGGGGGGGGACAACCTCCCCCGAAAAGGGACTTTGTTAAAGCATTTTGGGCTGGGGGGTGGGGGGGGGGTCCAGAATCCCTGGAACCCCTCTCCCTAAATCCGCCCCTGAGGCAGTTTAACTCTTTTCAGCATTTTGGGATTACAGTGACACTACTGGTAAATTACACTTACAGTAGAGATCGCGACATCAGGTGCAGGGTCATTCCTGTAACTCAAATACTTTCTAATTCAAATTCTACCCTCAACCCCACCCACTGGCCTGCCCTACCTGAAGTTTAGACAAAACAGTATTGAGAACAGTATGCCAGTCATTAGGGGTTTTGATAACATTCAGACAATGGCAAATTTAAAACTATGGACAGTGAGCTCCCTCTCTGTTTCTGATTATGCAAATTCAGGGATCACCTGACGCGAATTAAGAGCATGCACTAGACACCGTTTTCAAATGGTTGCCAAATTTAACCGCATTGTTACTCACCCTTTTGTCTAAGGTCACGGTGACCCAGAGTGCAATAACATGCATCTTTGCGCAGCTCTTTCAATTTGATGGTTTGATAGCAATGTCCTGAATTTTTTTTTTTCATGACAATGAAACTTTACCTAACCCCGCTGTGCATGCAGCCACCGGTACTGTTCAAAGTACCAGTGGTTGCATGCACAATGGGGTTAACCCTTTTAGCCCCAACACCCTACAGCAGGAGATTGATTGTCATTGACCATGATAATTTAAGGGTAGTGCCAGATTAGCTTGGTGTCTGAAAAAGTATCAATAAATTGTGTTGTAACTGTCTTTTTTTAAGTGTGTTTCTTTCCTCCTTGCGATGTTCTCTGTAAAAAAAATGGTAAACAACAAAATGTCATATTCTATTATTACGACATAAACTTTGAGCAGCCCGTACCATTTTCACGTCCCTGTCAGTGTGCCATTAAAAATTATGAGGGAACCTACAGGGGCTGCATGCACAGCGATTTGGTCCATAGCTTTGAAAGTAAACAATTAATTTGAAAGTCATTACTTCACAAGTTTAGCGGCAGGTTGCTTGCTATGCTCAGAGTGAAAATGGCTCTTTAGTAGTGACTTTTGAAGTAGAAGGCCAAGGACGTTTGATTTGGGGTCAATCCTACTTTTGCACATGTGTGCATTTACATTCCAGCAGCCTGATGGCTGCTGCAGCAAGGAAAGAACAGGGTCGAGATGCCACAGGCTAGGCCGGCCAGAGTATCTGTGACTGTGGTCCCAGCTGCCGCCTTTACTATAGGTGAAGTCACTGTTTTGCTCACTGAAATACGAGATTATAAGGACTGCTTCTTTCAAAGTTGCAGGACACTTAAACAGTTTTTTTTTTAAACAAAAAAAACTAATAATAATAATAAGAGTTTTTATATAGTGCCCTTCCCCACAGACAGGACATAAAGATAATGAAAAACGAGAAAAAGAATTTAAACAAAATAAACATGCACTGACTCTATAAATAAACACCAGCTCGTACCATGTACGCACATTCCTAACATGAAACACACACACACAAAATCTAAATACATGAGCTACACACATAAAACAAAAGTAGACCTTGAGCCAACCTTTCCAGGCAGCACATCCAGATTAAGCTAATCCTGATATGCTACCAGGAAAAGATGTGT
The DNA here is from genome assembly GCA_036245525.1 of Semisulcospira habei. NCBI lineage: Eukaryota > Metazoa > Mollusca > Gastropoda > Semisulcospiridae > Semisulcospira > Semisulcospira habei. Next base: position 126,503,827 of record BTPG01000006.1, read on the forward strand.
CTTCAAATTTGTTTTGAATGTCATCAGGGTCGGGGATAAACGGACATGCAGCGGAAGTGAGTTCCAGACGTGAGGGGCCTGATAACTGAAGGAATGTGCACCAGCAGTTTTTAGGTAGACTCTAGAGCTGAACAAGCAGTTTCTGCGAACTTGAGCGTAGACTTCTGCTTGGATTGTGCGATGCAAGGGAAAAAGACAGACATGCAGGAATTGTATTGTCATAGTGTTTGTATGCCAAAGTGGCCAGCCTGTACTCTATTCTCAGCTTGACAGGTAACCAGTGGAGATGCTTTAAATGTGGTGTGATATAATCAGTGCATTTTCTGTGAAAGATTAACCGGTCTGCATGATTCTGGATATGCTGAATGCGAGTGAGTTGATCAGATGTAAAACCAGCAAGGAGAGAATTCCAATGATCTAGACGGGACAGAATGCGAGAGGCATACGAGCTGGGCAGTAGTCTTTTCTGTCAGAAAGGATCTGATCATGCCTATTCCAAAGAGCTCCAGGAAGGCACAAGGTGGCTAACCTGTTTTTCCATCGATAAACTCAAATGCAGGAGAACACCCAGATTTTTCACATCGGATTTGAAAGGAATGTCATGACCACCAATGGAAATGTGATCACCACTGGAGACGGATGTTCTAGCACGAGTACTAACAAGCATGCTTTCTGTTTTGTCGTCATTTAACTTCAGCCTGTTGCAATGTCATCCAGTCTTTGACCTCCCCTATACACAGGGTATGTTGACAGGACTACGGTGTGGAAGACTGGAAGGCAGGACTACGTCCCCAAAGACCAACTAGGCTGCAATTTATACTTGTATCTGACAAAATATAAATCGATGTTGTTCATTTCAAACATCTGCTATCTGCAAATGGAATGGCACACCTGCAGCTCTTTGCAGAATTTCGAAAGCTGGTGGGAAATTGTCATAATTTGAGGAAATCAGTGACCTTTTGTGTGCAAAATTTGATTTACAGCGTGTCCGATTCGTTGGGACAGATTCTGCTGCAAACAGCGTCCACACTACACTAAATGCACTTGTCAACGTTCTTGCGGGTAGTACAAGTGCCTTAGTGGTATTCTGTGTTTAAATTAGGGAATTTTAATCTCTTTCCAGCTGAAAATGGTGCCTGATGTTGGGACTACGATGTGCAGGAATGGTTGCGGTTGCGCCGAGATGGACTACGGTGTGAAGAATGCGCATTGTCTACACTGTACAAAAATCGCTGCCCCCCCCCCCCCCCCCCCCCCCCCCCCCCCCTCATGTTGCATGTTGAATTGTTACACTTATTCAATAATATGTAGCTGTCTGATTTTAATATGCAGTAAAATACTGTCAATATGCTAGTTAACATTCCACTAAAAGGTGTAATAAAGATACATGCCGGAAAAAGAAGTATGATACAGGCGAAGGAGAAGTGCCTGTTATGACAGAAGGCGTTTGGCTTTGCTAAAATACCCAGGCTGGAATGCTGACTATTTTATATGAGGCTGAACATTTGTGGGAACAACAAACATAACACACGGAACACCCAAGTCATGTCAGCTGCAAGCAATGGCTTACGTTACTTATGGATGTTCATTGACTAATCCCTGCAGTAACTAACTCCTATTTGAGTCATTCTTCAGTACTCGTAACACTGAGGGGTCACAGCATTCAAAACCCAAAATATTAATACATACTGTTTGTTTTGGAAAAATCTAACCAGTCTTGTGATTTACTAATGTTATTGTATCTGGAAAATCAGTAGCTTTAAAAAAAATCAATTATTAGTATTTTTAATTTTATTTAAATTACGATTATTATGCTCAAAATGGCGCCGACGAATTGGAAAACCTTGCCCCTGCTATATTATCGATCCATATTTCAACACCAACACTATCAACCCTCCTTTATTTGATTTTGTATGTGATTATCGATAGTTTAGTAAAGCAGTAGAATGTTGAAAAACATCAATTTCATTTGTTTCTGCTGTGAAATTTGGGTTTGAAATTGGGGGTAATTTGCGCACCAGCGGTGTCACATACACACGGTCTTTAAAAAAAAGGTGAAGCAGACGACAAAGTAATGAAACAAAGAAAACTTTAGTCCTACCTGAAAATCTCATGAAATACACATATATTTTTATGATTTATAAGAATACAGATACTGCGGGAGGTTTTGGATGGCTTGTTTTGATTATGACATCACAGACAGCATGCAAATGACCAGCGTTTGTTTTTTTATTCATATCTTAAGAACGCGATAAAATTGTGAGGTCCGAAAGGTACTGGAAGGTTTATTTTCAAACAATGCACAAACCCTGATGACGTTTTGTGGGAAATAGTCATGTGACTTGGTTTTGTAGACCAAAATCAATGACGTGTCACACACACAGTATCCCATGTGCGCAAATTACCGCGGAAATTTTTCGGCAGTGCGGTTCTGCCCGACTTGAAAGATCGACGCTGGTTTGCCTTTAATTTTGTGTCATCTTGTGCTATAGGCGAGTTCACAAGTGTTTCTAATGCTGTATTGAATTGAATTAAAGGTCTTGTTTTAAAACCGCATGCATATTTTGAGCTTTTGGGTGGATAAGACTAGAGCATTCACGTTGTGTTTACGTTGTTTACTCAGTGTCATATGTCATGCAGGTAGTTCGGAAACAGCTATCAGCGTCGTGTTTGTAGCCTATGTGTTATATAAAAAGAAAAACCAACACAGATTGTTTGTGTGTGTGTGTTTGCTTGACACTTTTATTTCATCTCACCTACTAATGTATTTTTCTTTTTTTCCTTTGCCCTCATTTTTGGTAATTTTCATGCACTGGTGACGCGCATCATGCAGGTTACCATTTTCAGGTTATTGCTTAAATTTCTTCACAGAATGAAATTAATTTTGTCCTATTGTTGTTATTTCATGTGTCTTCATTTAAAAAACATGTTACTAGTGTCTTTTACTGATTTTAAGAAAAATCAATTTCACAGTACAACAAATTAAAGGAGTGGTAACCTGCGCATGGCGTCACACAATTTCTTGCCTCACATTCATTTCGAGTCTTGCAAATTTCCTCTTAAAATTATTCATATATTATGGGTAGTAATAAGAGTTATTTAATTATGGTATTAGTTGTTTTGCAACAAAAGTTATTTCAACTGGTCATTATAATGCTTTTGTGTCACGACATCATGCAGGTTACCAGCATCGGGGTCCCCTATTGGGAATGAAGTTTGTGTCCAAAGCGTCAATGTTGCCGATTTATCGTTTTCATATTCAGATAGGTATTGCAGTTACCTTTAAAATGGAACTAGTCTTACGTTTCTATGAATAATTTTAAAAAATTGGTCTGTTTCCACTTTTTTCTTACGAGTACTGAAGAAACACTCATTTAGGTCCCCCTTGAACTATATATGTGATCGTAGAAACCCCTACAGTGTTTACGTGGACTAATTTATGCCTGTCTTTCGCGTGCTCCGTGTGTCGCCGCCATGGTGACTGCATGTCACACTTTTAGTGTTTTACTTACTTACCTGTCACCCCTACCCGGGTATAGGCCGTCGACGAGAGACCTCCAGCAACTCCTGTCCTGTGCTTCTCCTTCGATTCTACTCCAGGTGGTTCCCAGTCTCTTGATGTCTGCTTGGAGGTCTCGACGCCAGGAGTTTCTCGGCCTACCTCTTTTCCTCTTTCCCTGGGGGTTCCATGACAATGCCTGCCTAGTGATACTGGAAGCTGGCTTTCTCAGACTGTGACCGATCCATCCCCATCTTCTTCGCCCAATTTCATTCTCTGCTGTTATCTGCTCTGTTCTCTCCCAGAGTCTGACGTTGCTGATCTTCTCTGGTCAGTGGATTTTCAAAATTCTTATAAGGCAACTGTTTATGAAGGTCTGTACTCTGTTGACTGTGGTTTTTGTCAATCTCCAAGTCTCTGCTCCATATAGGAGAACTGCTTTTACATTGGAGTTGAAAATCCGGACTTTGGTGTGTTGTGACAGCTCTCTGGAACTCCACACTTTTTTCAACTGGAGAAAGGCTGCTCTGGCTTTACCGATTCGTGCTCTGACATCTGCATCAGTGCCGCCTTTTTTGTCTATGATGCTCCCGAGATAGGTGAAGGACTCCACCTCCTCCAACGGGGTGCCAGCAAGCAAGACTGGTTCTTCCCTGGTTGCGTTCAGCCTCATTGTCTTTGTTTTCTGTTTGTGAATGGTGAGGCCCACTTGGGACGAGATGTCAGCAAGCCTCGTGGTCTTGTCCTGCATTTGTTGATGAGTGTGGGACAGTAATGCCAAGTCGTCTGCAAAATCGAGGTCGTCAAGCTGTGTCCACAGTGTCCACTGTATTCCACTTCGTCTATACTGTGGTCATCTTCATGACCCAGTCTATGGCCAGTAGGAAGAGAAACGGAGACAGCAGACACCCCTGCTTGACACCAGTTCTGACCTGGAGCTCCCTGGTGAACTGCCCTTCATGGATCACGCGACATGTCATGCCATCGTAGCTGCTCTTGATCAGGCGGACGAGCTTTGTGGGTACACCGTAGTGTCGTAGGAGTTTCCACAGAGTCTCTCGGTCCACGCTGTCAAATGCTTTCTCATAATCCACAAAATTGACGTACAGCGGGGAGCTCCACTCCAGAGACTGTTCCACGATGATGCGGAGAGTGGCGATCTGGTCTGTACATGATCGGTTCTTCATTAATCCTGCTTGCTGGTCTCTCAGCTGGGGGTCAACGGAGCTCTTCATTCTCTCTAGGATGATCCTGTTGAAGACCTTTCCTGGTACTGACAGCAAGGTGATTCCTCTGTAGTTGGAACACTTGCTGAGGTCGCCTTTCTTGGGAAGCTTGATTAGGAACCCCTCCTTCCAGTCAGCCGGCATCACCTCCTCTTCCCAGATCTTTCCAAACAGTGGGTACAGCATCTCCACTGTTGTCTCTAGGTCTGCTTTCAGAGACTCCGCTGGGATGCCATCTGGCCCTGCTGCTTTGCCGTTCTTCAAAAATGCCACTGCTCTTCTGATCTCTTCCCGGCTGGGTCTGTCACAGCTGATGGGTAGGTCGGTCTCTGCCGGCTGGATGTCTGGGGGGTCGGGTGGGCTAGGTCTGTTCAGTAACTCTTCAAAATACTCGGTCCATCTGTCGAGTTGGTCTGCTCTGTCTGCAATAGGCTTGCCTTCTTTGTCTTTTACTGGTCTTTCTGTATGGCCATACTTGCCCGACAATCTTCTGGTAATGTCGTAGAGCTGTTTCATGTTGCCGCTGCCTGCTGCCTTTTCTGCCTCTGCTGCCAGGCTGTCTGTGTAGCCCTCTTGTCTGCCCTGATACTCCTCTTCACCTCGCGGTTGGCTTCCGAGTATTCCTCCTGTGCCCTTACTTTGGCTGCTCTCGTGCGACTGTTGTTGACAACTGCTTTCTTCTGCTTCCTCACTTCTATCTTCTTCAAGGTCTGTGCCGACAGCCAGTCCTTGTGATGGTGTTTCCTGAACCCTACAGTGTCTTTGCAGGTTGAGTTCAGCGCCTCTCTAACTGCCTTCCACTGCTGCTCTGTGGTGACCGCCTCCTCTTCATTTACTAGCTCCTGTAGCGCTTAAAACCGGTTGGACAGCACCAGTTTGAACTCTTCTCTAACTCCAGTTTCTCTCAGGAGGCCTACATTATAGCGCCGTCTTCTTGTTGTCTCTGTGCGGCTTTTCTTTAGCTTGAGCTTTATTCTTAAGGTAAGCAGATGGTGGTCTGAGGCGACATCTGCTCCCCTCCTCACTCGAACATCTTGAAGGGATCTTCTAAATTTCTTGCTAATGCAGATATGGTCTATTTGGTTCTCTGTTGTATGGTCAGGTGAGACCCAAGTTGCTTTGTGTATTCTTCTGTGTGGGAAGATGCTGCCTCCAATCACAAGTCGGTTTAGAGCACAAAAGTCCACAAACCTCTCCCCGTTCTCACTCATCTCCGAGCCTAGTCCCTGTCTCCCCATCACCTCTTCGTATCCGGTGTTGTCCTCCCCTATTTTGGCATTAAAATCGCCCATGACGATGGTGATGTCTCGCTCCGCACATTTGTCCACGGCACTCTGGAGTCGGTCGTAGAACTCTTGTTTCTCTTCCTCGTCACTGTCATTAGTGGGCGCATAACACTGGATAACGTTTAGCTTGAGCTTTTTCTTGGTTCTAAAGGCTGCTGTGATAATTCTTGGCCCAAGAGGTTCCCAGCCCATCAGCGCTCTCTGTGCCACTGGTGACAGCATGAATGCTACTCCTTCTGTATGGGGGGCATTCTCCTCTTCATGACCTGAATACAGAATCATCTCCCCACTTAACAGCCTTTTCTGGCCAGACTGCGTCCATCTGGCTTCACTGATACCTAGCAGGGAAAGGTTGTACTTTTGCATTTCCGATGCTATCTGGGGGGCCTTGCCGCTCTGGTACATGGTCTTGACGTTCCATGTGCCCATGGTTGTGTCCCTGGATAGAGAGAGGCGGCTCGGTCCTGTGGCTTCCGAAGACTTCCGGCTTTCACCACAGGACGTCATAAGTCTTCTGGTAGAAGAACCTTCCTCCTCCAGGAAAGGAATTACTGTTAGTCTTTTCGTCGGCGTTTTTGTAGCTATTTCCTTTTTTGCAGGGTGGGGAAGCTACCCCCACGCCCAACCCCCTTACTAGGAGGACCAGGGGTTTTCTGTCGGGGTCACCTTCCCTTAGACCATGTTGGTTCACGGCACCTTATTTCATTCGGTGCACCCATCTCACGAGGGATCCCCTATCCACCACCCAGGGGACGCGCCTCAACGCCATATGGTCCCAGCGCGAGGTTGTAGTGTTTTACTTTCGGCTAAGTCTCGTGTCCCAATCATCGAAAATGGCGCAGCAATCAATTAAATCGATTGTTTGCTTGTTTGTTTCAAGTGAGGATCTAATGATCATAGACAAATGCATCTTCTATGATCTTTTACTAGAGCACGTGAGGGGGTAGTGATATTGCAATAAGCAGAAAGAGAAAGAAAGTTTCATAAGTCGCACATCAGTTCAGCTATCGTAACCTGCCGGCGTTTAGAACAGAGACCATCAACGTGACTAAACATCGGATATAACAAATCGTTTGTGGACCTAAACATTTTTGTTGTTACATCGAAACCTTTTTATATGCGAAGTAAATTGTGTGGTCGGGACTTCAGGAAAAGGTGTTATACATGTCTGGCTTTTGTTATAACCCACCTTGTTAATGTTATACTAGTTATAGGCGAAGTTGACTGTATTATCTTTCACCAGTTCGTCTCAGCACTGAATAAATGCATCATATGTTAATCAAGTCAGTGTGTTGTTTACTTGATTACAACGATCAGTGTGTGTGTGTGTGTATGCGAAAGAGAGAGAGAGGCAATATGACGCATAACATACTGTAACAAATGGTCTTTCATTACTGATGTGATTGACAGTAAGTGTAACCATAGGTGTGTTTATATAGTATAGTGTCAACAAAAATTTTGATTTTTTTCCCCCTTATTTAGTATTACGCACACACACACACACAGACACACATGTTATTACGCGCACACATACAACTGAGCTGAAATTTTATTTTCTATGGATGGACAGTAGGCACGCGGGCCTAGCGTACATTTCAAATATAACAATCGGAAAAGGCATAAAGAGAGAGAGAGAGTATTTCATTCGCATGAAATTACAAAATTAGAGTTTTATATACTTCCAACAGCTCTCAAAGAGGCTCTTTCGTCAATTATACGGAAGATCAGTGTGGTTTTTACTTCATCGTCGTGTGCACAGTGTATTCCCAAATCCTTCACACCTTAAGCCATTTCTGCACAACCGAAATCGTCTTTTTCACAGCGTAGTCCCAACATCAAAAAACCTTTTTCATTTCAAAAGACACTAAAATTCCCTAACCTAACCTCTAATTGGCATTTGTACAACCCACAAGAATGTTGATACGTGTATTTAGTGTAGCGAGCATAAATTGCAGCCTAGAGGGTCGTACGGGATATAGTCCTTACTTCCGCTACGTGCACAGGCATAGTCCTGTCTACATACCCTGATACACCTCTCCACACTGGAGACAATGGTCTGCTGGTTACTAAGAGTAAGATTGTCACACTTAGAGATCTGAGTGTCATTGGCATACCTGTGATACAGCTATTCTTGCTGATGATTCGGGAAAATGGTTCAGTGTAAAAAGAAAACAGCAAAGAACCCAAAACAGACCCTTGCAGGACACCATACTAGGCTGGGACATGATCCCATTCACACAGACTGACATCTTTCAAGAAGGTAAGACTTGAGCCATGACAGCAATGTACTGGAAATACCAAAAGACAAGTGTTCTACAACAGTACAAGAATCTCATTGTCCAGAGTGTCAAACGCCGCAGACAGGTCTAATAATGATAACAATGAGACATGTCTGATGTCAGCATGTGTAAGCAGGCTGTCGGTATTGTGAAGCAAGGCTGTCTCAGTACTGTGATTTCTTCGATATGCAGACTGATACAGTTCAAGTAAACCATTACTACTGAGATGTGACATGAGCTGACTCAGCACAACTTTCTCCAAAATCTTGAAACGAAATGGAAGATCAGGCACTGGTCTATAATTCTTCAGCGAGTTTGCATTCATCCCTGCCTTCTTCAACAATGAAATTATCACAGCCTGCTTAAAATGCTGACTCCACAGATAAGTTTATAATTCTGGTGATCACACTGACAAGCTCACTGGGGCATAGCTTAAGTAAAAAAAGTGGGAATGGAGTCAAGGGAACAAGATTAGGTGGCTGAGGAAATGACTTTCTTTACAGACTCCTGTGACAGAAGTGAACACATGTAACACAGGCCCATCGTATGGGGTATAGGACACAGCATCAGAACAGTTGTCAAGTTCCTGACAGATTGTGCATATCTTAGAATCAAAGTACTGACAAAACTTATCAGGTAGATCATTTATCAGAATGGTATTCGGAAGTATCGGTTCATTTTTCTTTCCAACCTGACACGCTAAAGCAAGCTCCAAACATACGAAAGCTGAACTGCACGAGTGTTGTTTGTGAAACAATAACACCATGAAATACCCATTAAAGAGGCACAATTGAACGTTTTGAAGGCTTCAGTTCGCAAAATGCTTTCACTGGGCTTCAGTATACATACCCACTTAGACAGTGACCACCCTATTCAGTTCAGTCCTCTCTGCGCCGTCTGGTGCTTGAGGCGACGGCAAGGGAGCGCCACTTTTGTCTGTCAGCTGCTATTTTGGGTGCTGTTTGCAGAGTAAGGCCTCTGTTCTTGAGCTCTCGCTCCACGGTTCGGCGCCACGTCTCCTTTGGTCGCCCACGGTTTCTCTTCCCCTGTGGTGTCCATCTCAGTGCCACCCTTGGTAATGAGTCGAGTGACATTCTGCAAACGTGGCCTAGCCATCTCCATCTCCGTGTGGCGATGGTTTCAGCGATGCTGTCTGCGCCTGCTCTCTTCCGTAGTTCCTCGTTTGTAATCATGTTTGGCCAGAAGACCTTCATGATCCGTCGCAGGCACTTGTTCTGGAAGACTTCCAGCTTGCGTTCCGTAGCGGTAGTGGATTTCGTGACCACCCTATTGTCCCACCAAATGCTTTTTTTTCGTCCGTTCAAAGCGAAGAGGCCACCGGAATCTTATGACTGGACACCATCAAAAGATTGCTTCTGATAGGCGATGGTAGCTAACGTTATAACTATTCTATAAGACCTTAGGTCATCTGCATAATTATAACCAATCAGAGACAAGATGGCTGATGAACCAGCGAAGAACAAAGAAAAAAAAAAGTATCATCGACTCGCGCCGACAATGACAAACTCAGAATTGAAGAGAAGAAAGAGGCAGAGAGACAAGATACCCCTAAGTAGAATTGACATCGGACAAGGGAATATGGACATGTGGTAATATATAAAGCAAGAGCTTGGCTTGACCGCCCATCTGGAATTTGTCGCTTTCCTGCTCTGTGAATCGGTAAGTAATCTACAGTCTTTGTCGATCTTCTTATAGTTCCGCGAGCGCTAGTGATTTTCAGAATTCATGATCTTTAGTAGAATTTATCTCTTACTGATTTCGCAAGATTTTAAACCTGTTTTATCATAAAGTTACAAGCTAGCTAGTTATCAGATTTTATGCTGCGAGAGTCTAAAAACTACAGTGTGTGTCAAAATCATGTTGCACATGGATGGTCGTGATACGTTTTTGTCTGTGCGGGCTCTCATTCACTCGATTCACAGAGGTAGTGTTTCTGCTGCTATGGTGCATTTGTCGTTTCCAGTAATGCTTTCAGTTACGTAGACTCGATGTTACTTACTTACGCCTGTCACCCCTACCCGGGTATAGGCCGTCGACGAGAGACCTCCAGCAACTCCTGTCCTGTGCTTCTCCTTCGATTCTACTCCAGGTGGTTCCCAGTCTCTTGATGTCTGGTAGACTCGATGTGTGAGATGTGAAATGACTGCAGTGCAGAAAGTGGGTTTAATTACCAATGTTCTGTTTCGTGTTTCCGAGGGATAAAGGATCAAAGGTCAAACTAGGCACTGTGGTCGCTGGCTCAGTCGCTTTGCGCGGAGAGTCGAACAATTCACGCCCCGGCCGTGCATTGATGATGCAGCACGATTGTTACTAGTTAATACTAGCAGGTCAAGCGGAACCCGCATTGTGATTTTGACAGCATAGCGATTTATTCTACATTCTCGTGGAAAATCACATCAAAGGGATGCCGGAGAACATCAGTACACAGCGATGACCTCGTGACCTGCAGTATTGCGATACACAGCAACACTGATAGTCGGTCTTGTGGCGCAGGCTCATAAATATGCATATTAATTCAAAACCAGGCCGATGCAGACAATAAATCCGCGACTCGGGTACAAAAACAATACACCCTGCAAACAATAAATTTTGACATTTGGCATTGTACTTACATAGTAAACTCTAAGATAGTACATAAAGGACCCAGACACATATTGTCAGCAATATCTGTTGCAGACAGTTTTCTGACTGTGTTGAGATGCTTGATCCTGGGCAATATAACTTTAAACAAGAAAGGCAAAGCCATTATGGCTCACGTGTATGACTGATTTACATAATTATGTGTGACCTTTGTGACAAGGGCTGGCTTCTGCAGTAGCAAAATCCATGTTTTCTGAAAATGTGAGCATTCTTTTACACATCTGTCAACCTCCTTTAACCCTTGACCTTTGTGATGTGTCGATTAAATTAGTATGCATAGGAAGGTCTTATCATCAGCTATCCTCATGCCAAATTTGGTTGAAAAATTGCCAAACGTGTTGATAATACCTACAATTTTGTCAAAAATTGGCATTTTACACACATTTACCTGCCTCTTGTGACCCTTCACCTTTCTGAGGGGTCATCCAAATTAGTATGCATAGATAGATCTTACCATCAGGTATCTCTGTACCAAATTTGAGTTTGAAGTTGTGAATAGTATTTGAGAAAAAAACATCTTTTGTCAAAATATGGCTATTTTTTACCGATTTTCTGAGCTCTCGTGACCCTTGACCTTTCTGAGTCCAGAGGGATCAACCAAACTAGTGTGCATAGAAAGGTCTTCCCATCAGGTATCTCTGTAGCAAGTTTAGGTTTAAAGTTGTGAATAGTATTTGAGAAAAAAACATCTTTTGTCAAAATATGGCTATTTTGGACCTATTTTCTGAGCCCTTGTGATCCTTGACCTCTCCGAGGGGTCATCCAAATTAGTATGCATAGATAGGTCTTACCATCAGGTATCTCTGTAGCAAATTTGGGTTTGAAGTTTTGAACAGTATTTGAGAAAAAAACATCTTTTGTCAAAATATAGCTATTTTTCACCTATTTCCTGAGCTCTTGTAATGCTTGACCTTTCCCAGGGATCAATCAAATTAGTATGCATAGAAAGGTCTTACCATCAGGTTCCTTTGTACCAAGTTTGTGTTTGAAGTTGTGAATAGTATTTGAGAAAAAAATAAATTATGTCAAAATATAGCTATTTTTGACATATTTCCTGATCCCGTGTGACCTTGACCTTGTGAGAGGTCACTGAAATTGGTATGTTTAGAAAGGTCTTGCCAAAAAGTACCCTTGGGCCAAGTTTGAAGACTGTGGCTTGAATAGTCTCCGAGAAAATGCCAACGTTAAAGTTTACCACGGACGTCGGCTGACGGACCATGGACGGACGACCACTGACCCAAAACATAGACTCGCTTTTGCTTCACACGTGAGCCAAAAAAAAACACTGAACACATCCTTACACACAATGCCTACTAAAGTAAACCTGTGTACTAGTCATAGTGTCTACCATATTTACTTCCTCTCTATCCCCTGAAGGAAGCTGTACCTCCGCCACATGCCTTACAAAATGAAGCGTTTACTTTCAAAGGAGCTCATAACTTCGAAACGAAGGCCTTACTACATCGTTGTGCATACAGCCGCATATGAGTAACAGGTTCTTTAATAAAACAAAAAGACTAACCTAACAGAATAGTAAGGGAAATAACTCCTTTACGGTCAGAGTGCTTTTATGTAATTACCTCCCTTTAATACCCGTGTGCGTGAGGCAACCACCTGCTTCAAGGCACACTTTGCCGATATAAAAGGCCTTTCAACATCATCTTTCCTCAACTAAGACTTTTGAGTTTCTACCATTCGTTGAACAATCCACGTGAGTAAGCATACATACCTGAGGTTTCCCACTGCCCCCCACCCCCCCCCCCACCCCCACCCCCCCAAGCCAGTGGAACTCTCCTGCATACAAACGAGGAAAAGAGCACACAAAAAAGCATAAAAATCTTTTATTTAATGACATTCAGACCATTTTTCTATATGATTATAAACATACTAAGAATATAAAGGAGACTGCAAACTATTCACCTTTTAGTGCCTGGAGCAGGTCGTTTTACAAAAGATTTTGGTACACACTACCACAAACCCTCCTACGACACTACGATGTACCCACAAAGCTCATCTGCCTGGACTGGGTCATGAAGAGGACCACTGAGCAGAGAAGAAGTGGAATACAGTGGACACTGTGGACACAGCTTGACGACCTCGATTTTGCTGACGACTTGGCTTTACTGTCCCACACTCATCAACAAATGCAGGACAAGACCACGAGGCTTGTTGACATCTCGTCCCAAGTGGGCCTCACCATCCACAAACAGAAAACAAAGACAATGAGGCTGAATGCAACCAGGGAAGAACCAGTCTTGCTTGTTGGCACCCCGTTGGAGGAGGTGGAGTCCTTCACCTATCTCGGGAGCATCATCGACAAAAAAAGGCGGCACTGATGCAGATGTAAGAGCATGAATCAGTAAAGCCAGAACAGCCTTTCTCCAGTTGAAAAAAAAGTGTGGAGTTCCAGAGAGCTGTCACAACACACCAAAGTCCGGATTTTCAACTCAAACGTAAAAGCAGTTCTCCTATATGGAGCAGAGACTTGGAGGTTGACAAAAACCACAGTCAACTGAGTACAGATCTTCATAAACAGTTGCCTTAGATTTTAGAAGAATCTTGAAAATTCACTGGTCAGAGAAGATCAGCAACGTCAGACTCTGGGAGAGAACAGAGCAGATAACAGCAGAGAATGAAATGAAATTGGGTGAAGAAGATGGGAATAGATTGGTCACAGTCTGAGAAAGTCAGTTTCCAGTATCCCTAGGCAGGCATTGTCATGGAACCCCCAGGGAAAGAGGAAAAGAGGCAGGCCAAGAAACACCTGGCGTCGAGACCTCCAAGCAGACATCAAGAGACTGTGAACCACCTGGAGTAAAACAGAAGGAGAAGCACAGGACAGGAGTTGACGGCCTATACCCTGGGAGGGGTGACAGGCATAAGTAAGTAAGTAAAGTACCACAAACCCCTTCTGCAGACCTTAATTTGGGTGGCGGTAATGTTTCAGACATATTCAAGAGGGTCATCAATGTTGCTGCCACACACTGCACTCCAATACAAACTGATTCTTCTTTTTGAGTATAATCTGCCTCAGTGCTCTCCTGCTGAATAGGCACTACAAACCTATCGCACGACCTGCTACAGTATGTTAAAGGGGCACTCCTGACCTTTTTTAATGCTTCAGTTTGCAAAAAGCTTTTACTGGGATTCAGTATACACACCCACCTAGACAGTGACCACCCTATTGTCCCACCAAATGCTTTCTTTCGTCTGTTCAAAACAAAAAAGAGGCCACCGGAATCTTGTGACTAAACACATTAAAAGATTGCTTCTGATAGGTGATGGTAGCTGACTTCATAACTATTCTATATGACCTTAGGTCATGTGTATAATTATAACCAATCAGACAAGATGGCGGATGAACCAGCGAAGAAAAAAAGAAAGTATCAGTCGAATCGCGCCCGCCGACAATGACAGACTCGGAATTGAAGAGAAGAAAGAGAAAGAGAGACAAGATATCCCTAGAATTGACATCGGACAAGGCGCCCCGGAATTTGTCACTTTCTTGCTATGTGAATCAGTAAGTAATCCGGCTACGGTCTTTGTCGATCTTCCTATAGTTCCACGAGCACTAGTAGAATTTATCTCTTACTGATTTCGCAAGATTTTAAACCTGTTTTATCATAAAGTTATGAGCTAGTTCATCAGATTTTATGCTGCAAGGATCTGAAAACTACGGTGTGTGTCAAAATTCCGGCACTGACATCGCTCGTCGTGACACGTTTTTGTCTGTGCGGGCTCTCATTCACTCGATTCACAGAGGTAGTGTTTTTGCTGCGATGGTGCATTTGTCGTTTCCAGAGATGCTTTCAGTTATGTAGACTTCGATGTGTGAGATGTGAAATTGCTGTGCTGAAAGTGGGTATAAATACCACTGTTCTGTTTCGTGTTTCCGAGGGATAAAGGATCAAAGGTCCAGCTAGGCACCGTGGATGCTGGCTCAGTCGCTTGGCACGGAGACCGAGTCGAACAAGCCATGCCCCCAGCACGATCATTACTAGTAGCAGGTCAAGCGGAACTCGCATTGATTTTGACAGCATAGCAAGTATGGAAGGTTTATTTTACATTCTCGTGGAAAATTATGTCAAAGATATGCCGGAGAACATAAGTACATGTGTACACTGACGTGTGTACACTACACCGATGACCTCGTCTGCAGTATTGACCGGGTTCTGCCTTGTGACGTAGTTTATATGCACAAATTCAAAACGAGGCCGATGCTGACGATAATCTGCGCTCTCGGGTACAAAAACAACACGCGCACCAAACAATGAATTTTGACATTTGGCATTGTATTTACATCATAAAGCTCTAAGTTAGTACACAAAGGACCCATACATAATACTGTCAGCAGTATCTGTTGCAGACAGTTTTCTGATTGTGTTGAGATGCTTGATCCTGGGGAAAATAACTTTAAGAAGGTGACATTGCGGGTAGCAAAATTTTGCTTGTTACACGTCAGCATGTACCATAGCCTTTACCAGGGACTGCATGCACAATGGGGTTAATCATGCACAGTTCTTGTTTTCACCTTGTTTGGCCGAATCTTCTACGATGCTGAGTTTAGCTTATCAAAATCTAAATAAAGAGCAAGACAACAAAGAATACATGATTTCTACATAATATCTGCATTTTAACTTTGTCCTTGTAATCCACCAAAATTTCCTTTCAAAAATCGTAAAATCTTTAAACCCCTTCACACTCTACAATACAGTGTTCACATTAACAAGTAATTCTCAACATTTTACCAGTTTTTAAAAGCAGCTACCAGAAAGGAAAGTTGTGGCCACTAGATGATACTGATTTTCAAAAACAAAAAAAAATGATTGCAAAGGCACGGATTCTGCACAATTTTGAAGAATACTTAAACTTAACATGGACTGATTTTGACGGCAGGCACTATCTGGGCCAGGTGTTGCTGATAAAAAAATACTGGTTGTCAAAAACACTAGTGCAAACACTGCAATTGGCCTAAATAGTCCATAAACTCCCAGCCACAGATTATAGAGGAGAGGGTATAAAAAAAACTGGAACATTTGGAGAGCGTGGGGAATTGTTTGACAAGCATGCACTTTGTAATTCCTCAAGACATCTGCCTTCTTTCCCTAGTTTCAGTTCAATTAGAATTTATTGGTACTAACCACTTGTTTGATGTGTTAAGTGTAATACAAAGTACCATAGCCAGCCTATTTCATGCTCTGAGCATGATGGCTACGCAGAGTGGTTAAGTTATACCACATCCAAGTATGTCAGCATTACACTGTTAGTGTTAAGTGGCTAGCCAATCTTGCACTTCAATACAGTGGAGTCCGCTTAACACAAATTTCTCGGGGCAGAGAAAATTAGTTTATGTAAAATGAATTTTGTGTTAACTGGTTTAGGCTAAACTTGTTCAAAGTCTAAAAAGAGAGAGTGTGTGGGATATGTGTAGCTGAGTGTGCCCTGCCCGGGATGTTAAAAGTGCATAGTATCATACTTTACCTGCTTCTCATATCAATAGGACAACAATAGACCACTGACTGACGTACAGCTCATAAATTTAATGTGCAATCCATCCGAAAAACAATAATCCATCTGATAAAATAGCTCTGTAGTTTCCACACGTAGTGTAGGAGCTAGTGTGCTATTTTTTAGCCATGTACCCATGTGTGTAGGCAATATTATAAACGCGTTGCGCTGATCAGTGTCACGATCCTTGGAACTGCGTTTTCACTTTCTATGGCACTTTGCATCTATTGCTTACAAATCAGATCTGTATCATGTGTTTTATCACCATCGTATTGAGGAATGAAAAATCAAACGCTAAAAAGGAAAAATGACTGACTGTGAATGAATGAATGTACAAGATCCGCAGAATACAGAAACACTATCAGTTGAGATGGCAGTTCCCCCATCTCGCTCACTCCCACTGCACATCAAATCAAAGTCTTTGGTTGAATAAAGACTGAGAAAGAAAGAATCTCATCTAGCCTAACTCGCTACGCTTACTTACCACCGACAGATCATTTTCAGAAACAGGGCTCTATGTAAACAATGTGCAGCCCTTCCCCCCCTCCCTCCCTCACCCACCCACCACTACTACCCCCACCACCCTCCACCCCACCTCTTGCCAGTCACTGAATCAGTGTGTGTACTGAACCTGCGGTGGGCATGTGTCCGTCACCTTCCTCTGTCACTTGCGGACAGGTGTGTACCAATACACGTGAGTGTGCCTGTTGAGCACTAGTGATTGAAAACAAAACAATGGATAGCCTCGGCCATCTGTGATGCAGATCGGACTGAGGTGTGAAAGTTAACATGCAGTCGTTCAGGAGTATTATTGTCTCGGTCTTTGGGATGGTTGTTCATGTTACTTAAACAGGTGAAAATATCAAAATTGTTCTGTTCGTGTTAAGCAGGAATTTTTGTGTTAAGCATTTGTGACCTGCTCTCACAAAAAAAAATTGATTTTGGTGGGTAGTAAGATATATGCATATCATTGTAAAGAGGAAAAAAACTTTCCATTGATACCAAAATTAAGTATGTGGGATGAAAAATGGAAGAGTTATTGAAGTTTGAAGTTCTGAAGTGGTACAGTGGACATTTTGAGAAAAACGAGCTCAAAGTTTTGTCAGTTTTTGAGTATTTTTCCCTAGCAATCAAGGTCAGTCATGCACATATTGTACTGAAACTTCAACAAAACACTTATAGCAATGCTTCAAATACTGGAAAGATTTAATATTCACCCAATTTGTGTAGAAATCAACATTTTACATTGGGCATCTCACAGTTGGAATGTCAAAATATGCTCGCTACACACACTGCGTTCTTCAGGATCACCGCCTGCGAGTTCTGAATGTATAATAAAATATATCTGCCATGCCATCAGTTGCTATGCAAGTCCATCGCTCGCTCTCTCAAAAATATTGTTGGAATTCAAACTGCGCATAAGATAATCAATCCATCTATCTATGCTTGTTTTGTACAGAAGTTAAGGCTTAGTCTCCCTTTGTCAAGTATGAGCCAATCGCATGCGCTGTTACTGCCAGCATTGGTAAAGTTGCTAAGATCATTTAAAAAGTCAGATACTGACTGGCCAAGGGCTTCTGTTTAGTTTACACAGAAAATGTCTCTTACAGGTTTTCTGTTTGAGTTGTACAGTGAATCCATGCCAATGCACAAAGTAAATCCATGCCAATGCCCTATAAGTAGATGAGTTCAAGTTTCCAACGCTATATAACATGATGGGGTTCTGCAAGGGATGCTGTATGCATGATTGTTGCAAGTTGGTCATTTTTGGCCTCATTGTTTAGGGCAAAACCGAACAGTAGGTCACGAAATTGATGGTCTTTAGGTATTTCTAGCTATTTTTTAAGGAAAAGCAGTGAATGTTGTTCAAGAATGACTGGACTGCATAATGGTACAGTAATCTCAAATTACCCAAGATTGGCCCTAACCTCTGTTTACTGCCCGTAGCGGCATAGCCGCTGAGCGACTTATCTCTCCTTTCGTGGGAACAGGTCACATTTTGTGTTAACCATGAAAGTTTAAATAATAGAGAACAAGAGGGCTTTCTGCCAGGAATTCAAAAATGATTTATGTTAACCAGAAATTAATGTAAATCACGTTAACTAGACTCTACTGTATGTTATGTTCTGGTTCAGTGCATATAGATCTGACAAACAAAAGTACATGATGGGAAGCCCTGACCTACTACTATACCTACCAAGTGTAAATCTGAAGTTCATTGGTAGGCGTGTTTCCACGGGTATACTCCATCATTGAGTGATGGCGTTCCATGCTACAAAACACCCGCAGCAGCAATGGACATGTCTGAGGAAAAAAGGAAAACAATAACTTGAATATGAAAACAAAACAATATACATGCACGCAAACACATTTAACTGATCTATAGCTATTCACTCCATTGCACACACACATGAACATCCCCCAAGATGAAGTTATGAACTATGATGAAAACTGTCACATTGAGGTCATCAATACTTCTCTCTACTCAGTCCTTATGAACCGAACAGCCTTTGTCAACTTCTTTTAAATCTAGATCGCAAGTAAAAAGAATATATTGGTGAAACAAAAGGATGATGATGATGGTCCATTGGCATAGCGCACTTCTTACTAAAACTTGTCAAGCACCTGCTTGTAGCGCTGTAGGGGAGAAGCAATGCGGAATAAAAAATATACAGAAAAAACAAGAGCACAGGTTGACATAGTCAACTGAAATGTCTAATGAGGAGCTGATGACACGATGATCATACAAAATTAAGACACATGGGGTGGGGGGGTGGGGGGGTTCATACTAAAGCGACACCCTTATTGTTGTTTCAGTTTGCCGTGTACCTAGGCAATATGTGCGTAAATGCCTGGCATTCCCGAGAAAATTACGGTAAAATGTTTGTTCAAGGGGTTCTATTTTATCATACAAACCTTTTCTCTGTCAATTGGTTTCTCAGACTCACGGCTGTCTTCCACAACGGACTCAATCGTCGCCATTTTGAACTTTTACAGGAGGCTTTTACTTATCTCCCCTTGCGGGTCAACTCGCCCAGGGATATGCCATCTCGCCCGACATACAAGTTGACTCGGCAAAGTAAGCGGTCAAGTTGCCGAATTAAAGGGTCAAGTCGCATAAGTAAGGGGTCAAGTCGTCCAAGACAAGAGTCAACTCGTCCAAGATCGTTTGCTTGCTTGTTCTTATACTGTGCGTGTGTTTTGCGTGGTATGCGTGCGTGCGTGCGCCCGGCGGTGTGTCATGTGTGTTATTGCCGTGTGTGTGCGTAATGGTTGGCAGTGTGTGTGTCAGTGTGTGTGTGTGTGTGTGTGTGTGTGTGTGTGTGTGTGTGTGTGTGTGTGTGTGTGTGTGTGTGTGCGCGTGATCGGTGTGTGTGTGTGTGTGTGTGTGTGTGTGCCAGTGTGTGTGTGTGTGTGTGTGTGTGTGTGTGTGTGTGTGTGTGTGTGTGTGTGTGTGTGTGTGTGTGTGTGTGTGTGTGTGTGTGGATATACTTACATGTCCTTGCGTATGTCAGTGTTTCCCGGCCTCGTCCCTCCTTTCTCTCTGATTAGGTAGATTCACATGTGCCCTCGGCAACCCTCTGCTGAACACACACACACACACACACACACACACACACACACACACACACACACACACACACACACGACTGAGAGAGAGAGAGAGAGAGAGAGAGAGAGAGAGAGAGAGAGAGAGAGAGAGAGAGAGAGAGAGAGAGATGAAATTGAAATGAAATGAAACTTTATTTCTCAAGGATAAATTATTAGGTACGCAGACCTTTTTTCAATCATGTCCTTGGCACACGCGCTCACACAACATTCACACGCATGTGGCTAAAACCTAATAATAATGGAAAGGCAAAACGTGATTACACACACACACACACACACACACACACACACACACACACAAACACACACACACACACAAACACACACACACAGACACACACACACACACACACACACACACACACACACACACACACACACACACACACACTAAGAACCTGATTAAACATGAACGTTAAAAACTTAGTTTGAACAGAAACACCAACAGCAAACTCGGCAATACAACTCAAGGCGCTTGAATGACGCCGACACAACTACACAACTATGGGCTTAAGTTTCTATCAGCGCCGAAATAAGCGGGCCCTGAATGTGGACAAAGACGGAGCCCCAGTAATGTTGATCGGCAACAAATTCCATAGCTTGGCTCCTGATTAAGACAAACTAGTTTTGAATATATCGAGGCGCTGCCTTGGTATGGATAGATTGTTCCTCGTCGTTTTATATGGCGTATGAGCGGGGCTAAATAGATATGTTAGATAACTAGGCGTTTAAGAGTGGTAGATTTTAAACATAAGTACGCCTTTATTGGTGCCAGACTTGACCTCACTGTTGATACTTGATGCTACCGTTGCACTGATTAGTGTGTGTGTGTGTGTGTGTGTGTGTGTGTGTGTGTGTGTGTGTGTGTGTGTGTGTGTGTGTGTGTGTGTGTGTGTGTGTGTGTGTGTGTGTGAGTGTGAGTTTTCTGCTCCTTGTAAATCAATGTATTTTTTGTTGTTGTATGTGCTTGTTTTTGTATTTTGCTTCACTGTTTCATTACTGTGATTGTAAAGCGCCTAGAGCACCTTGGTGATTAGGCGCTATACAAATTACCTTTATTATTTATTATTAAACCTGCTGGCATTTTCCGACGCAATTATGCGTGATCTAGTTACAAGTAAAATTTACTCAGTAACTGACACACACGGTTATACAATGCACTGAGGTCCTAATAGTCAGTACTCTGCGCGCTGAGTCGACAGCGATATACAGTCGCCTGCCATTCATGTGTTTTGTCACAGTCTGAACACCGCAATCACTGAGCCACAAAGTGAATGGCGCCAGGCACAGTTTTGTTTTGGACTGGGTACATAAATTATATTGAGCAACATGTTGCTTGATATAGTGCCGATAACCGATAGGTGTGATTATTTCAGTGACCCGAATCAAATGTCCTCGTCTTACGACTCGGACATTTTGACTCGGATCTCGACGTCACATCTGCCTCAGTGTTATCGGCACTATATCAAGCAAAATGATGGTCCATATAATTTAATAAGCTAAAGTTTGAAAATTTATACAGCCGCATATTTTGACACTCGGCACACAGGTCAGCTTGAATGTGTGAATGCTTGCTTTGTTATTTTGTTTTTCAGTCTAACATTTCGATTTTTACACTTGATTGCCTTAACCCTTATTGTAAGATTTCAATGCACTTCACACATCACAGAGGTCCGTTAATGGTGGCTTTTGGGGTCAGCAAATGTGTGTAAAAATACTTTCTTTTAACACTTCGGTTAAATCTTCAAACACGACAGAAAAGAAATGAAAGATTTAAACCATTTATTGACTCAGTAACAATTAATAGTTCAGTTGAACTCTTTTGAAGCTGAAAGTGCAGGTTCTCTTGCAGGAAAAAATGCATACTTTGGCATAACATAAATATTGTGGATAACTTCACTGAATTAGATTTCACACATGTAATGGGCTAGAAAAGTTGCGCAAAAAGGGCATAGCTTGTAAAGAAAAACATCATTAGTTTCCATTGATCCCTCGGGGAACTCTGCTGTAACAATCAGATATTTGCAGTTGATACCATGACGTTTGTACTTGTTTATTTGAATTATTCAAGGGCAGGGTCACATGGTCTACAGCAGTGGAGGTTAGTTATCATTTTTGTTAAAATTAATGTGTATTTTCGCTGTGATAACAGAGGTCTCACGGCCTTTGTAGTTGCTTCTAACATTTTCAATTTTGCCTCAACCACAAACGAATGGCTTTAGCATGTTAAATTACACACACATGCAAACACAGTTTCCTGTCAGCTGACTGTTCCATTGAGCACAGATGAATAAATCAGTTCAAGGATAGTAGTTTTACAATAAGGTCTATAGTAAATTGACTATTCAGTTCTTATGTAAACAAATTTTGAATTTATTGCAAAAACTCAAAATGTCACTGCAACATTGCAGCAATTCCAGTGGATTTGTTTCTGAAGTTTAGGGATTTTGCAAACAATTTACTCACAAAACGTCTACTTAACACAAACCACAACTATACAGATTTTGCAGAAAATGGACTAAATGTCTAAAAGGGTAAATAGATAAACGTCTCCTTACTGCAAGCTCCCAAAAGGATTTTTCTGTAAATATTCCAGATACCTAATTACTGCAAACCCAAAATAAGGGATTTACCATACAAACAAGGCATTTTGCAGTAAATAGACTAAATGTCTACTTACCACAACACAAAATAGACAAAGCATCTACTTATTGCAAAACTTAGAGTAATGGATTTTGCTGCTAATAGATTGAACTTATTGAAAAACCCAAAATAAGGGATGTTGCTGTAAATAAACCAAATGACTACTTACCACAAACCCAAATAATGGATTTGCAGTAAATAGACCAAACATCTACTTGCTGCAAAGTACCTTTAAAGGGATGTTTTTGGTAAATAGCCCCATCATCTACTTACTGCAAAACCCTAAATAATGTATTTTTGGGTCAATAGTCCCAATGTCAATGTACTGCAAAACCCATAAACAGAAATGTGTGGTACATAGAAGAAACGGCTACTTACTGCAAAAAACAAAATAAGGGATCTTGTGGTAAATAGAAGGAACGGCTACTTACAACAAAGCCAAAATAAGGGATATTGCAGCAAATAGACCAAATGTCTACTTACCACAAAACACAATAGCCTCAATGTCTACTTACCACAAAAAATTAAATAATGGATCTTGTGGTAAATAGAAGGAATGGCTACTTACCATAACAATCAAAATAAGGGATCTTGCAGTAAATAAACCAAATGTCTACTTACCACAAACACAAAATAAGGCATTTGCTGTAAAGAGACCAAACATCTATATTGCAAAACCCAAAATAAGTGATCTTGCAGTGAATGGTATTTGGGTAAATAGACCGAACCTCTACTTACCACAAAACCCAAAATAAGGGATCTTGTAAAAAAATAGACTGAACAGCTATTTACCGAAAAAACTAAATAAGAGATCTTGATTGAAGGGATGTACCACAAACCCAAAATAAATGATTTTGCAGTAAATAAAACAACCGTCAGCTTATTGGGAAAATAAAACAAGAGAAGGGATTTGGTGGTAAATATATTTTTTAAAACCAACTAAATAGCATATTTTGCACTGAACAGACCAAGCATCCACTTAAAGGAAATAATTGATTTGTGCAAAATAAACCAAACTTATTTCAAAACCCAAAATATAGAATTTTGCGGTAAATAGAACAGAACATCTACTTACTGCAAAGACCCAAAATAAGGGATTTTTAATAAATAGACTGAACATCGTATTACAGCAAACACCTAAATCAGGGATTTTGCAGTACAGACACCAAACATCTAGTTACTATTAGCTGCAATAAAGATACATTGTGGTAAATTGACAATGAGCTGCCACTGTTAATCCGCCTCTCCCTAAGTGATGGGGGCATATATCTTTAAAGCTAATCCATGTGACCTACAAAAGCAGCCGTACCAACTATATATAGTTTTATGCTTCATTAGCCAACTATACCTTTAAGTCAAATCAGTACTTTACTTTTTGATAGCTGTCCACTGCTGACTACCATCGGACAAAATGTAAGATACTGCCGTTTGAAATGGGGGCAGCAGAAGCTCCTCATATGTATCAGTTAACACCCCAGTTTCAATCTCCCGTGACAATAGCAGCTGTCCCATGGATACACCATCCAGATTACCGAAAGTGTGAAACTAGTCTGAGAGTGTATATAAGATGTCTCTAAATACTGCATTCATAACTAATTAATCCTATGATAGATTATCGTGCTCAGACTTCATCTCTCTGACAATTCTCAGACATCACACACTATCAGTGTGAAAGAGCATCATTGTCTGTGCTGTACTGCCTAAATTATGTCAAATATTGGGTGGTTGCCAACCCATTTCAAGTAAACTTAACTGCCTCATTAATTTAATGAAATGATCATCAGCAGCTGATCAACAGATTGAAGACGTCTCTGTTACACACACACGCACGCATGCGCACACACACACACACACACACACACGCGCGCGCGCGCGCACACACACACGCACGCACACACACGTCAGACTAAGCTGCTCGGGCGAGTTGACTTGAGTCTTGCGCGAGTTGAATCGGGCCTTGGGCAAGTTGACTTCTACTTTGCAGTCTATATGCAAACGGATAGAGACAGAATTCCGACAAGTGTGGGTGCGAGTCAGATATTATCAAGCTGTCGTGAGAGATATCTGGCACATATCAAACCCAGTGCAACCGTATTTCCTCTCCTCCTTTTTGCCGCTCCCTGGCTGACCAAAGGCTTTTCGTATTTTTAGCTCACGGATAGTACAGGCTGACTGAAAAATCATATCTCCACTTGTAAACCATGAGGCAATAAAAAGTGATTCTTTTTTTTTACGGTAGCGTTTTCCTTCATAAATATGTTTTGTTCCATTTAATTTCGACACAGTTTGTTAGAGAATGTTTTAAAAGGAGTGTCATGTCTTGTGTTAAGACAGTATGGTGATTTAACTGCAGTGGCCAAAACGGTCGATAATAATTATGACATGTTTAGTACAAAATCATACGTGGACTTCTCACGGTAAGTATTATTTTGCGCACGTCGTCAAGAAAAGAGGGGACAAAACGGAAAGGGCATGCTGCTGGGTTCATGGGGCAATGTGTCTTCTAGAAGTATCGGGTTACCTCTGCGCGGCGCAAGCTCCAAGTGGTTTGAGAGAGAACTGTTTGGGCGAGATAACTGCGTGCTTTGGGCGAGATGACTGCTAACTTGGGCGAGTTGACGTTACCTTGGCCAGTTGACTGGACGAGATGACATATGGGCGAGTTGACCGACACTCGATTTATACTTTTAGACTTTGTCGTCTGCCTTCACACAACATGGCTGCGGCTTGCGCAAGGGTCATGCGGATGGCATGTCCGCGATTTCTGCTGGCTAGCCGATCATGTTCCTTAACGGCGCCTGTTTTATCTTTAAAACAGTGTCCGCTTCGTCACCAAAGGCATAGATTTTGCTCATCTGTACCTAAGCCTCAAAAAGAAACGTGAGTTTGCTTCTCGATACTCTTTGCTGAGTTCGTCTATTTGCAGAAATGTAATTTTTGGGAACCTTTCTTGTGTGTGTTTCACGTCAAATCGTTTATTCATGGACCTTTAGTTATTCCATCCAGTGCATCATATGCATTTTTACATGGTGATTAACACGTTAAATTGGTTTTTAAATCCAATTAAAAGACACATGTCTTGTAATAGTTTTTGAAATACCTGGTGATATTTTCTGAAGTTCTTAATTTAAAGTCCAGTCTATATTTACACTAAGAACTTTAAAAGTTTAATTAATTTAAACTGTCATTTTGTTGCACCATCGACAGTGAGAGATCAACATTACGGAGTCAGTGAGTGAGCAAACATGTTGTGTTTTGAAACTGAATAGGCTGTCATGAATTTCCGCTTTAAACTATGGTAATGATCATAACTTACAGAAGTGGGTCATGTTTATTGAAGCAACACTCCATTCACTGATGCTCGGTAAAGTTCATTATGAAAGGTTTATAGTGGAAGTACTGCAGTACATTTTACATCCACATACAGCTTCTTTTCATAGTGAGAGTTGAAATACAATTATGTGTCAATTTAAGCACCATTTGCATATTATGCCTTGTCGACACACCTAATGAACTTTTACTAAAGTTTGCCACAAACACACATATATAATCGAACTTGTTTAATCTGCATAGTTAATTAGTGTGTTCGTCTATTTTTATATGTTGCTTTTTATATGTTGCTAAAATAGCATTTTATTTGTAAATAGAACAGAGTGGAGTCCTCAAATTACTGGATTATGGATATCATGAGGACATGTGATGTAGCATTTTGTAAACATCTGTTGCAGAAATGTTTTCTTAGCAGTTAAGGCATGGGCTTTTAACCCATTTAACCCAGGGCTGCATTTCCCAAATTTAAAATGAGTCACTTCACAACTATGTACCAGTTCCAGGTGATAGATCGACCATGATAATTCAATCAATAGCAGAGCCAGGCTAATCTGGTATATTCTTGAACTATCATGGTCAATTCATCTCCTGCTGTAGTGTGTCAGGGCTAAAAGGGTTAAACAATATGTTTAGATGCAGTTCCTGTATAGTACCAATGTAGCATACGTTCAAACTTTCATTTGGTTTATTTCACTCAACCAAAATATGGATCAATTGCAAGTTAAAAGACATC
The DNA here is from genome assembly GCA_036245525.1 of Semisulcospira habei. Lineage (NCBI taxonomy): Eukaryota > Metazoa > Mollusca > Gastropoda > Semisulcospiridae > Semisulcospira > Semisulcospira habei. The sequence goes on from BTPG01000006.1 coordinate 126,530,604, forward strand.
CAGATGGGATAATGACAAGTGATTTGTTTAAATTACAGGCATGCATGATGCACAAACATAACACACACATACACACAAGGGTCACACTGGTGTTTTCCATTTTGCATGTGTGTATGCACAAGGTCAGTAAAAATGATACAACTTGAAAAACAAGATGCGATGAACCATAACCCACAAAGTCCCTTCTATATGAGAGCTGTCCTCACTGTCAAGGGTCTTTGTCTTTGACCTGATTCTGATGTTGAAACATCTCCTATTGAACAGGATGAGGATTTCATCCCAAAGTCTGCCGTATTGTTTGGAGCTCACATGCGTTTTTCTTCTAGGAACATTTACAGTTGTTCATATTTTTAAGCTTATCCTTCTGATCTATTTCCATCCTCTCAAAGCCAGCCTCTGATCAACACACACGCCGGCACACACAAATACAGACGGAAACAAGGCACTTCCCACCATTAGTACACTCTATGGGCTGGAGTAGTGACAGGAATTCTGAAGAAAACTAGTATGAGTAGCAAAATGCTGTCATTATAAGCTTGACGTCATGGCATCGCTAGTCTCATGACACTGTGTACACAGTGATAAAACTGGTGTTTCATGTCACTCATCCATAAGGCACGCTGACTGACTTATTTCATACAGCCTCTTCCAGGGCTGACTGTTCGATGGGAGTATATAGTGGATCCAAAACTTGAAAAAATTAATTAATTTTTATTCCAAAAATTGAAGAGGTACAAAGCTTGCTAACAAACTCATTCAATGTCTTTATCCAAACTAGCTATATCCTAAACTGTAAGTAAATATGACAAACATTACTGACTTTAATCTGGGTCAACTGACTTTCTAAGTTTCTATAAACAGTCTTATGTCTTCAAAGAGACATCCCATTACAATATATGCTCAGAGGCTCTCTTAGCCACCCCTTGAAGAAAGTATTTCGTCAAGTTTCAAGCTTGTGCTTACAGCAATATCGGAGATTCTCGTGTTTACATAATAATAATTAATAATTACGGTATTTATAATGCGCTTATCTTATAATAATTATAACTCTAAGCGCACACTCACAACTCGCGCACGCATGCGCACGCTTTAGACAATGACTCACGTACCACAAACAGTGAAATACATTACGACGGTCAACATACATACGCACACACACACACACATGTATACATACGCACATATGGTGCTTTGCGCCAAATGTACGTTCAGCAGCAATGTTGGCGTAACTAGACATGACTTCTTCTTTTTTTCTTGTTACTTCAGTTGTCAGAGGATTAGGCCTGCCCGCCTTTGACATCATGATCATGCTATTAAATTCACCCCACCGCAATCCGTCCTTCTATAAATAGAAAGGACTGTAAGAAGTGCATGACACTTAAGTGGATTTCCATATAGGATTGCAACAGCGACACAAGAGGGGTAACCTAGAAATAAAGGAGTGTTTCCATATAATTATATATTTGTGCAATACGATAGTGGCACAGTTGCGGTGTGACAGGCAGCAGCTGAGCAACAAAATTGTATCACTCCATGGAGCCATACAGCAACGATTCTGCCATGATTCTCCTGTGAAGGGAGCTTGTCTTTCAGTATGTGTTAACAAATCGCAACAATTCTAAACAACTTAAATAGGACGTGATGCCTGTCATTCCACAATAAGGAAACGTACAAAGTGATTTTTGGACTGCTACTCAGCTACGTTTTGGCCAGGTTGCCCATGGCACTGCTGCTTCATAGCTATATTGAAGCACACCCATACTCCTTTAAAGATCAACAATATGGGATGAACCATAATCCACAAAGTCCCTTCTTATGAGAGCTGTCCTCGCTGTCAATGGTCTTTACCTTTTGTCTTTGACCTGATTCTGATGTTGAATTATCTCCTATTCACTGTCTCAGATCTGCCAATGTGTCAGTGAGTTCCATAAGGGGCGCAGGACATACGCATCATTGATTTGTCAAACGTTATTTGTCATGACATAACTTTAGTTTTTACGTAATTTTATATTTTACATGATATGAGTTTCACTTTCGCTTCATAGGCTTGAGTAAATGGTGACAAAACTAGAACTTCACGGTACAATTTCAGTCTTGCTATAATTTGTGTGAAAGCAGGTTGACTTTACCTAGCTACATGGTATACTAAGTACACGGGACACCTGCATGCTTTTCTGAAAGCGCGTCAGTGCTTGTTAGTGTGTGTGCACGCGCTCCAAACATCTCCAAGAGGCATAGATCCTCATGCACCCTCTAGGCGCATGAGGATCTATTCCTCCTGGAGATGCGCGCATGTTTGTGTGTGAGAGAGAGAGAGAGAGCCGCATGCAAGAGAGAGAATGACGTCATATTTAGAGTATTATGTCAGTGTCTGTGTGGTGACAGAGTTGCCTCTTTTATGTCACCGCCACTGTCTGACTTTCTCTAGAAGTAAAGGTTTTTTAGTGTTTTAATTAATTTTTAATTAAGAATTAATTTTTGCTAAAGAAGTTGAAAGGATACAAAGCTGGCTAACGAACTCACCTAATGTCCTTCTCCAAACTAGCTACATGCAAAAGTAAATATGACAAAAATTACAGACTCTAATCTGTATCAACCGACTTTCAATAAACGGTTGTTTATGTCTTCAGTGAGACATTCAATTACAATATGCTCGGAGGCTCGGAGGCTCTCTTAGCTACCCACTTAAGAAAGTATTTAACAAGTTTCAAGCTTGTGTGTACAGAAATATTGGAGATTTTCTTGTTTACATACATACGCACATAAATACATACGCACATACGGAGCTTCGCGCCAAATGTACATTCAGCAGCAAGGTTAGCGTAACTAGACATGACATAATTTTTATCTTGTTACTTCAATTGTTAGAGGTTTAGCCTGCCCGCCTTTGACATCTAATAAAAAGAAGGGCCTTAAAAAGGGAGGGGGTTGTGCACTTTTTAACCCTATCACCACTAGCACAAAAATATAGAAGCATTATGCATCATCTCCTAGTTGCATGTGTTTACATAGACATCTCCCAAAAATGTCTATAGTCTCCCACAAGTCCGCAATTCATTCCAAAAAATGCAATAATCATGATCCTTCACACGCACACATACACATGTGCACACACACACACACACACACACACACACATCTTCATGCTTATTCTGACATTATGATCATCTTTCAGGGTAGTGATGTATTTTGTGGACAGGGATGGTGACAGAATAGAAGCCAAGGCATCTGTTGGTGAGACGCTGCTTGAAGTAGCCATTAACAATGATGTGGAACTGGAAGGTACATGTATTTTGTGCTGCATGCATGGTGGGCTCAGTGACCATGGCTCAGTGCTTTCTCAGACATTTGCTGTGAAATTTGGGGAAATCAAAGAAATATGCTTAGGAAAAACAAAGACAAAACAGTGTACATTTATTTTGAAGTGTGTTTCTTTCTTTATTGACTATTTCTTCACACTCAAAGCTTAGTATTTGTGATGGTCTGTGATTGTTTTTACTTCACAGCTCTGGAGCTGTGAGATAAAACAATCACAGACCAATACACATTACAGTGCAATGTGTCCTGCCAGTGCCTGTATAATACTAATCCATGGTCGAGTTCATTTTCTTGCAAGCTATGTTTTTTTGTGTGTTTATGTTATGGTTTGCCATTTGTCTATCCCAACAAACGTTACTTTTGTGAATTGGATACTGTCATTTCAGAGTGCGCATCACGTTTTTGATGAGCGATGGAGAGAGGGTGGAGGCGAAGGCCAAAGTGGGAGACAACCTCCTAGACGTGGTCATAGAGAACGATATTGACATTGATGGCTTTGGTTCGTAACAGATTTTGTTACACTTGTACAGTGTATTTTTATCAGCAAAACAATTCCTTTGATAATTGAAACATTATTTATAATTTACTGTTTTTCAGTAAAGTATGTTCTCATTTGTCTTTAAAATAGAGTAAAGTGTTTCGAATTCATTTTAAAGTAAGAGCTGCCTCATAAATTGTAACAATTCATTGTGGCGTGTCTTTGCCTCTGCCTTCTCTCCTGGTCTACTTTACATTATTTATTTATAATTCGATCATGAAGGTTTATGTATGCAGGGTAGACTTTGAAAATGCATATGATGTACATGACTGCCTGGCTGTTCAGTTCTGTTTTTAAGTCCCTTCTATTTATCGAAGGGACTTTTTAGGACGGGTCGCGGTGGGGCGAATTTAATAGCATGTCCATGATGTCAAAGGTGGGCAGGCTAAACCTCTAACAATTGAAGTAACAAGATAAAAATTACGTCATGTCTAGTTATGCCAACCTCGCTGCTGAATGTACATTTGGCGCGAAGCGTCGTATGTGCGTATGTATACATGTGTGTGCGTATATATGTAAACAAGAAAATCTCTGATATTTCTCTACACACAAGCTTGAAACTTGGCGAAATACTTTCTTAAGTGGGTGGCTAAGAGAGCCTCCGAGCATATTGTAATTGAATGTCTCATTGAAGACATAAACAACCATTTATAGGAAGTCTGTTGACCCAGATTAGAGTCCGTAATTTTTGTCATATTTACTTGAACTTTTACATTATATAGCTAGTTTGGCGAAAGACATTAGATGAGTTTGTTAGGCAGCTTTGAATAATTTCAATTTATTTAATAAAAATTAATTCTTTTTAGAAAAGAATTAAAACACTAAAAACCTTTACTTTTAGAGAAAGTCAGACAGTGGCGGTGACGTAAAAGAGGCAACTCTGTCACCATGCAGACACTGACATAATACTCTAAATATGACGTCATTCTTTCGCGCGCGCACGCGGCTCTCTCTCTCTCTCACAAACATGCACGCATCTCCAGGAGGCATAGATCCTCATGCGCCTGGAGGTGCATGAGGATCTATGCCTCTTGGAGATGTTTGGAGCGCGCACGCACGCACGCACTAACACGCACACACACATCGACGTGCTTTCAGAAGAGCATGCGGGTGACCCATGTACTTAGTATATCATGTAGCTAGGTAAAGTCGACCTGCTTTCACACAGATTATAGAAAGACTGAAATTGTACCGTGAAGGTTAGTTTTGTCACCATTTTCTCAAGTCTATGAAGCAAAAGTGAAACTCATATCACGTAAAATATAAAATTACGTAAAAACTAAAACTTACATCATGACAAATGATGTTTGACAAATCAATTACACGTATGTCCTGCGCCCCTTATAGAACTCACTGACACATTGGCAGATCTGTGAGACATTTTCAATAGGATATAATTCAACATCAGAATCAGTTCAAAGACAAAAGGTAGAGACCATTGACAGCGAGGACAGCTCTCATATAGAAGGGACTTTGTATGGTTCATCCCATCTTATTAAGTCTTTTAGTGAGTTAGCACAGCAAGATCTTTTTTTTTTCTTTAAACAGATGTCTTAGTGGATGATGGTTCCCAACCAATGCAGACATTTTGCCATCATCTTATGTGCAGGCAGATCTAGAACTTTTGGGGGGGCAGGGGGGCGGGGGGAATAAATAAGTTGCATATGATTCTGAGAGACGGCGGGAGAGGGGGAGATTCCGCGCAAAGTGTTTCCATGGAAGAGAACTGTGGATGCTGCAATGTTAACCTCTTCACTGCTGGTAGACACAGATTGTGTGAAATCTTTGTTAACCCTTATCATTCGGAATACACTAGTGTGTGAAATAAGTTTGACTAAAATTGTTCAAGGGTACTGCCAGAATAGCTTGGCGCCTCTAGGCAACAAGCTATTCTGGTACCACCCTTGAACTAAAGCCATTGGTCTATATCCTTATCTGTAAGTACTGTAATGTAGCTTGCATATGGCAGTGTATAAATTTGAAGCTTTTAGCCTCAGTAAGATATAATAATAATAATAATAATAATAATAATAATAAAGGAGATTTGTTAAGCACTTATTCTAAAAGTAGCTCTAAGCGCTGGTACAATGAAAGGGTTAACAGTAACAGCTAACACGCACACACACACAACATATGCACATACACATACATGTGACAGTGGTGATGAATTGTGCATGGCTGGGGAAATGAACTAGTAAAAGGCAGCATTGTAGAGGTGGATTTTGAGAAGTGATTTGAATGAGGAGAGCGTTTGACAGTTACGGACAGGGGCGGGGAGGATGTTCCAAGTGGCGGGGCCAAGATAGGAGAAGGCACGATCCCCACGTGTTTTACATTTGAAATTGGGAAGGCAAAATTTACGTGTGTCCGAGGAAGAGCGGAGGGTGCAAGATGGAGTATACAGATGGAGTAAGTCAGAGATATAGGCAGGAGAAGTCAGGCTGAGAGTTAAAGCACATGCAGGACAATTTATACAGAATGCGTTCTTGTACGGGCGGCCAGTGGAGTTTCTTAAGGGTGGGACGGATATGGTCATGCTTACGTACGCACAGAACTAAACCGGCAGCACTGTTTTGCACTCTCTGCAGTTCTAGCTGGGTTTTAGGCAGGCCGGAAAGGAGGGAGTTACAGTAGTCTAACTGTGATAAAACAAAGGAAGAGACAAGGGTGAACAGTTGCTTCAGGCGTCAGATACTATCTAACACTGCTAATGTGTCGAATTTCAATAAAGCTGATCTGCAAATAAGACTAACATACATATTCATCTTGAGGTCTCTGTCAATGAAAACACCAAGGTTTTTGACACTGTCAGAGAAAGTGATTTGTTTTTGACAGACAAAGATGTGATTGGGATGACAGGACAACTGCGAAGGACGCACGCCAGCTGTGATAAGCATGGACTCTGTTTTACCATCATTTAGCTGGAGTTTATTGCTAATCATCCAGTATTTAACTTTTGTCAGACAGTTTTCCATATTGAAATTAAACGACCAGCTTCAGGAATGGGACCAGAATCGTGCAGCTGTGTGTCATCAGCGAACATATGGAGTTTAACAGAGTACTTTGAAAAAATAGTAGCTAACGGCTGCATATATAGAATGAAGAAAATCGGCCCGACCACAGAACCTTGGGGCATGCCGAAAAGTAGTGGGGCTGGGGCAGAATGACAACCGTTGACAGAGACAACTAGATGCCGGTTTGTGAGATAATTATGACTCCATCCAGAGTAAAGCACGGTCAGAGAAGCCATAGTCAAAGTGAAGACGAGACAGAAGGATGGAATGATCGATGAATGATCGATAGTATCGGCCTCAGAAGGATGGCATGATCGATAGGATCAAAGGCTGCGGACAGATCGAGGAGATTCAGGACAGACAGCTCATTATTATCAGCAGCGCAAAGGAGATCATTTAAGATTCTAATCAGGGCAGTTTCAGTGGAGCGGACAGGTAAGTATGTGGACTGGAAGGGATGTAGGAGAGAATTTTCTTGGAGGTACTTCAACATCTGAGATAAAACAACCTTCTCGAGGATTTTAGAAATAAAGGGATAGGTCTGTAATTTTGCAGTACATTAGGATTGAGGTTTGGTTTCTTCAGCAGTGGTTTAACTAAGGCCGTCTTGAACTCGTCCCGGAATACACCAGTGAACAGAAACACATTGATGATGTGGGTCATGGGACCAATCAACAGATCAATGTGTTGGTACAGAAGAGGCGTGGGTATGGGATCTTTTTCGCATGTCTTGGGTTAATCCAACAATGCTGAGGGGGGGGTGGGGGGGGGGGGGTCTCTTGCATTTGGATTGTGTTCACTGTTATTCAACATTGAAGGGGTTAAAAGAACATTGTTTACTTCATTTCACTTTGCACTGTACTATAAACAGTACTGGTGGTTGTTTGTGCAAGAGGGTTCGTAATTTAAAAAAATAAAACAAAGTAAACAAATCTAGTAAGTGTACAAGGGAGTTATGGGGGTTGGACTCCATTTGGATCCCTGGAGAGTTCCACATTTGCCTATTTCCAGCTGACCATTGCATTGATTTCTTGATACATGACGTATCAGGAAGAGACTCAGGTGCAGAGTGTTGACCCCTGGGGAGCAGGCAGCTGCAGTCATTCATTCTTCCTCTTTACATAATGTCAGTTTATTGACACAGCGATCTGCTTTTCTGAAACAGGTTAGCTCAGACGGTTTAGTCTGTGGTACATGTCCATGTATTGGCAAACTTGCATCAGCAATATCATGGAATTGAGCCATTTTCAGTGTTAATAAGAATGTTATTTGTACTTAAGTTTAAGTAAAGGAATAATATTGGTTGCAGCAATAACATAATAATAATAATAAATAATAATACTGTTTATTGCCATTTGCCTTAAGAACATAAAGCATAGGAATGTGTGTTGGTGTCGTTACAATTACAAACATCACATTCGACTCTATCACACAATTCAATGCTCTACACACACTGTCAAACTTTAAAACTGAACAACTAATCTCACAAACCCATACGTACCCATTCACACACCCACGCTTATTTCACACACACACTCACACAACACACACACCTATTAATCTAAAAAGTCTAAGTTAATTAAGGTATATCGTTTAAAATGAAAACAGACCTTCATAGAGTAAATGTCACTAAATTAGTGCTCACAGTCGGGTGTAAAACTAGTTACTATATATCGTAAAACTAGTTCATAACAAGCATGTAAGTGTTGAACCAGCTTCAGGGTCAGTAAACATGATAAAAACAGTACACATGATGGAAAATTTGACTTTCTGATCCTGTGTCTTGGACTTTTGACCAAGTGTCAGACCTAATGAGACACTTTTGCAAGCTGCCTTTTTGACAGATTACTTAGAGCGATCTGCATTATCGGATTATCATCTTTGTCTTGCCTTTCTAAGACTATTTATACCCTTCTTTTCACAATCCATGTGAGTAGGCACATGTACCAGAGGTTCTTTACTGTCCTTTGAGCGCAGTGGAAGGAACTCTCCTGTTTACAGAGGAAAAGAAGAGCAGAACAGTCTTAATTTTACAACATATTCAAACTTCATAATTTTAGTTGGCTCTTTTGTCCAGCATTTTTATAAGACATAATAAGAACATTTATAAAGGAGATAATGCAATCTGTTAAACCATAGAGTAGTCTATATAGACACCATGCAGTCCAGATGAGTCATTTAGATCATAGCAGTCAGCGCAAAAGCATAGTGCTCCATGCTGTTTGGCTAAACCAAAGATTGACCTTCAGGACCCAACCTTTTAACCTTTTGCCACCGTAGTCTGACAGCTAGGATTTTCCCTGGGAGCATATGCCTTACTGTGACTCACTTCCCTGGTGGCGTAGTAATTTTGACATTTTCATTGGCCTTGTTTGTAGTAAATATCTTATCATACCCCAATATATTTGGTATCAATGGAAAGAGCAATAATTCAAGATGAATACATAGACATTATGCTGAAGAAAATATTTTGTATTTTCAAGATTTTAGAGGTGTATAAAGAATATAGGGTAAGAAGCCAAAAAGCAAAAACAGTCAGATTTGCATTGGGTTATGAAAACATTTGCTGTTAGTGTATTAGTTATGCAAAGTGTGAAAATTACCACTTACATTGCAATCCAGAATATAGTCCAGTGTGTCCCCAGTAAAAAATCCAGAAAGAAAAGCACAATAGAAGTTTTTTTTCACAAATAAACAAAATTTTAATACCACACTCCAAACTCCACACGCCACAGTTTCACCGAGGACACTTTTGAAGTCAAATGATGTGAAAGTGCATGTTCTTTGTGTCAACTGTTTCACTCAAAATACACAACACTGGTGCTGGGCTAATGCACAAAGTCTTTCCTTGTGTGAAAAAGCTCAAAACAAGGTGTCACACACAGTGCAACCATGCAGGATGAACACTGGTAGTGTGTCAACTTCCACTTGTTCTTCAACTCCTGCTTTGATGCGCCGCGTTCAACCTGCTTCTGGTAGCAAATGGCCAGGAATTTTCTGATGTCATCCCTGGTCACTTTCTTCCATGTGGAGAAGATGCTCCTGGGTGGCAGGGGTCCCCCTTGCCTTTTCAGTGCAATGCTGGATTCAGCATACTTGTTGGTCTCAGTCTTGATGTGGCCAATGATGTCGTCGGTCAAAAATAGCTTGTAGACATCAATGGGTTTGGGGTCATCGCCAAGATCCACATGTAGTCCTGGTACAGCTGTAAAACAAAAAGATCAATGTTAATTTATCAACAGATGTTTGTGTACACACACCATGCATTCCCACTCCATATATACACACACACACACACATACACACACATCATGCATTCACACGCCATGCATGCTCGCACACAAACACCATGCATTCACAAGCCATGCATGCATGCATGCACACACACACGTATGTCATACTTTTATTTATAACTAAGAAATGTAAACATTATATTTTCCACTATTACAATATATATATAATCTACACACGTGCGCGCACGCCTGTGTAATACACACACAAGACACGCCCACTCAAGCAACAACAACAATGCAAAGCACGTGGCTTCTCACCTGTGTATGCAGGAATGCGAGGAAAGTTATTCAGGTTTCAAACCCAAACGGCACCTTCATCTGCATCATCAATGTCTGTCTCCATGTCAAAGGCATTGACGTTGATTTGTTGGACATTCCTGGCAAAATCTTCGTCTTCTGAAGACGATGAGCTGCCGTGTTCAGCCACCATCTCTTCTTCGCCATCCTGATCGTCTTCTTCATAATCTTCAGGTTCAGATTCATAATCCTCGTCTTCCTGGTCCTCCAAATCAGCAAAAAAATCGTCTTCACTGTCACTTTCTTCTGATTCATCATGCAACGGCTCTCCTTCCTCATCAGAACCATCCTGGAGGACTTGCTCAAGTACTTCAGCAATTGGAATGCATCGACCACGCCGCCGCAAATTCGCCATTTTTCGTGCTTGCCCGGTTGTTTTGTCTGAGAGCTTCTGATTCGTTCGTTTTAGTGCATACAAACAAGACAAGTCACTCTACCAGTACAGAAATGAATGCTTGACATATTATAGTAGGTTGCTTCCCTTACACCGTACTGCACGTATTGCTAGCATTGGAAAACGCATATTTGCGCGCTTCGTAGGCCACGGTAAACGAGGCCGGCGGACATATGTGTGCGCCCCGTCGGCAACGGAGCCTTGCCCCGCGCGCACGTATACGCGTTCCATCGTCAAAAGGTTAACCCTTTACTATCTGAAGGTAGTGTATAAGGGGTAACGCGATTTTCCAACAAAAGACTAAGTGCAGTAAACAAAACTCAACACACAAGCATGTCAGGCACTGTTCTTGAGCTCACGCCATCTCAGGCAGTCGGTGCTTGACATAAGAAAATGTGTATTTATTTCATTTCTTGTGTTTTGTTTATTTGGGTTTACAGGAGCTTGTGAGGGTACACTGGCATGTTCCACGTGTCACCTGATCTTCAAACCTGAGCAATACAGTCAACTTCCGGAACCTCCCACAGATGAGGAAATGGACATGCTTGATCTGGCCTTTGACCTTCAGGACACGTGAGTTGTAGTCCAGAACTATTTTAATTTGTCTCTTACTGATGTACAGAATTTGATAGTGCGCGCTCTGTGTGTGTGTGTATGTAGGAGTTATTAATATTTATAATTTAATATGTGTGATGCTAGAATAATTAAGTTTTTATGCGTTTGTTACTTGTACCCACATTGTTTATGTCTTATTATGTTTAAGTCTTTTAGAAACAACAGAGCGCATGGAACCTAAAGACAATTTTCTGTTTTATTGGCTCACGTGCGAAGCAAAAGTGAGTCAGTGTTCTGGGCCAGTGGTCGTCTGTCTTCCATCCGCCGTCGTCCATGGTAAACTTTAACGTTGGCATTTTCTCAGAGACTATTCAAGCTACAGTATTTGGCCCATGGATACTTTGGGCAAGACCTTTCTAAACATACCAATTTCAGTGACCTCTCACAAAGGTCAAGGTCAAAGGGGATCAGGAAATATATCCAAAATAGCTATTTTTTGACATAATTTATTTTTTCTCAAATACTATTCACAACTTCAAACTCAAACTTGGTGCAAAGATACCTGATGGTAAGACCTTTATATGCACACTAATTTGGTTGATCCCTTGGAAAGGTCAAGGGTCACAAGAGCTCAGGAAATAGATCCCAAATAGCCATATTTTTACGAAAGATGTTTTTTTTCTCAAATACTATTCACAACTTCAAACCCAAACTTGGTACAAAGATACCTGATGGTAAGACCTTTCTATGCATACTAATTTGGTTGATACCTTGGAAAGGTCAAGGGAGACAAGAGCTCCAAAAATAGGTCCAAAATCACCACATTTTGACAAAAGATGTTGTTTTTTTCTAAAATACTATTCACAACTTCAAACCCAAACTTGCTACAGAGATACCTGATGGTAAGACCTGTCTATGCATACTAATGTGAATGACCACTCGGAAAGGTCAAGGGTCACAAGAGCTCAGGAAATAGGTAAAAAATAGCCATATTTTGACAAGAAATGTTTTTTTCTCAATTACTATTTCAAAACTCCAAACCCAAACTTGCTACAGAGATACCTTATGGTAAGACCTATCTATGCATACTAATTTGGATGGCCCCTCAGAAAGGTCAAGAGTCACAAGAGCTCAGAAAATAGGTAAAAAATAGCCATATTTTGATGAAATGTTTTTTTCTCAATTACTATTCACAACTTCAAACCCAAACTTTCTACAGAGATACCTGATGGTAAGACCTATCTATGCATACTAAATTGAATGACCCCTCAGAAAAGGTCATGGGTCATAAGAGGTTGACAAATGTGTATAAAATGACAATAATTGTAGTTATTATCAACATTTTTGCAAACTTTTCAATCAAATTTGGCACAAAGGTAGCGGAAGATAAGACCTTCCTATTTATCCTAATTTAGTTGACTCATCGCCACGGTTGAGGGTCACGGGGGTTTCACAGATGTGTGAAAACTGATTAAATTTTAAGAAAACATGGATTTTGTTAGTGTGGAAGCCATCCCTTTACTTATTGTCAGACATGTGGATTAGTCATACACGTGAACCATAAGGACTTTGCCTTTCTTGTTTATTTTAAAACAGACAATAAAGTTTTCTTAAATCTTAAGTAACTCATAGTCACAAGATATGCCAGAAAGAGGAATGTGGGCAACTGAAATGACCATTTGAGACATTGCGCATAATGTACAGCATGCCTCTAAAGCAGCCAGCATCCACCATATATCATTATGTCAACATCTCCAAACAATGCGAGTAAATCATCCAGACTGTTTCTGTATCAGTCTCTTGCTTTGATCCTGAAATTAAGTTATTTATTTGTTTGTGATGTTGATAGTGTTTGTTTTTTTACTTTTTGTGGTGTACAAAAGTTATCACTATACAGCATAAATGCACAAGTAAATGAACAATTTTTACTGGCTAATGGCTGCCAAGGCAAAAATAATATTGTAGAGGGATGCAAGACATCCCAATGGGAGCCTTTGTACATTATATTGGACACTGCAATATACCGGAGGGTGTAATACTGAGACTGACCTGTCTTACCTGCATTCACCATGTGTTTTATGTGTCAAGCACCAACTTTATTTGCCATGTATCTATCTGCAGCATGTATGAGCTGAGTTCATTATGTTCTCAAATAAAATACATGTAATACAGTGTCTATATTACCAATAAATGAAATGAAACTTTATTTTTCAAGGATAAATAATTAGGTACCTTCAATGACCTTTTTTTTCAATATAGCATATAGCACACATGTAAACACACATACACATATAAAAGTAAACATAATAGTAAAAAGTACAGGCAACAATAATTCCATTTCAAATAATCAATGCTCACATTACAACATACACACACACACACACACACACACACACACACACACACACACACACACACACACACACACACACACTAATATATACCAGTCCGCACATACACACACACACACCATAGAGAAGGCAAAAACAAAAGAAATGACAAAGAACACCTTAGCAAGTCTAAAGATTATGATACATGAATATGAATAAGGAAATGTTGCTGCAGTCAATCATGGTAAGTGAAAGAAAAATATTATCAATATGGTTTCACATGTGCTTAATAAATGTATGCAGTTGGTTCTTGAAAGTTCATAAAGAAGGTGCTGCATTAACGTCTGCAGGAACTGTGTTCCATAATTTTGCACCAGAGTAGGAGAGGGACGTCTTGTATATATCTAAGCGGGGCCTTGGTACTACCAGATTGTTCCCTGATGTTCGCTAGACCTGTGGGCAAGTGCGAACAAATTATAGAGATAGGTTGGTGAGTCTGAGAGGGTGATTTTGCGCATGAGTACCAACTTATTATAAATGAACTGCTTGTCAAGTGGCAGGATATCCAGCAGCTTTAACTTGCAATCAGTACTAATGACTTGCATGGGTATGTCAACGATTAATTTGATTGCCTGCCTGTGAAGCGAATTTTTCCTTTTGAGATTAGAATCACTGCTCCCATCCCAGACGGAGGAGGCATAATCCAAATGTGGCTGAATATGGGCACAGTAAAAAAGTGTCCTTGTTGGTTCGTTAGTAAAATATCTTAATTTTGACAGTAAGAATAAGTTTTTTGATATTGTTTACATACTTTGGTAATATGGCTTTGCCAACACAGTTTGTCATCAATGATGATTCCAAGCACATGCTGTGCCTTGACCTGCTCAACAGTCTGCCCGTTCAAATAGAGCTGTAGGGGAGGTGGGTTCAGCTGATGCTTTTGTCTAGTAGTAATTAACATACATTTGGTCTTAGTAGGATTCGGAATCATATAATTGTTTTGACACCATGTGGAAACATCATTCAGGCCACTTTGTAGGGACTGGGTTATACAGGATGCATCTGATGATGACACGTCAAGAGCTCTATCAGCGAAGAGACTACAGATTACACTGAGGTCGGATATTAGTAAGGGAAGATCGTTTATAAAAACTGAAAATAATAATGGACCGAGGACAGATCCTTGTGGTACTCCATGCTCTATCACTCTCTCATGTGAGTTTGTACCATTCACACAGATGTACTGTGTGTGCCCGTTTAGATATGATGTAATGAAGGCAAGGGTGCCATCACTCAGCTGATAGACAGCAAGTTTTTTAATTAAAGATCATGGTTGACAAGATCAAAAGCTTTTGAAAGGTGCAAAAATACCACTCCAGTCATTTGCCCATTATTAATAGCAGTTGAAGCCTTGATCTTAAAGACACAACTTCGCTGGACAGGTCATGTCATACGCATGGATGATTCTCGTATGCCACGCCAACTCCTGTATGGTGCACTCTCAAAAGGCCACAGGAAGCAAGGACGGCCAAAGAAACGCTTCAAAGACTGCTTAAAAGACAGCCTCAAGTACTGCGTCTTGAATTATCATTTCATTGTCAATCCATCTCCACTAAATGATACAGTCAAAAAGTGATGCATTCAAAATTTGGAAGATGTGTCTTGGGGTTAAATGGGTTAAACAGGGCTAAATGAGCTAAGGAAATGAATATTTTTTATTTTGCAGATCCAGGCTGGGCTGTCAGATAGTTGTAACAAAAAACATGGATGGCTGGGAGGTGAAAGTTCCTGCTGGTGTGGCAGATGCTCGGCAACCATCCTAACACCTCTCAGTCTGGACGGCTGCTGCATGAAATTCTGACAAAATCTGTCTTTAGCAACTGCCTTGAGCTCATTCACTCTTTCTATCTTTCAGGGATTAGGAAATTTTTAAAAAAACCTTACAAATCTTTCATGTTTTTGTTGTTTTTTTTTTAAATAAAAGTGGTTTTTTTTCATTTAATTTAATTTAATTTTGTTACTATTAGCAAATTGTAGTGTTTTCATCTTTTGACTCGTTTCTGATCATGACATTTGATTAATACATTCACTGCTATGACGAAGTGAACACCACCTGAGTGCAAGAGGTGTAGATCCTCGGGAGCCCCTGCAGTTGTGGGGGCTTATGAGGATCTATGTCTTTTGCTGAAAGTGCTTTGTGTCCTTGTTTTTTATATGACTGGGATTTTTTATGTATTTGTGGTGATTTCAAAACACAGTTTTGTCAACTGGCATTAAAGGGGTTATATTGGTTGGTTGATTGGTTAGCCCTTAATGGGTGTGCAATCGACCCACCTGTCTTCAGTTTCTTTCCTATAAAGGTCAGCCTCAGTAAAATGCGCATCAGGATATTGTGAAAATGGACATTATGCGATCAGGTCGGTGGCTTCCAAGTCGATGCTCAATGAGCAAAATGTCCTCTGGCTACTGCCAGTCTGTGACTGGCCCATGCACAGACCAGCTACGGCTGGCGTCAGCCGGATGACCTTTTGCTTGCTGTTGTTGTTTTTTTGTTTACAAGCCTATGCGAGTTGAGCACACATCAAAGCTAATGCCAGTAAGGTGGTCTGACTTACAGCTGCTAGTTGTCGCGATATAATGAGGCTGACGTGTGCTTACTCATCACTACCCTTGCTTGCTCATTTTCTAGCTCATCAGTTGTTGAAATCCAGCTCCGCCAGTGAAAACATTGGTGGTTACAAACAAAGGCACTTGGACTCAGGGCTCTAACCTATTCATCCCAGACTTTTGACAGCAGGAGATGGAATAACCATGATTGTTCAAAGGTGGTGCCACGATTGCTTGAGGCCTGTAGACACCAAGCAATTCTGGCACCACCCTTGAACTATCATGGATGGTCTTTCTCCTAAATTGTAATATAGATTTCAGAGGACAACTCCCAAATTAATGGGATCTTGACTTTAGGTCTGAGAGTACTGTTTGATGCAAATGAATTGTCAGTATAATTATGAGAGGCAGTAGTTGTACCTTCTAGAGATAAAACAGCATTACCCGCGTGTCAGTGTTTACAGTTCATTGAGAAATCTTGCGTACAAATGTATATATGCACATAATGATCTGGTGCCCACGTATCAATCTGAATAAAATAGTATATGTGTGTTATTGTGTATATGTCTTTACAAAACTAAAATAAAGACCAAGATATTTTGCATAAAGTGATCTACTCATGGCAGGCTTTATTAAAATTTAGGGATACAACCGGTTATTAATGTTGTTTTGTCACAACTATGACTCTTTCTGCCGTTTACACAATCCATATGAGTTCACTCTGGCAACCTAGGTTTTGTACTGTCTCTTGTGTGCAATAGAGGATCTCTCTCATGTGCTAAGGAGAAAAAGAGCAGAAACATCTTTTATTTTTTACATTCAAACTTTGTAAGTTATGTTGGCCTATCTGTCCAGCATTATTATTGTAAGACATACGAAGAACATTTCTTAACAAGATTTGGGAACTATTAAACATTTATTTCCTGGAGCAGATCCTTTTAAATGTGAAATATAGTATTGAATGATGAAAGTAATTCTTACTGCAGTATTTTACCACTGTGTGCCATAATGGCAGTGTAGTGAACATTTTCTGAGTTGTGTCTGTAATTATAGTCCGGGTCTGGGTCTATGTAAAAATGCCCAAGTGTGTTTTGTTGGAAGTACACAATTTTTTGGCGGATTATTGTTGTCTAACACCCCCTGGTTACATATCCGATGTATGCCACTCGCAAAAACTTGAGCGTTTTTCTGTACAGCCGTGGAAAGTTGGGGTATGCATGTCACTTTTTTGCGCCATCCCGGCGAGTAAATTTAGCTCAGCCCACATAGTCCATTTTCAGCTGAGGGGTGATGCAATTAGGATAACTCATCTGCAACCTAAGCCATCTGCTCAGTGTGGCGGTTAGCTTACCTGTCGCACGGCTAGTGGACCAGTCGAGGAAGTCCCCCTAAACAATAACAGGCCTTGTCTGATACCACTATACCCGTTGACAGAGGTCATTAACAACAATTGGATGATGATTATAGCAGACAATACTACGTAAACATTGTCTGCACTTGATAAGCACTGCCTCAGCAGCTTTACTGAACATACGCCATACAGTCTACTTTGCTTATAACAAGGTCGCATAAAATAAAGTCGGATATAACAGCACTTTTGCAGAGGTCATGATAGCACTCTAGGTACTGTAAATTACTTTGCTTATAACAAACTTCAGAATAACAACAAGAAGTTGGGTCCCCTGGCGATTTGTTATAACCAAAGTTTACTGTATATATTCCCTCAACTAGGCGCTAGCCATCCAGTATGGTGAGAGCCACTTTGGGTTTTTTTGGTCGAAAAGTTTAATAATTTCAGTTCTTCCCCCACCCCTTATAACTCTCTCTCCCTCTCTCTCTCTCTGTTTATAGCATAAGCTTGTGTGTGTGTGTGTGTGTGCACAAAACCCCTAAAGTGGTAAAAATGGGTGAATTTATTTACGATCCTTATGGAAAATGGGTGTGAGTAAAATTCTGGGTGACCAAGTCAGGCACCTGTTTTTTCTGAGGGTTGTTTTTGCATTATCTTTATCTTTCATTCAAAAGTCAGAAAAAAATATCAAAATAGGATGTCCCCATTTTGAGTGGTTCACATGATGTTTTGTGTTTGCAACGCACTCCGCCAGTGTGTTGCCACGGAAGCGAGGGTCTGTGTGACGTCAACTTCCTTAGCTATAGATCAACTTGATACCTGGTTGGTCGACTGCGCAGTGACATGGACTGAGTTGTTTCCCCTTACCATCTTGCTGACTCCGCAAAACACCATTGTCTTTCGTCCTGCACCGCTGTTTCGTTTGCAAAGGTAAATGTTATGCAATATTTTTTTTTATTTAAGAGCATGCCCAAGTGTACTTATTCAGCACAATTATTTAACTGAGATGCTCCCAGTCCGATACAATTGCACAGTCAGCCGATACTGACCCACTTCGAGAAAAGACATCTGCTATGCGGTCGGTCGTCTGCTTCTCAGTCTTGATTCCTAAAAGATAATAGAACCCCATGATTTTAACAAAAGCTTTCTTCTTCAATTAAAGGAATTCGTCCAATAACACCATTACAAAGGTCAATCTGTCACGCGATTTTGTTGCTTTTTTCTGGCGTGTAATTGTGATCGTAAAGTAACTTCACACATGCACTATGATGCGTAACAAAACGAAAATGCCGCAGATTTCAGTGTGTATTTCAATCCTCATATGCAAAACTGTCTCGCGATTCCAAAAAATGACTTCCAAGGAACGGCTTTTTCGGATTGTGCAAAGTGTCGCTTTTTACTGTATTACCAGTTATTCATAGGGGGCTGGGGGTACTGCAGTAATTATATATATATCTGATCCAAAATGTCAAGTTTACATGGTTGCATTTGACGTTTGCAGCACTGTTTTGGCCACACTCAGGACTTTCTGCACACACCCAGCGCCAGATGGCAGCAGGATGTCCAAAACCATTGAGATCTATGGAAGCGGACAAGCACACCCCTTCCTGGCACATGACAAGGCCCATGACAAAATTAGTCAGCTGCCTGAGCAGCAGAAGGATAGCCCAGCCTTTGCCGGAGAGGGTGCGTCTGGTAGGAGGGTGCATAGACGGCACGGGAATTTCACCCAATCACAAACTGGTATGTGATTCTATGATTATCCTCATTTTATTGGCTCGCGTGCGAAGCAAAAGTGAGTTTATGTTCTGTGCCACTGGTCGTCTGTCCGTTGTCCGTGGTAAACTTTAACAGTGGCATTTTCTCGGTGACTATTCAAGCCACATTCTTCAAGCTTGGCCCAAGGATACTTTGTGGCAAGACTTTGTAACATACCAATTTGAGTGACCTCTCACAAAGGGTCACGTGGGGTTGACAGTTGTGTGAAAAATGCTTACATTTTCAGAAAACATGGATTTTGCTGCTGCAGAAGCCAACCGGAACCCTCATCACCGAGGTTACACATATGTAAATCGGTCATACACCAGGATTACTCTTTTTATTCTTCTGCAAGGAAGGCCCCTTAAACCAAAATTGGGCTATTTCTGTCCTAAAGCAGCTTTTTGTTTTCTTTTTCCAATTGGCAAATGGAGCCTGGGATGGACCTGAGAGTGCAAGCTCATCGCAATACAAGGACGGTGTCGACGAGGAGTTTGTTCCTGGCTCGAGTTCACAGGATTCAGACTGTGGGTGGCCATCAGTCTCTGAGAACTCTGACCCCACCCGGGTCTGCCCTGGGGGACTTGGGTGGGGTTAGGTATTTTTTAGTTCCCAGGGTCACCCTGGTCAGCCCCACAGGGTGGGTTTTTCTCTCTATTCTGGGGCATGTGTTTCTGTCTACCCTTTGTCCATTCACCTGTATTTGCCTTTTTAAAACTCTCCCTACTGTCTGCACTGCCTGTAGCTCTTGATATTGGATGTGTGTTGCTAAATGGTCTTAGCTTTATTTAGGCCCCGTGTGTTAGGTTTATTTAATGTATTTGACCGGCTGGCGACATACCTTCAATGTTCTGTTTATTTTTTTTTTTTTTTCACAAGCAGTGCAGGCACGTCCTGAGAAAGCCTTGTTGCTGTCGGGACGCTAAGCAATGTACAATCAATCAATCTGAGAACTCTGACACAGACAGTATTGTATTGACTATGTTAGATTTCAAAGTGGCAGGTTCAGGGTGGGCAGGTGTCGTTGAAGCAAGATGCAGTGTGCGGGAACCTGGTGAATTAGGGGGTGGCAATGAGAATGTGGATAGGCAGAAGGAACATGACGTTGGGGGTGAAAAAAGAGCGCTTACAGAAGAGACAGGTGTGCGCGTGTCACAGAGAGGGAAAGGAAAGTACAAATGGAACAAGAAACATGCGTGCAAATTGTGTAGCAAACTTTTCTTGAAAATGAGCATGCACTTACAAGATGAATGCAGATGAGGCAGAAGTTGCTAAAATTTTGTCGATGAAAAAAGGGACAAAGCAAAGACGTCAAGCATGGATCAGACTACAAGATGAGGGTGATTACATGCATAACATTGCTGCTCTTGACAAGAAATCAGGATGTTTGATTCCTAAGTATTGCACCAACAGGTGTAAGGTGGAAGACCTCGCCTGTAGCCATTGCAAAGGGCTCTATTAAAGAAAGCTGATCTCTGTACACTCAAAACATTGCTGTCAGAAACCAGGAGTGTTTTACCATGGGGTTGGTCTGCCTGGATCATTTTGTATACTGTATAACATTTGACTTTGCAAACGAAACAGTGGCTGGGGACGAAAGACAATAATAAGATAAGAAAACCATTGTCAACACAAAGATTTATTACAAGAGTGTTACTATGGGGTTGGTCCGCCTGGATCATTTTATATACTGTATAACATTTGACTTTGCAAACGAAACAGCGGCTGGGGATGAAAGACAATAATAAGATAAGAAACCCATTGTCAACATAAAGATTTATTACAAGAGTGTTACTATGGGGTTGGTCCGCCTGGATCATTTTTGTATACTGTATAACATTTGACTTTGCAAACGAAACAGCGGCTGGGGATGAAAGACAATAATAAGATAAGAAAACCATTGTCAACCTAAAGATTTATTACAAGAGTGTTATTATTCGGTTGGTTTCAGCGTGTATAGCTTTGTTTGTATCTGATGTGCACCTGGACAACTAATCAGTGGCCCCCACCCGGGTCTGCCCTGGGGGACTTGGGTGGGGTTAACTACTTTTTAGTCCCAGGGTCACCCTGGTCAGCCCCACGGGGTGGGTTTTCCTCTCATTTTTGGGGCATGTGTTTCTGTCTACCCTTGGTCCATTCACTTGGATTTTTCTTTTTTAAGCTCTCCCTACTGTCTGCTCTGCCTGTATCTCTTGAAAAAAATGAAGAAAGAAACGTGCTTAGCACATTCCTTCTGTGAATGAAGATAATTAGCAACTGATCTCTCTGTTTGTTTTTCTATTTTGACAAAGGGTACCTACCCGAAATATTAATAATTGTATTGTAACCGTCTTTTCCAAGCGTGTTTCTTTCTCCGTTGGGTATTTCTTTGCATTTTACATGCTTGGCAGTCACCTTTTTGGTCTGAATTAATTTTTTGTATCTCTCGATGTTGGATGTGTGTTGCTAAATGGTCTTAGGTTTATTTAGCATATTAGACCGACTGGCGACATACATTCAATATTCTGTTCATTTTTTTTTTTTTTTTCACAAGCAGTGCTGGCACGTCCTGAGAAAGTCTTGTTACTGTCGGGACATTCAGCAATGTACAACCAGGTGGGACGAAAGACAATAATAGGATAAGAAAACCATTGTCAACATAAAGATTTATTACAAGAGTGTTATTATTTCAGAGTGTGCACCTTGTTTTTATCTGATGTACGCCTTGATCATTTGGAAATGTCTGTAACTTTTTTATTACTATAAAGTACACTTTGCATACTATGCACTGTTTCAAAAGTCACAGGAAGCATAAACCTTAGCTGAGTTGGTATACCTCGCCCTCTACCTAGGTCGCTTGGACCGGTCATGTGTACCAGAACTGCGCGCGCAGGTTGGCTTCTGCACTTGTAGTGTGGTCTCGTACGTTCACGCGGAAGATTGTGATCGCAGTCAAAAAAAAGGTTTGTTTGCAGTTTTACTTTTAGCCGCGCCTTTTACCTCCCCTAACACGCCAATTTTGTGTAGAGATGGTGGAGGCTTGTGTCATGCCCCATGCCACTGAATCAAGTCCATTGTACTTGTAGTGCACTCATCTCTCGAACTTCAACTATGAGAGTGCTTTCTGCCACAAACGATGCAGATGTCACAAAATCACCTCCATTGCGGAAAAGAAAGCTATTTTTTTAATCTGCCAAATCACGTAATATTTCATGGTGCTAGCATAAGGATGGATGCATTATTGCCGGATTGCATATGGGAAAGGGTTTATTCTTTATTCATGTTATTTTGCAGCAATCAAACGACGGTCACGTGATTCTTTCTCCGAGGTTGCCCATTACAGGTGCAGAAAGCACACGCTCTAAACCGATCGGGTGCACATGACTGGTCCGAGCGACCGGTCTGGTGCCAAAATAGCAACATTGGCACCGCTGGTGCATTTAACCTAGGCACAGGACGAGGTATACCAACTCAGCTAAACTTTATTGTCGCACTTGCTAGAATATTTCTCTCTCCATTTTATGAATAGAGGCACATAAGTCGCTGAAACCCTTTACGTGCCGAAGGCAAGAACTAGTTTTCCTCATCACAAAGTTGCCAGAAAAAGGTTTGACTGCTCTTGATTGTTTGATTACTGTGTTTTTATATGCATGAACCTTTATCTATCTATATCCCGTAGTCTTGCCGACCGTTGGGGCACCACTGATGACTTAGCAACCAGCTCCCTCCATTCCTCTCTGTTCTCTGCCATTCTTAGCATGTCGCCCAGCCTCAGTCCTGTCCACTCTGAGATATTGTCCTCCCATCTTTTCCTCTGTCTTCCTCCCCTTCGTCCTCCTTGCACAGTGCCTTGCAGGATTGTTCTGGCAAGCCCTGCTGAACGCATGACATGCCCATACCACTTCAGTTTGCGTTTTTTCATAATGGCTAATAGGTCTTCATAGGGCTTGCCTGATTGTGCTTCCCACTTTCTCGTTCGTGATGTGATCACTGTATGAAATACCAAGCAGCCTTCGAAAACATCACATTTCAGTGGCTTGTATCTCTTTCAAGGTCTGCTGTGAGGGTCCATGACTCACAGGCATGCAAGAACACTGAGATGACTAAGGAGCGCATCAGTCTGATCTTGGAGCAGAGCGTGATGTTTCTGTCCTTCCATATGGTCTTCTATCTTGTCAGTGCTGTTGTTGTCTGCGCAATCCTGGACAGTATTTCTGGTTTTGATCCCTCATCTGTCACAATGGCTCCTAAGTATTTGAATTTATTAACTGTTTCCAGTTTTTGGCTTCCAATCATGACGTCGGTGCCAATGCCACTGGTGTTATTTGTCATCAGTTTGGTCTTCTCTGCACTGATTTCCATCCCATATGCAATGGTTGTACTGTCCAGCTTTCCACCAGCTGAGCTAGCTCCTTCTCTGTTCCTGCAAGGCCATCAATGTCGTCTGCAAAGCGCAAGTTCGTGATTATTCTGCCTGCAATACTGACAGTTTCTTCATGATCTGTCAGAGCGTCTGTCATGATTCTTTCCAGGAAGATGTTGAAAAGTGTATGTGAGAGCAAGCAGCCTTGTTTGACTCCGCCTGTAGTCCTAAACCAGTTTCCTGTTTTGCCGTTGAAGCAGACTGCGCTAGTGGCCTTGTAAAGATTTTCTATGACTTTGATCAGGTTGGCATTGATGTTGTATAGCTTTATGGTGGACCAAAGGGCTGCATGCCACACCCTGTCAAACGCTTTCTTAAAATCCACAAAGACATGATAGAGGTCTTGCTGGTGCTGGAGGTACCTCTCACATAGAACTCTCAGGTTGAAGATCTGCTCAGTTGTGCTGCGCCCTGGTCTGAAGTCTGCCTGCTCCTCAGCTATGATTTCCTCTGCCTGTGGCTTCAGCCTGTTCAGTAGGATCTTTAACATGACTGCGTGGGTGGCATATAAGACTGATCGTGCGATAATTCTGGCATTGATGTAAGTTGCCTTTTTTGGGGAGAGTTATTATAAGTGATTGGGTCCATGGTGTGGGCCAATCCCCTGTCTGCCATATCTTATTGCAGATTGTTAGTAAGGCGCTTATCATGTCTTCTCCCCTTTCTTGGACTAGCTCTGCAGGGATGTTGTCTGCTCCTGCTGCCTTCCCTTTTTTCAGCAACTTCACTACAGCCTCTACTTCTTCTCGGAGGATGGGATAGTTGCCATTGTTGGTCACGGGTGGGTTGACAAGTATGCCTGGGTCCCCAGTAGCTTGGTGGTTGTACAAATCTGAGCAGTACTCTGTCCATCTCTTCAGTATGTCTTGGTCTTCCGTAAGACAGTTCCCTTCACTATCTTGAATGATCAAGACCCCACCCGGGTCTGCCATGGGGGATTTGGGTGGGGTTAACTACTTTTTAGTCCCAGGGTCACCCTGGTCAGCCCCACTGGGTGGGTTTCCCTTCTACTCTGGGGCATGTGTTTCTGTCTACCCTTGGTCCTTACTTACTTACTTACGCCTGTCACCCCTACTCGGGTATAGGCCGTCGTCGAGAGACCTCCAGCAACTCCTGTCCTGTGCTTCTCCTTCGATTCTACTCCAGGTGGTTCCCAGTCTCTTGATGTCTGCTTGGAGGTCTCGACGCCAGGAGTTTCTCGGCCTACCTCTTTCCCTGGGGGTTCCATGACAATGCCTGCCTAGTGATACTGGAAGCTGGCTTTCTCAGACTGTGACCGATCCATCCCCATCTTCTTCGCCCAATTTCATTCTCTGCTGTTATCCGCTCTGTTCTCTCCCAGAGTCTGACGTTGCTGATCTTCTCTGGCCAGTGGATTTTCAAAATTCTTCTAAGGCAACTGTTCATGAAGGTCTGTACTCTGTTGACTGTGGTTTTTGTCAATCTCCATGTCTCTGCTCCATATAGGAGAACTGCTTTTACATTGGAGTTGAAAATCCGGACTTTGGTGTGTTGTGACAGCTCTCTGGAACTCCATACTTTTTTCAACTGGAGAAAGGCTGCTCTGGCTTTACCGATTCGTGCTCTGACATCTGCATCAGTGCCGCCTTTTTTGTCTATGATGCTCCCGAGATAGGTGAAGGACTCCACCTCCTCCAACGGGGTGCCAGCAAGCAAGACTGGTTCTTCCCTGGTTGCGTTCAGCCTCATTGTCTTTGTTTTCTGTTTGTGAATGGTGAGGCCCACTTGGGACGAGATGTCAGCAAGCCTCGTGGTCTTGTCCTGCATTTGTTGATGAGTGTGGGACAGTAATGCCAAGTCGTCTGCAAAATCGAGGTCATCAAGCTGTGTCCACAGTGTCCACTGTATTCCACTTCGTCTGTGCTCTGTGGTCATCTTCATGACCCAGTCTATGGCCAGTCTACCCTTGGTCCATTCACCTGTATTTTCCTTTTTTAAACTCTCCCTACTGTCTGCGCTGCCTGTCGCTCTTGATATTGGATGTGTGTTGCTAAATGGTCTTAGCTTTATTTAGGCCAGATGTCGTAGGTTTATTTAGGGTATTGGACCGGCTAGCGACATACATTCAATATTCTGTTGTTTTGTTTTTTTTCTCAAGCAGTGCAGGCACGTCCTGAGAAAGCCTTGTTGCTGTCAGGACGTTAAGCAATGTACAATCAATTGAATGATCAAGGAGCGTCCTTGTTTTACACTGTTCAGGTCTTTCACCAGCTGGTATGCTTTTTTGCTATTATTTTTGTTCAGATTTTCTTCTACGTGTTTACACTGATCTTCAATCCACTTATTCTTTGCCTTTTTCATGCTTTTCTTGATATAATAATATAATAATAATAATAATGATTATTTATATAGCGCTTAATCTTACTCAAAAGATCTAAGCGCTTTACAATCTGTACACAAAAATAAAAATACAATGACATATGCACATAACAAACAAAACACCATGCCCGAACACACCACTTTTACAATAAACTAAACAACAATACATACATAATAATTTATATTCTAATTAACATTCAGTCTAAACAAAAGGAGGATTGCAGAACTACAACTAAGGCATCAAACACTGGCAGTTATTCAAAGTAAAGCTTGAAGAGATGAGTTTTCAACGACCTCTTGAAGTCGGAGACAGACTCACTGTTTCTGACCTCAAGTGGAAGTGTATTCCATAACACTGGGGCTTGATAAACAAAAGTGCTGGTTAATTTCCCTGTATTGTTTAGCTCCTTCTACCTCTGATTTCTTTTTTTTAAATTCTCGACGCTTGTCACATAGAACAAAGATGTCAGCTGTAACCCAAGGTTTCTTTGATGTGATTAATAAAGGCTGAAGTTTAAAGTGATTTCTTATGTTGTCAGTTAATTAATTAATGTCAGTGTTCTGTTTTGTCATTTTAACTCATTCTACCCCAAGACCGAAATCCCAAAATTTGAATTTGTCCTCTGAAGACTGCATTGCAGTGCAGGACACAGATCGCCCATGATAGTTCAAGGGTGATGCCAGAATAGCTTGGTGCCCATAGGCGCCAAGCTATTCTGGCATCACCCTTGAACTATCATGGGTGATCTTTATATTGCTGTGGTGTGTCTGGGGTAGAATGAGTTAAGTGTTAGTTTCTTCGTCTGGGTCTTTTTCTATATTTCGTATTTTTCCACACTTTTTAACCTGCATCATACTGAGGCTGAAAGCTTCAAATTTGTACACTGCCATATGCAAGTTACATTACAGTACATACAGATAAGGACATAGACTAATGGCTTTAGTTCAAGGGTGGTGCCACAATAGCTTGGCGCCTAGAGGCACCAAGCTATTCTGGCACTACCCTTGGACTATTTTAGTCACACTTGTTGCACACACTGGTGTATTCCGAATGATAAGGGTTAATATTCAAAATGCTCTGTTGCTGTTTGTCTGAAACTCCAGAGTACATTAAAAAACAATGTCCCTTAATTTCCAGAAAACATTATCTTGATTCTCACGTAAATGCCATGATAAACTGTTTTGCTTCAGAAGGACAAAACGTAGCAATGTTTAAAAGATTCCCTCTGTGAAAATTATAATCTAAAGGTAGGGGCCAGTGTTCATTCAATTTTGCACCATACAATGTTAAAAATGTTAATGCATACATACACATTAAGTTGAAAGAAAAAAAATGAATGTGAAAAAGAAATATTCCATGAACTTGACCTTATTACAGATGCCTAATGTTGTGAAGACGCCCATTTTCACTGTAATGCCAGTTTTTTGTGTGAGAGGCACCCACTTTATTGGTAGAAACCCATTTTTTCTCCATCCAGTGGCTCTGTAGAAAATGACTATTTTATTTTAAGTTGTAGAGCTTAGTTATAAGGTGAGTTCTAAACATTCGCATCAATTCCAAAGCCCTAGAATAAATAGAAATGTGGGAACCCATTTTGACATAAAATGGGAGGTAACCCACTCTGAGGCTTTTGTCTCCATGTGTGTGTGTTCAGCATACAGACTAAGGTAACTTAAGAGTACTCATTCAGTCAATACTTCGAACTTTTGTCTTTAATAAGCCCACCAAGATTGGTGTCCATGTACTTTTAGCTGTCGGTTCTGGACCATGTATTTACAGACAAGGCTGACCAGAAATGGACCGTGTTCACAAACGGCCCACAGCCGCAACAGGTTGTTAGCACACAAGGGCAAGGCTGCAAAACTGTGGGTACAAAACTGTATGTCATGTGGCACCAAGAAGGCCTTTGGAATTGCATGTGATTAGATCGGTACAATAAAACAACATGCATGTGTTACGGTCATGACCCGTCACACATGACTGGTTCGACTCTGAACAAGATCACGTTTGCAATATGGATATATACTCCCACCACATCTGCTTACAAATCATGAGTGACATTGAAGGCCCTGAACATCGACGCTGTTCACAAAGCGAAGTACAAAAGAGCCTTGTCAAGGAAGATAATGAGGACAGTGCCAAGATAAGGGAGATGCTTCCCATTTACATGGATGTCTTTGGAAGCAACCCAACTACAATAAGACTTGTCAACATCTGCTCCTTGTGCGTCATGAATGACACTGCTGTCAATATTCATGATACCCTAGCAGTCAGATTTTTCATAGCAAAATCAATCAGAAAGTGAAGAACATGTCATCCGTGCAGATAACAGCTTCAACGCCTAGCAATGCGGATGCTCAAAGCATTTTCATTTATGCACGGGTGCTAGAGATCGTTGCAACATCACTAAAGCTGTTTCTTTGGAGACTTTTTCTTCACATGAGCTGGCACTCGCCACAGTTCTGTTCGATGAAGGTCAATGCGGACATCCACCAGATTAGTGCTGAAGAACAAGTTGCAAGGTCTGTTTGAGCTACAAAGCTAGGATTCCCCAGAAGTTGTCACTCTCGATACCTGTGAAATTCTCTGGGCGGTCCCCTGGCCGCCCCACCAGCCAGAGCGTCGTACTTTATCAATGATGAGCACTGTCGCAACAATCATGATGAGGTCACCGAAACAACGCATATGCTGCACGTAGATTTTGCATTAAACTCTGTCGCCCATAGATCTGTCAGCAAGGCATAAGTCGTATCTACAGCCTGCTGGAAGAACCCCACTGCCCAAGCAAGCATACAGTCTTATACGATGCTCAAGAACAGAGATCATTACGGATTAAACAGCATGAATGATGTAAAACATCAGGCAAAGGTCAACCCCAATGTACTTGCTGCACACTGCGTGACGAGTTGTGACACAACACAGCTGACAGCCTCCAACTAGCTTCAGTCCTTTGATGCCCGTGTTCTGGAACTGGATAGACACAACTGCCACTATGCAAGAAATACTTATTTTATGACCAGAAGCCCAGCACACACTTGGCTGAGTATGAGGGAAAATATCTCCATATGGGAAGACACCAGGATGCAGAGCCCAGATTTGAAGCCCACTACTACGTGCTCACCATCGTGTGTTTTGGCAAGCTTTCCATCTCCATATAAGACATCAGTCCAAGTTTGAATGTGGATTTAAGATGCAATAAGCCAAATGCATGTACAATGCAAAATCAGCAGGTTGCAGCTGATTCAGTTTTCAACCTAAGGTATTGCAGCTGCAAGACCAGTTCCAGCTCTAGTTACCTATACAAGGTATATAGTGTGCGCAAGGTATGTGGCAGGCTTTACCTGACCTGCACCATGTTCTGCATGTGCAAAATGTGTGAAGCATGCAATAACCCTTTCATATTTGTGATCCCTGACTAGGTGTGAAAGAATCGGAGTGAAGTAAATGTGAATAATACACAGCAAAAGTCACTACTCACAACAGAAGACTGTAAGTGTTCACGATAAAAACATCCAAATAAAGCCACTTTTACACTTGCAGGGGCGGATACGTTTCCTCATGGCAGGGGGAGGGGGTGGGAGAGGGGGGAAACATTTTTGTTTTGGACTTTAATACAGAAAGCGCCGAGGACAAATAAGCTTTTCTGAGCACTCAGAATCTCAAACAAACTCTCTTACCTCGGAGTGTTTGTTTTTTCTAAGCCGAACGAGTGGGATATCTACAGGTCGGAACCTCTCCTCCCCTGCCCCCCACCCTCCCCGCAATCTGCCCTTGATTCGATGTAGAAAATTATTTACTAAATTGTTTTGGACATAATCTAACAAAATGAGCCAGTTCAAAATAGTTTTCCGGTCTGAATTGTAATTACATGTGCCTGAATGAAAATTAGTATTTTTCCCCTGGTGGCCAGCTTGGATTTTGCTTTATACAGAAAAACGCTCAATATTTACAGCGTGGCATACAATGGATTCGAATTCAGCACCCCAAAATCATTCAGGATCCATCAAAACATTTTGTACTTCCAACAATGCAAGGTAGGCCTTGCCTACAACAGGACTTATAAGCAAATAGCTACTTGGATGTGTGTGACATTGCTTGACAAATGTTTGTTTTCTTTTCTTCCTGTGAAGTTTATTCATAGTCAGATGTGTATAAACATTGCATTTGTAACTGTATGTTGCTGCAGAGTGTATCAACTGCACATGTTTGGTGGTGGCAACTGAAGACTACACCTGCGTCTTTGAAAAAATAAATATGTATGTGTAACACATTTTGAGTTGTTTGTTTTATGTGATTCTTGTGTGAATACATGTGTGCCTGTGTTTATGTGCTCATGTGATTTTAACTGAGTGTAGTTTCGTCTAAAGTTATTCAGCTCAAAACTGATAGTAACAATTCTTCATTGCATGACAAAGAGTAATTTGTGAAATGGTTCACAACAAAAACATAAACATTCACTATACGGATGACAAAAAAATCTCATGATGCAAGAATCTGTGAAGAACTAAATTTTACTCTAAAGGCACTATAGGGCTCGGGAAGTTCCCTGCGTTGCCTAGGAGCGTCGGCGTGTCAGCCGCCATCTTAAGAGGATACCATAGCCTTCAGATAGTAGGGAAGTATTGTTTCAACACGTTTTTCTTCATGTTTCTTCCTCTTTGGAAACACACAAAAACAGATTCTGTGTAGCGGTTTCCTACGGTGATGGCAAGACTTGCTGTTATTGCCTATAGCACGTCAGGACTTTCCTGACTTTGTCCTGACAGCGATTTCCCTATGAGCGCCTTAGTCACGAATCCTCTCAAGATGGCCACCACGACTAGCGTGATGACGTCAGCTTACCGAACCCTATACTAGCAGTGGTTGGTGGGATGTGCAAAGGTGCTACTTTTATTTCCAGTGAATTAATAAATACAATACAACTTTATTGTCTGTTCGAGTCCAGGCACGACAGAAATTTGCCTTTCGGCTCGTCATGAAACAACAATATAAGACATTAAGAAACGCTGCAAAAGCATATCATGAAAAATTATCACTGCAGCAATCTATCACAAGCAATCTGTCACAAGATGGGAGGTAATGTTAAGTAGATCATACTTATCGCGGCGTTATAAACGAGAGTTCAAAATCGAGACAGCAGTTGGAATAAAAGACTTCTTAAAAACATTCCTTTTGGCAAGTGGCATGTTGAAACGTCTGCCTGATGGTAGCATTTGAAACTGATCAGAGAGTGGGTGACTAGGATCATTGACAATGCTAGCAGCTATCCTTCGGACAGCTCTATGGTACAGATCATCTACTGGGTACTGCCAATGATCTTCTCATGTTCTGACGATACGTGACAGTCTGCCCCTGTTTTTCATACTGAGATTGCCATACCAAGCAGTCATGTTAAACGTCAGTATGCTTTCGATCAGGCTTCTATAAACGGATTCTAAAACCCTGGAACTGACATCAAAACTTCTCAGTTTCCTAAGAAGGTACAGACCCTGGTTTGCTTTTTTCACAATCAGATCAGTGTTTCCAGTGAAGGACAGCCCACTATCCATGACTGTGCCAAGGTACTTAAATTCAGTGACCACCTCTACAGGTTGATTATTAATTGAGACAGGTACAAAAATATCATCAACTTTCCTGTCATCAATGACGAGTTCCTTGGTTTTCTGTACATTCATTTCCAGAAAACTATCTTTGCACCATGACTCTAATACTGCTATCTGTGCAAAGTACTCGGCCAGACTGTCTTCTTTTTGGAGTAGGCGTACAAGGGCCATGTCGTCTGAGAACTTTAAGAGACGAGAAGTGGCAGTGTGACAACACATATGGTCTGTGTATATAGAAAACAATGTCGGAGAGAGGACACAACCTTGAGGGCAGCCTGAATTTAGCACCACTTGGTCAGACAGACTGCCGTGTACATTTACACGTTGTGGCCTGTCCTTCAAAAAGTCTCGCACCCACAGAATAATGTTTGTGTTCACATTAAAGTCCATCATACGCTGCAAAAGCATCAGTGGTTCAACAGTATTAAAAGCATTAGAAAAGTCAATAAAAAGAATTCTCACATGTGCTTTTGACTTCTCAAGATGTTGAAATACAAGATTGTACAGAGTAAGGCATGCATCCTCCACACCCCTATGGTTTTTGTAAGCAAATTGGAATGGATCCAGTAGTTCGGCAACATCATTTAACAGATGCCTCCTCACCACTTTTTCCATACATTTTGACAGAATAGAAGTCAATGCAACTGGACGGAAATCGTTGAATTCATGAGCGTTGGTTTTTTTAGGAATCGGGACAATGATTGATGATTTCCAAGCCGTAGGGACAGTATGATGATCAAGCAGGAACTGAAAGATATAGTAGTGAAGATCTTCCCCAATTGACCTGCACAGGTTTTCAATACTCTTCCACCTAAGCCATCTGGTCCAGGTGCTTTGTGTGCATTCAGCTTAGAAAAGATGTTTACTACTTCAGTAATTGACAAAGGTTCCGGCACAATGGACTGGCACAATTCATCACAGTTATCACTAAGGTTTCTGCCATCGAACCGTGAGTAAAAACGATTTAGATCATTGGCCATCTCAACTGGATTCCCAGTGCAGAGCCTGGCTTGTTTCTTTTGCTGCCTACCCATCATGCCGTTCAGACCATTCCATGCATCTCTAGCGTTGCCAGAAGAAAATTTTGTTTCGATCTTGCTTTTTTAGTTCAGTCTGGCAGTCCTAGCAGCCCTTCGAAAATCCCTCTCCTTTTCCCGAAATTCATCAGTGTTGCCCTGTAAGAAAGCAAGTTTCTTCTGGTTCAAATACACCTTTAGCTCCTTGCTGACCCATGGCTTATTGTTAGCAAACACCTTCACTGTCTTGGTTTTAATTACAGTGTTCTCACAAAATCTTACGTAAGAAGTGACTGTCTCAACAAGTTCATTAGGGTCATCACAGTTATGAGTAAACATATCCCAATCTGTCGCCTCAAAGCACCCACGGAGCTCCTCCATGCTGTCCGGTGTCCACAGCTGTGTGGTTTTCGTTACAGTCTTGGACGTCTTTATTTTTTGTCTATACTTTGGCAACAAGTGTATGACGTGGTCCGAGCGCCCCAGTGGGGGCCTACACAACGGCTTAAACGCATCGTCAATGTTGCCAAAGCAGAGATCAATGGTGCGATTAAGTCTTGTAGGACATGTAATGTACTGTTGTAGCGAGAGGTGTGGTGTTAGATCGCACTGATTGAAGTCGCCAAGAATAAATACTGGCTGGTCAGGATAGTTTGATACCACTCTAGAATAACAGTCAGCGATCGTCTCAGCTGCAGCTTTGAAGTCGGGACCCGGAACATAAACGGTAATTATAGTCAGCTGGCCGAATTCACATGGCAAGTAGTGTGGTCGCAGCGACACGGTTAGCAGTTCGAGGTTGCGTGTACACACCCGCTCACGGACAGTCAATAATGCATCCCCTTCACGTGTTTGTGTGTCAATGGTGTTTGAACTAATTTTTAAGCCGCTGCTAATGTAATAAATGTAACATGTTTTGTTCTGTGCACGGCAATGAAATCGTTTCAAGAACCATTTGGGTTGTTAGTTTAAATTGCACTAGTTGAGCTATCGTGAATCCGTCACGCAAATTAAAAATAATTTTCATATCATGTAGGTTTATACCCCTTCTCATAACGGCTCAGAGTTCACACATAATCTACACTATTCAGATTCTCTTGTGTATCTTAAGCAACTATCAGTATCTATCAATATACGAAACTAAACAGTCAAAGACCAACACATCGTCGGCCATTTCCGTCGTGCTTGCCAAGATGGAGTCGATTTTGGAGCAACAACGTCGATATCACGAAGAAAGGGAGAGACTGACAGAGGCTATGACAAAAGAGATGCTTCTTCAAAAGAAAACGGTACATATTCCATTGGTTCGAAGTAAAAATGTATGCTAGGTCTATAAGTTTACATTACTGTATTCATAACTGCACCATCGTATTATGGCTAGATTTTCTGCTTGCAGTCTCTTACTGAAGGACACACACGAATTATCAATCTTGAATAAGGTCGTCTTGCCTTTGAACCTGTACCTATGCTTGGTACATATTAGTATTAGAATTTAGATCCACATTTGGACCAATACCATAAACTTCATGATTTAATTAATACATGGCGCATTTCTCATATTTATAATATAACTCAATATGCGCGGCGAAAACGACACACACTGATTTGGTGTTTGAGCTGCAATATTTTCTTTTCTTACAGCCCAGGGAGCAGATAAACTCAGACACCAGAATGAAGATGCTGCTGGATGTAAGTTTATGTATTCTGTGAACAAAATTTATTTTCTATATTTGCAAATTTATCCAAACCATAAAGGCATACTTAGTAATACTAATAGTACAAAATATTCAGTGATATAACAACAAAGAAACATGCTTTGATAGAACAATCTAAGTAAATTTATGTATTAACAATAATAGTTAATACCCATTCTAAAAGTAGACAAGCTAAAACAGTGCACTACTTATTTTTTGGACTCAGTTGGTGACAATAACAGAAGCTAAGATAACAAATTTAACTAGACAAGCCAGAGATTGTCATTTGTCCATAAGTCTTATTTTGTATGAATGAAAAATAAAAGGTTTGTCTGGTAATAATTATAGGCACTGTCGCAAATTACATCATTTGTAATTGTATCAGGGATTTCAGCAAAAATTCACATCATTTGTGGCTGGAACCATAGATCTGGTGAGTTTCAGGTCCATTTTGCCATCTCTGTGTAGTCACTTAAAACTGTCATACAAACAGCCATTTTCATACCCTTGTAGTACGGTGTGTTTTATTAATATTAGTTTGCACTTTGGTCATTCTATAATATTAATAGTTTCATTCTGTTTGCAGCGTTTTGTGGATGTGACAACAGAACTCAAGGAGCTTTATGATGACAAGGATGGGTAAACTAAGATTTTTGTATTTGTATCCATTTTTAATTTGCTTAGAAGATTAAAATATGTTTCAAAGCAGAAGAAAAGGGAGTGCTGGCAAGGAGATTGTTTTATTTTTATTCTATAGAATTTCCAAAATACAGAAATCCTGGTCATTATATTTGATAGCATCATAAATTGTAATACTTTTCTATGTGTGGGTACACTTCACCATGTTAATTTGTCATCTGTAATTGACAAAGTCTATAGTGTTTTAGAAAATGTGTGTAATAGCATGTAAAACGAACTGCAGTTTGTTCTATGTTATTGCTGTATAAGGTATGTATCTGTACAGCACTCTTGGCACACTGGTTCAGTGGTTGTCTCCTTCAATTTGTTACCAGCAATAGTAAATCAATGGAGACAACCAGTGTGCATCATCATTTAGAGGAACGGCTGGAGTTCTCAGCCAACTAGAAGCATAGCTTCTCGTGAGTCCCTGCAAATGCAGAGGCTTTTGTGGCTCTGGAATCTAACGTAAATTGTATTTGAAGGCTCTAAATGGTGGAAGTGTCTGAATAGGAATAAAGTAGGTTACCTCTGCTGTGTCTAGTCTGCATTTTGTATTTTTTGCATGTGCCAGTACGCGCAAGGAAGAGATCCAGGCTCTAGCAGGACCTAATGAGTACACAGAATTTCGCCAGCGTCTGACCGCCATTGACAAATTTTATGCACAGCATCCAAACGAGGTATGACAACAGGAAAATGTGTAACAAGCCTATCAGTAACACCCTCGTGTATGCAAGCACCAATACTGTATGCAGTACAGGTGCATGCAAGTGCAGCACAAAGGGGATCATTTGCAATTTTTTCTTTAACCCTTTGGGTGTTGGTAGTGGTTTTAGTGCCGATGATTCCTGTAGGAATCATCCAGACTAAAACCTCTACTAACACCCAAAGGGTTACATTCTTTGTAAGCCTTATGCATGGGTGGGACTTTTCAGGCTACAGCCGGATTTCCGGATTTAAAAAAAAAAAAAAAATTCTCTTAAAAAGTGCCCCAAGACCCACTTCAGGATGCAACTTTTTCCAGTCCCACCCATGCTTATGTAACTTGACAGATTAACGGCTTCACCACCGCTAGATATTATGTATCTGAGATAATTGCAGATCCACTACCATATAGCACTGTGTGCCTTATGTGCGTAGATCCTCATCACATTCTCATGAGGAGCTGTGCCTCTTCGGGGTCAGTTTGTATTTTGGTGGTGGAGGGTTTGACGCTTAGTTTTATGATTAACTCATTCAGCCCGGCGCACATATTTCCCAAATTTTGGAGGAGTCATCTAATGACTATGCACCAGTTGCAGGAGATGGATCGACCATGATAATTCAAGGGCAGTCCCAGATTAGCTTGGCACCGACAGATGCCAAGCTAATCTGGCACTACCCTTGAATTATTATGGTCGACCCCTGCTGCTGTAGTGCATCAGGGCTGAATGGGTTAACCCATTTAACCCCAGCCCACTACAGCAGGAGATGGATCGACTATGATAATCCAAGGGAAGTTACAGATGAGCTGGGCACCAATAGGTGCTAAGCTAATCTGGCACTTCCCTTGAATTGTCATGGTCGATCCATCTCCCACATCTGTTACATAGTCCGTAGCTGAATGTCAACATTTCTTATATTTTGCCGTGGGGTTAAATGGGGTAAGAAACCATTAACACATTCAACACATGTATTTGGACATGCAGCTATATTTGGATGCAGCACATTGTTACGTGGTGGATTCGTGGTCGTAGTATGATATCACACCAGATGGCACGCACGTACAGTGGAGTCCGCTTAACACGAATTTCTGGGGACACGGAAAATTACTTTGTGTTAAACGTATTTCGTGTTAACCAATATGGCCTCAAAATTGATCACGGCCCTCCCAGCAAGGAAAAAGTGTGTAAGAGATGCGTGGATGAATGAGTACGAGGTTAAAAGTGCACATTATCGTACTAAATACCTTACCTTCAGCTCGCTAGGAAAACACAAGGAGACGTGTACAGCTCACGTATTTAATGTAAAAAAATCCATCAGGTAAAATCCATAGTAAAGTAAAAGCAACACGGGCTGAAGTACGATCTCGCATCGGTAAAAGCAACACGGTCAAAGTCATTTAATAAACGCGATGATTGAAGTCTGTCTTGCATTATTGACAGCCCGTGTAGAGAGACAATCGTGGATCTCATTAATCTTGTTTTTTCACTTCAAGCGTAATCGACTTCTGTCCTACCTTGGGGTAGCCATGATCGGTGGTTAATTGAAATGAGGGAGTGTTGGGTTGTATTGGTACACAAATGATGCATGAAAACAGTTCAGAAACTCTAGCCAATGAGAAGACGGATTACAACAACTGAAGGCTATTCAGCCTATCACAGGCTAGAGTTCGTTCTGATCTGTATCATGTGTACTACAGCACGAGAGTGACACGTGCAGTGCCCCTTTCATGAATTGGTTTTCGGTGTTTGAGACTATAATCTGTGTTCGTGTTAAACAGGTGGATAATAGTGAAATTGCTCTGATTGGGAACCGAAAACAGCTTCGTGTTAAGCGAAATTTCGTGTTATCAGTGAAATTTTAATACAGAATAAGAAGGCCGTTGGCCGGGAATGCAAAAACGGTTCGTGTTAACCGGAAATTCGTGTTAAGCGAGTTCGTGTTAACTGGACTCCACTGTAGAGTTCTTTTAAATAAACCTCCGTTCAGCTGCAATCCGTCACACGTGGCTTAAGGATGTAGACAATACTGGAGTAACAGTTCCAACAATATTTTATTACAGCGATGCGATCTCCACGAAATGCGTTCACAATTGCACCAACAATAGTACAAAATCTTCTCAACTCTGACACAAAGCGTCTCTCATACAATGTACATCAGCCTTCACTGCAGATCTCCGTTACTGACAATGAAGCACGATATCTTGCGTAACGTTCTGTCAATATCAAAGCGTTTTACGATACAATGCAATTATACAACTGAACACTGTATCGATGCTGTTACGTCGCAATCCTACGACTGAACAATGTACAGACTCTGTTACATCGCCAGGCCTGCCTACCGTCCCGGAGTACCCGTATTTGTCCCGGAAACTTGTTAAAAGTACCTAGCCGTCCCGGGAATACGGTTTTCTCAAAGGCGTCCCGGGAGGAAAAAAAAAAAATCAAGCAGACGACAGGGACTTTTTGTGCGGTCTCGCGGCGTCTACCGAATGTTACTCTCGCGCTCCCTGAGATTTTTTTAGTCCAGCGGATGCGCACACAGTCATTCACAAATTTCAAATGAGAAAATGGCGACAAAGAGGAAAGCGCAAGATACCACTCTCAGCAAACCGACAAAGAAGCGCAGCCAAATCTACATTACGAAGTATACTGAAAAATGGCCTTTTATTAAGCCTGGAAAAATCGAGACTTACGTGGCTTGTGAAATATGTGCTTTTGAGTTGTCTGTGAAATCTGGCGGCAGCGATGACATCGTTCGGCATGTGGAAACAGAAAAGCACAAGGCTAATGAAAAACTTCGAAAGAGCGAGAAACAGAACAGTAAAATCACCGGATTTTTGGCAACAAAATCAAGTGCTAAAGATGAAGCGTTAGATGTAATGCGAGCAGAAACAATGATGGTCGACTTGGTGGTTGACTTGAATTTGCCGATGGCTTCACTTGATAAAATTAACAAAGCCGTCAAGGTAATGTTTCCTGACTCGGCAATCGCGAAGAATTTCCAGTGAGCCCGTTCCAAGGGTACTGCAATAACCATAAGCAAATAATAAGCAAAGAAATTGCTGCCAAAACAACATTCAGTCATGTTGAAAGAATGAAGAGACTACCATTTACCATATCCACTGATGGCAGCAACGACAGAGGAGGGGAAAAACTTTTCCCTTTGGTTGTGCGGACTGTACATCCTGAGTGTAATATAATTCAGTGCTTGCTATTTTCTCCATAATGCTTGTAGTTGTAAAAAGTTGTTTTATAATACAGTGCTTACTAACGACTGGACTGCAATATCCAGTGTGATTTAAAATAAAAAATACAGTAGCAATGACTGGACTGGACAATACCACTACCAGTGTATTTATTCTGATTGACGCCAGTTGTCAATTTAGTAAAAGACAACTAACATTCAAGGTGAACGTAAGGACTATCTCGATCTCCCACATTATCATCAGATGGTGTTCAGTAGGTAAATCTCATCTTTTGTGTTTTTATAATTTATACTTAGTGTGTATTGATGCAGTTTAAGATGTAATTTTTTTTACATTTTTTTTTTTTTTTTTAGCCTTATCACCGCGCAACGACTTGACATTTTTCTCGAGGTTTAGTCGCGATGTGTGTCCCTGGAAAAAGTCCCTGTCCCTGTTTTCTATGAGGTTGGTCCCTGAAAGCCAAATTTGGGGGTAGGCAGGCCTGCATCGCAATCCTACGACTGAACAACGTACACGGATGCTTCCTAGCACGATCTTTTATAGTGGTATGTTTTCTAGCACAATCGAGCAAAATTGTACAACACAACCAATCAGAACAAAACACGCAACTAAAACTCAAAGGTACATTCAGACTGGAATATTCTGTAAAAGTCTGGCTATTATTTACTAGCTAAAAAAATAGGTGAATCCCCACTCATCCTAACTTCACGCATGCGTACACGAAACAGGTCGCGACCTTGACCGTACAGTCTGGTAAACAAGCTACAAGTGCACGGATACTAACCACTAACACACGCGCGCGGTAAACAAAAGAATATTGAAGTATCATCTAGACTTTTCCTGACTCAACTCCGTGCGGCAACAGACACTCAAGACCACACCACCTGCAAACAAAAGTGAAACTCACCGAAAAGGCACGCGACTAGGCATCGCGATAGCTATGCACGCACGCTCTCACAAAACAACACAACCATAATTGTAACATTACCCCCCCCCCCCCCCCCCCCCCCCTTTTTAGAACAAAATTTCTTCTCAAATCCAAAAATACAATTGTGGTTGTCTAAACCTACACAAAAACCGAAAACAATACAAATTTCACATAAAAAATAAAATCAAATCAACTCCACAAAAATAATTAACTCACAGTTCTTTCCAAAATGTCCCGAATAAAAACATGCTCCTTCACACTGTCCTGCACAGGTAAACGGTTTCAAAGTTCTACGAACCGTAGATTAAACTAAAAAAATGAATGTCAAAGTTCACCTCTGGAACAATGTCAGATCATGAATACAGTTCACAGTTCACACAGTTCAAAGGTTACTGGTCCTGGGTCGAACACTGTCGGCTTACCACTGTCGATCAGTCTCATAATTTC
The DNA here is from genome assembly GCA_036245525.1 of Semisulcospira habei. Lineage (NCBI taxonomy): Eukaryota > Metazoa > Mollusca > Gastropoda > Semisulcospiridae > Semisulcospira > Semisulcospira habei. The sequence continues at coordinate 126,571,078 of BTPG01000006.1, forward strand.
CGCTACGTCGTAGACCAGCTTTTCCTCCTCTGTATTTTCGTCATTATCACCATCATCATCTCTCATCTCCAACATCGGCTCACTTTTACTCTTCACAACATGACTGTTGACCTTTGCCTCCCCCGCGTCATCTTCACTACCTTTCTTATCAGCTGCTTCTTCTTTGTCGGCGCTGTCGTCATCTTTTCCGTTCTCACTGCTCTTGCGGCTCTCGTTGGCTTTCCTGATAGTCGCGTCTACGTCCGCAGAAAGGCTGAGCTTCATTTTGGGGGACATCACTCCATCGACATTGCCATCATCGTCCTCATCAATGAGTAGGCTCTGCATCGTCTCTCTCATGGTGATCAAATCTTCGACGACCTCTTGATTTTTATGTTCATACACCAGTTTCTGGTTACCTCTCTCGTTATCCTCTTCCTGCAGCTTCAACATCTCCTTTGTCTTCTTCTTCTTGTCGTTCGCAGTGGGCTATACGGTCAGACCAGCACCGGTGATGAATGACGTCGTTTTCTCCAGGTCTTCTCGACTGCCGTAGAGTTTGGTCTGCAGTGGAGTTGGCGATGGCCACACTTCTTTTCTTTCATCGTCCAGTAGGGGGCATCTCTGGAGAATATGTTCCGCTGTTTGGTCTTCCTGACCACAGGCGCAGGTTGGTGATGGCGCCAGCTTCAGCTTTCTGTTCATGTGAGCGTTCAGTCTGTTGTGGATCTCCTTTGTCAGAGGAGCTCCGTCTCGCTCGCGGTCCTCGTTCACCCGGCGATTCAGCAACCCCATTTGTTCTTCACGGTGGCACTCAACGTCGTCCCGCAGACTGTCCAACTTCTTTTGCTGAAGATGGTTGATGACTGCTCGCTGTTCAACTTCTGGCCTATCTAGCTTGCGCGTCATAGTCATGTTCCCCTGGTTCTGCTGTTGCTCCAGCATCTTGCGCTTCTCTTCCTCTAACTTCTCTTTCACCATGGCTGTTTCTGTATTGTTAGCCACTTTTAGAGGGATGGTGTGGTAACTCTCCTCTTCCTGACCTCCCGTAACTGCACAGGTTTCAGGTTTCCACTTCGGATCTGGATCGTCTGGGTTTCTGGCACCATCAATGTTTCCGATGATAAGGTCGTAGACTGGTGTTTTCACGCACAACGCCTTCACCTCTCCTGTTAGATACGGGGTGTTAACACTGACTTTGGCGAAAGGGGTGATCCTTATAGTACCGTCAGCCAAAATGAGGGTGGTCCACTCCTGTAGCTTCTGATCTTCAGCTACTAGGTCTTCTTTCACGCTGACGCAACTACAACCAGTGTCTCTCAACACTCTCACTGATGCTTTGCCGACAAATCCTGACACCACCGGCATGTTCGGCACTTCATTTTCAGGCAGCGCGATGTTTGAGACTGGTAAGAATGTAGTCCCATCTCCTACTGGGATGCGTTCATTCTTTCTGAAAGATTCAATCAGCTCCGGTGTCGCCTGTTTTTCTCTAGATTCGAAGTCACTGGATGACATCACATCATTTGCTAGTACAGCGGCGGCTCTGTGTTGAGACGTAGTATTACTTCTGCCTGCTATCCTGCGATCTTGGTTAGGTCTTCTGATGTTGTCGCCTCGAGGAACATCTTTAGAAGGACTCCGTATTGCTTTGTGACCTTTTTTTCCGCAGGGAAAACATGTCCGGTTCTCCACCGGCTTGTATTTCGGGGTGTCTCTGACGTCGTTGATTTCTTCTGCTGGTGCAGACTCACGCTGCGACTTACTGGGCCCGAACTTCATGTTGTGGGCGTCAAGGTATCTTTGAGCGAAGTCTGCTATGGCCTTTAGGGACTGGTCTTTTTGCTCTCTGAGGTGGGCGGCCAGGTCTTTAGAACATGCGTTGAAAACTTGTTCTTTAATGATGAGGTCACACAGGTCTTGGTACTCTCTGTTTAAACCAACCAGCTCTATCCATTTCTCCAGGTAACTTCTGATTCTCTCAATGAATAGGCCGGGTGTTTCTCCTTCTTCAGGCTTGCAGTTCCGAAATCGTCGCCTATAACCCTCTTCAGTGAAGTCGTACTGTCTCAGCAGGGCGGTTTTCAACTGTGTATAGTCTTCGGCTTCTTCTCTTGGTATGCGAGTGTAGAATTCAAGTGCTTTGCCAGTTAGAAGCGCACTCAGTTTGATTGCCCAAGTTTCTTGTTTCCAATTGTTGCTACTTGCGAAACGTTCGAATCGTTCTAGGTAAGCGTCCATCTTATCTGAGTTCTCGACGAAAGGTGGAAGCTTTGGCGCACGGGCTGTTTGTTCTCTGCTGGCTAAGGCTGTTGCTTCAGAAACCCTCTGGCTCTGTGCCTCTATCTCCATCTGCTTTAAGTGATTTTCATGTTGTCGCTGCCTCTCTGCCTCTTCTCGTTCCTCTTCTCGTTGTTTCTCTGCCTCTCTTTGCTGTTTCTCTGCTTCTTGTCGCTGTTTCTCTGCTTCTTGTGCTTGAATTTCGAGTTTCCTGATTTCACGTTCCTTAACTCTTTCTTCTCTCTCCCATCTCTCTTTTTCTTCTCTCTCTCGTCTCTTTTCTTCTCTCTCCTCTCTCTCCAATCTCTCCTTTTCTTCTCTCTCTCGTTTCTTTTCTTCTCTCTCCAGTCTCTCCTTCTCTCTCTCCTTTACAAAGTCGAGGAGTTGAGCTCCTTCGAGTCCACATTCCTTTCCAATTTTCAGGAATGTTTCCATTTCCTATGTCGCCATCTCTGCTTTTCACTGCTGGCTGTTTTCTCCTGCTACCCTTTCCACTGGATCAACTGAAGAAGGTCTCGTCGGGGTCGCCAAAATGTTACGTGGTGGATTCGTGGTCGTAGGATGATATCACACCAGACGGCACGCACGTAGAGTTCTTTTAAATAAACCTCCGTTCAGCTGCAATCCGTCACACGTGGCTTAAGGATGTAGACAATACTGGAGTAACAGTTCCAACAATATTTTATTACAGCGATGCGATCTCCACGAAATGCGTTCACAATTGCACCAACAATAGTACAAAATCTTCTCAACTCTGACACAAAGCGTCTCTCATACAATGTACATCAGCCTTCACTGCAGATCTCCGTTACTGACAATGAAGCACGATATCTTGCGTAACGTTCTCTCAATATCAAAGCGTTTTACGATACAATGCAATTATACAACTGAACACTGTATCGATGCTGTTAATAAATAAATAATAATAATACCGTTATATATATAGGCGCTTTTTCTCAATTTTTGGGGAAATCGACTCAAAGCGCCGCGCCTGAAACCCAACACACACTCACGGATTTACGCCATTTAAGACAAACACAGTACAAGACAAACGAAGGGCCAGTCAGCTACTGAAGTTACAGAGAATTTTGATCGCTTGTATTTGAAATTTGTAAAGTGGCCTGAGACCGGTACCAAAGTGTGGGGGGTGGGGGGTTGGAAGAACCGGAGTACCCAGAGAAAGAACCCCCGATAGTCCGCCCGAATTAACGGTGACACTTACCAGAGGAGAAAAGTCCAACGCCGGAACCCGGTATCGAACCGCGCACCTTTGGCATTGGTGGCAGGCGCCTTAACCACTGCGCCACGGACCGCCCCGCTCGCAATCCTACGACTGAACAATGTACAGACTCTGTTACATCGCAATCCTACGACTGAACAATGTACACGGATGCTTCCTAGCAAGATCTTTTATAAGAATAATAAGAATAAGAGTACTTTATTATCTCGAAAAGAGAAATTCGGTTGTGGTACATTTATAACCAATAGTACAAACAAGACATAAAAACATTATAGCATAATTATGAACATTTTCTCTATATTTTTCTTTATAGTGGTATGTTTTCTAGCACAATCGAGCAAAATCGTACAACACAACCAATCAGAACAAAACACGCAACTAAAACTCAAAGGTACATTCAGACTGGAATATTCTGTAAAAGTCTGGCTATTATTTACTAGCTAAAAAAATAGGTGAATCCCCACTCATCCTAACTTCACGCATGCGTACACGAAACAGGTCGCGACCTTGACCGTACAGTCTGGTAAACAAGCTACAAGTGCACGGATACTAACCACTAACACACGCGCGCGGTAAACAAAAGAATATTGAAGTATCATCTAGACTTTTCCTGACTCAACTCCGTGCGGCAACAGACACTCAAGACCGCACCACCTGCAAACGAAAGTGAAACTCACCGAAAAGGCACGCGACTAGGCATCGCGATAGCTCAAACAAAACGTCGGATCGTTACCTACGATCTATGCACACACGCTCTCACAAAACAACACAACCATAATCGTAACACACATCTTGAATGAGTTAAAGATATTAAAAAAAGTGTTCATTGGCTTTCCAGATCAGTGTACCAATGTCTCTTGAGTTTGACGAGCTGGCGAAACAACGAGAGAATCCTGGGGATGAGACACATAGTGAGTGATGATTTGCTGTTGAAAGTGTTATATAAGTTTTTACTTAACCTTTTGTTTCTACAAATACCATATTGATGGCATTACTATATGTAGGTCGTCGCAGGCGCCCACACGCAGGCAGAATACTAGGCCAATGTGCTAAAAATTGCACAACTTTGATCATCACTTTCATTACATAAACATCATTTTTTGTTTCTGCTTTTGATATGAAAATGAAGATAAATTCTTTCTCGTTCAATGTATGTGTACTTACTTTACTTACGCCTGTCACCCCTACCCGGGTATAGGCCGTCGACGAGAGACCTCCAGCAACTCCTGTCCTGTGCTTCTCCTTCGATTCTACTCCAGGTGGTTCCCAGTCTCTTGATGTCTGCTTGGAGGTCTCGACGCCAGGAGTTTCTCGGCCTACCTCTTTTCCTCTTTCCCTGGGGGTTCCATGACAATGCCTGCCTAGTGATACTGGAAGCTGGCTTTCTCAGACTGTGACCGATCCATCCCCATCTTCTTCGCCCAATTTCATTCTCTGCTGTTATCTGCTCTGTTCTCTCCCAGAGTCTGACGTTGCTGATCTTCTCTGGCCAGTGGATTTTCAAAATTCTTCTAAGGCAACTGTTCATGAAGGTCTGTACTCTGTTGACTGTGGTTTTTGTCAATCTCCATGTCTCTGCTCCATATAGGAGAACTGCTTTTACATTGGAGTTGAAAATCCGGACTTTGGTGTGTTGTGACAGCTCTCTGGAACACCACACTTTTTTCAACTGGAGAAAGGCTGCTCTGGCTTTACCGATTCGTGCTCTGACATCTGCATCAGTGCCGCCTTTTTTGTTTATGATGCTCCCGAGATAGGTGAAGGACTCCACCTCCTCCAACGGGGTGCCAGCAAGCAAGACTGGTTCTTCCCTGGTTGCGTTCAGCCTCATTGTCTTTGTTTTCTGTTTGTGAATGGTGAGGCCCACTTGGGACGAGATGTCAGCAAGCCTCGTGGTCTTGTCCTGCATTTGTTGATGAGTGTGGGACAGTAATGCCAAGTCGTCTGCAAAATCGAGGTCGTCAAGCTGTGTCCACAGTGTCCACTGTATTCCACTTCGTCTGTGCTCTGTGGTCATCTTCATGACCCAGTCTATGGCCAGTAGGAAGAGGAACGGAGACAGCAGACACCCCTGCCTGACACCAGTTCTGACCTGGAGCAATGTATGTGTGTTTTGTAGTTAAATATGTTCAAAACTAGTTGTTATAAATTGTGGAAATGTGTAGGGGTTTACTCCATTTTCGCCGTGCCGAGGCCTGCCGTGCAGCGCGCTGCTCAAGGCAGCATTGTACACACTCCGGTTTTTCCCACCTCGGATTTCTGAGACAAAGAACACACACTAAAAATAACTTCACGATAAAAGTAGAGTTATTTGCCGATCTGCTGATGTAATTTTCGTATTGATATTTGATGAAATCCTGGTCAAAATCCGACTATAAAAACTTTCTTTGACTTCAAGTGGTCGTATCTGCCATATTTTTAATCCGTTTGCGACCAGCAGTGGTTCGCGGAAAACGAGAAGGATGCCTGGAAAGTGTTTTTTTCAAAGATAGGTGGCTGAAAGGAAAAGACTATAAGAGCTGGCTGTTGAAAGACCCAAGCAGCAAATATCATGCAAGATGCTCGGTTTGCTGCATCAGCTTGAATTTGGCATCGATGGGCAAATCTGTCTTCCGGCAACACAACAGATCACAGCGGCACCGAAGGGATGAGAGGAGGGCGAATGCAGAAGGCCGGGCATGTGTCACGAACTTTTTCACTAAAAATACTGCCATTACCGCCTCTTGCAGTGAAACGCAGCCGGTTCCAGTTCGCACAAATGAAACGTCTCGTCCTTCACAACTGACAGGTACGTTTTCCTGTGCAAGTAGCTGGGCGCTCTACCGCCAATAGTCTTTTTTTGTGTGTTTCAGTTAACTGCTTCCTTTAAGATTTATCCAAGGTAGAAATTTTTTTAAAAAGCCATGCACTTTCACACATGCACTCACTCGGTCTCTTTCTTTAGTTACTTACATTCCTAACATTCACAAGAAAATTCTTTTTTCAACGCTTATGCAATTTCTGAGTATGTGCTTATCGACATGATTTCAGTATCTGGTTGGTGTATTTTTTTAGGTGTGTGTGTTTCACTGGTCTATAAAGACTATCATTATACTTGATTGCTTTTAATAGCAACGACAAATATTCATATCTCTATCTCTCTCTCTCTTTCGTGCACGTACGTGCTTGTGTGTGGGTGGGCATGTGTGCATGTACGTGTGTGTACTGATGTTAAACTGATTTTGCTTTGTTTACAAACGAAGCTTATTTGATCAGTGTATGTATATGTCATTTGCCTGTACTGAATTGTTGTGTTCAATCTGTAGTTGTTTAGCAAGGACAGATATGAAAAGAAGCCTGTGTGCCTGTTGTCTCCATCCTTGAAAAATAAAGTTTTCATTCTCTCTCTCTCTCTCTCTCTCTCTCTCTCTCTCTCTCTCTCTCTCTCTCTCTCTCTCTCTCTCTCTCTCTCTCTCTCTCTCTCTCTCTCTCTCTCTCGTGCAAACTGCCTAATTTCTTTAAATAAATTTTCTGACAGGTGCTACTCTCGCCAATGACACCCTGAAAGCAGTGATTTTATGGGGCCTTCATACTGTGAACTAACACTACAGCTTTAAGTCTTCTGAGGATGCTGGAAAAGTTTTCAAAGAAATGTTTCCAGACAGTGAAATTGCAAAGAAGTTCACGTGTGCTGAAACCAAGTGCAAGTACCTTGTGACTTTTGGTCCTGCCCCTCGCTTCTCAGAGATGCTTCGTTCATCCATTGCTGATGCCTCTGAATCAGGATAGGTGCTTCTGTTTGACGAGACTTTGAACAAGAAGTGCAGACTGAAGCAGATGGATTTCTTCATTCGCTTTTGGGATGGTGATCTTATCAAGACGGATACCTCACATCACACTTCCTTGGCCAGGCCAGAGCTGAAGATTTGGTTGAGAAGTTTGAAACTGTCTTTTCTGACTTCAAGCTTAATCTCTCAGGTCTTATACAGCTTTCAATGAATGGTCCAAATCTGAACTGGAGCGTATACAATACAATTCACTGTGATCGGAAAGACAATACAGCAGGAGTTGGACTTCTGCACATCGGCAGTTGTAGTTTGCATGTTGTGCACAATGCCTTCAGGCGTGGCTGCAGTTCATCCACATGGGATGTTGAGGGTTTCTTGGTTGCTGCCCACAAGCTGTTTGATGATGAGTGCCCTGCCTGGTTGGAGGATTACCACACTGTCACTGGAGTCACATTGTTTCCTCTTAAGTTCTGTCGTCATCGGTGGTTGGAAAATGAGACTGTGGCAAATTGACCCATTGACCTGTTGCCTGCTTTTGAGACTTTTGTACAAGCCGTCACTGCGAAGAAGGTCACTGATCCATGCAATGAAAGCTTCCAGAAGGTTAAGAAAGCTGTGTTTGGCAATCCACTCCTGGCCTGTCCTAGCATTCTTTGCTAGTGTAGCTAAGCATCTTGAGCCATTTCTGAAGAAATTTCAGGCTGATCAACCGCTTGCCCCTTTCCTGGTTTCAGACTTGCAGTATTTGATGAAAACGATGATGACAAGCTTTGTGAAGCCAGATGTCATTCAAAGGTGTACAACAGCACAGACACTGATTGGTCTTGACATGAAAGATTCAGCCAGTCAGGTGAATTTGGATCAAATTGAGCTTGGCTTCAAGACTGAAAACCTCCTGCAGAAAGCAAAGAAAAAGAACTGCCCTCCTGTCACTGACAAGATGGTCAAGGAATTCCGGGATCAGTGCCGGGACTTCCTCGTGGCTGTGCTTGACACACTGCAGGAGAAATCCCCCTTGAAGTATGTGCTGGCAAGGAACAGGGTCTGCTTGGATCCAGTGAAGATGGAAAACAAAGATTCGTGCAAGGCAAGGAAGCGTGTGCTCTCCTGTCTCATTGAAGCAAACATCGTTAAGGAAGAAACAGCGGATTCTGTGCTCCAGGAGTACAGTGACTTTCTTGATAAAGCAGCCCGACACAGTGCCAGCAAGTTTGACCTCAAAGAGCAGAGGCTGGGCAGCTGGTATCAGTCAGCTCTTGGAGGAAGGGAGCAGTTCAAGAACCTCTGGACTACTGTAAAAAAGCTTCTCATGATGACCCATGGACAGGCAGCAGCAGAAAGAGGGTTTTCTTACAATAAGGAAGTGGTAACGGACAACCTCAGCATAGAAACCTTAAAGGCCAGGCGTGTGGTACTGGATCATATCAGGACTGCCGGTGGGGCGGCTGAAGTTTCCATTGACAAGAAGCTGCTTGTGTCAGCCAGCTCATCACGCTGTAGATATGACATGTAAGTTATGTGTCTGTATGTGTGCAGTACTCATTTTCTCTTTACAGTGAAGAATTATGAGCAGATATTATGTGTGTGGACATGAAGTTTGTATTCAACCTTTCTTTACCTCGCTCTGTCTGTTCGCGTGTGTGTCTGCCATGCAGTGGACCCATCTCTCAAGGTGATTTTTATAGTGCCCAACACAGGGGCCTGGCTGTAGGCACTTTACAAAACAAAGTGTAAAACTAAAAGAACAACAAAGATAATAATAAAGTACCAATAATACATTATAATACTAATAGTGACCAAGCCTGATCCATCACCATTCCACTCCCCCAAGCCCCCCCCCCCCCCCCCCCAAAAAAAAAAAATAAATAAATAAATAAATAAATAAATAAAAAAAATTAAATTTTTTTTTTTTTTTTTTTTAAGCCACATAAGCAAATGATCAGCACAGAGTTGTGTGTTTTAGCATTTTTTAAAAACAAAACAACTAAACCATTTACTTTTGAGTGCATTATTTAAGTGTGCCTGTTAATGTTTCAGGCATCTGGAGCAGGAGAGGGAGACGGCCAAAAGACAAGAACTCAGCAGGAAGCGGAAAGCACCGAGTGATGAACTAAGAGGCCTGCAGAAGAACAGGAAGACCACTGAGGATTCTTTAATCTCTTCCCTGTTTGTCTCTGTGTGTGTGTATGTGACACCAGTGCACAAGAACAAATTTCTTCAATGTTCTAACTGGGAATGAACCAGTAGAAACTGGACTGTGATCTGGTTCATGACATTTTGCTCACATGGGCGTTATAAACTGTTCACAAGCTTTTACACTACAACGGTGGTTGGTTTTTTTTTCTGTTTTTTTTTTTTTTTTTTTTTTTTTTTTTTTTTTTTTTTTTGGTATATGTGAGTGTGTTTGACCAGTGCAAAAGAGCAGAAAATAGGCTTGTCAGGTAAAGTCATGCTGTAGTGGTATATAAAGTGATGGTATTAAATCAGTGAAATGTATTATGTTCTGTCATGCTTGAATAAGCACAGCTTGTGTATTATTTAAGCCATACTTTAAAAAAAACCCCAGATGTTCCAACTGAAAATGAACTAACAGAGACTGGACACTAACATTTTTGTGTACATTTGTCTGGTAGGCTGTTAGTGTTAATACTCAAAGCTGCTCCTCTGGTCTGGAAGAAATGTTCTCACTTGCAGCTGTGAGTATAGCAACTGGTAATAAATCAGCAGATAGAAACTTCACTGATTTGGTTTGTGTTGTGTGTAGATGGGTCCGATACCAGGGTCCTTTCCACTGAACATTTTTACCCTTTTAGGTCCTTTTAACTCATTCTACCCCAACACCGAAATCCCCAAATTTTGCTGTTGTCCTCTGAAGACTGCACTCTAGTGCAGGACACAGATCCACGATGATAGCTCAAGGGTGATGCCAGAATAGCTTGGGGCCCATAGGCGCCAAGCTATTCTGGCATCACCCTTGAGCTATCATGGTCGATCCAGATCTTGCTGTGGTGTGTCTGGGGTAAAATGAGTTAAGGTCCTTTTCTGGCTATGTTGTGACTGTGGGAACCTTGCTACAGCAGGACATGACTTGGCCATGACAATTCAAGGGTAGTGCTAGATTAGCTTAGCACCTGAAGGCGCCAATCTCGCACTACCCTTGAATTACGGTCAAGCCATCTCCTGCAACTGGTACATAGCTGTTAGGCATCACCTCCAAAATTTGAAAAATGGGACCTTGGAGCTAAATGGATTAAGGAAAGTTGATTTCTCTAATTTTAAGGGGTAATTAAGTTTATTTCTCTAATTTTAAAAGGGTAATTAGAGTGTATGTGGAGCTGATAAAACACTGCCAGCAGGAAGCATGGGTTTTTCAGGATTTCCTGTGACTACAGTCTCTAAACATTACTTAGTGTATTAACCCTGAGCAGTTTTAGTTGCAATGATTCCTACAGGAATCATCGCGACTAAAACCTCGACTGACTCACAAAGGGTTAAATATTTTAGTTGACAAAGAATGCAAGGTTTGCCTTGTTCATAATGATTATGTTTTTCTTTCTTTTAATTTAACCCAGTGATGGAGACTGTTTAAGAGAATGAAATCTTTATTCAATCAATTTCAATGCCCAAGAGCTCCAGCCTTCCATAGAACGTGGGTACAAAGTGGTGTCTGCAACCGGCATGGTGGGCTCATAAGAATCTGTGTCTCTTGCATTTGGATCTTCTTCCTTCTTTTCTTGGCAGGAAAGGGGTGAATGTTTATTTGGAACGTTTTCAGTCATGTCTGCAAGCTCTTTTATTGCTTTATCATCACAATTTTTCAGACATGGTGGAGTTCACAGATGAAGAAGGTTACGGCAAATACCTGGATCTGCATGAGTGTTATGTTCAATACCTCAACTTGAAAGGAGTGGAGGTAAATTGCAAACAAAAAGACTATCACTTACTCTTTACTTTGGCTTTACTGTCTGTGTTAGTGGTTAGGGGCCTGTTGTGTGAGTGGGCCTAATCCTGCACAAGCCACTAAGCAAGGTGCTCCGCTATAGCGTTTAATATTGAACCTTGCTGCTCCTGGCCATAAAGTCCAAAAATCACAGACCAGTACATTTTTGTGACAGATTACAACATTTCAGTGCATTTGGCATCACCAGTTTGATTTCTTGCGGCTTGTTTATCAACTGTGTGGTCTTGCAACAGAAGTTGTTTTCTCAAAATACATTACCGATGGCATTACTAGTGGAATACACTCTATATAGCCTATCGATTTCAGCCCAAAGTTGTGTCCCGTACACAACTGGGGAGGAGACACCGGGGATCCAGACATAGGGGCCCCGGGTGGCCTCCCCTTACCACCCTATCCCGGCATGCGTAGGGCGAATTCCTGCTAGTTTCACTCTTAGCTCGACCGTGGACGGTCGGGTTTGTGCCTTGCTAACGATTTTCGGAAAAGGAAAGACCGGTGTCTTCTGTGGTTACTATACGAACTTTTGGCTTTTTGCCGTGGGATTAGACTCTCTCCTCGGACTCTGTTTCGTTGGTGTGTTTGTACACTTCAACGTTACTGTGTGTGGACTTAGCGCCGACCGGTTTGACTTTCAGTGACCTTCGTCCTTGGCTGCGGCTTGTGAATTTGCTCACGCGACTTTGTGCCACATGGTGTGAGTTTGACGCTTGAGTGTGTTCCGTCCTGCGGACGGTGTGCAGCGGACGCTATGGCGGCTTCTGTTTTGAAGTCCTGCCTCCTTTGTGGAGATTTTCAGTGGCCTTCTGACGCCCACAACGCCTGCCTGCCGTGCTCAGGCTGCTCTTCAGACAGGATGTGTGACGTGTGTGCCGAGTGGAGTGAGGACCGGTAGTCTCAGATGTGGGACTTCTACAGACGTGCCTTCCCGGACAGGACAATCTCCCCGGACTTCTCCGCAGGTTGGCGTCACTCCGTCGGCTCCGCGGGCCCCACTTCGCTCAGTCGTCCGAGGCTTCGGAGCGGGGGTCGCGTGCCCCATTTCTGTCCCCTCCCCGCTCCGAATTGCCTGAGCGGGCCTGGAGTGACACTTTACCGTCCCCCCCCCCCCCCCCTCCCCGTATCGACCAGGCGGGCCCGGTGTGACTTTGACACGTGTCCCCCATGCTCCGAGGCTTTGGAGCCGGGGTCGCGTGCCCCTTTTTTGTCCCCTCCCTGCTCTGAGCGGGCTTGGCGTGACACCCCCCCCCCCCCCCCCCCCCCCCCCCCCCCCGCCCCGAACTTTCCAGGCAGGCCCAGTGTGACTCGGACACTTACTCTCAGGACCGGATTCGCGACGTTGCTTTTACGCCCCCTTCCCGCTCGTGATCTCCCGGGCAGGATTGGGGTGCCAGGGTTCCCCTAGCGACTCCCCTCTTTCGTTCGGAGCGCAGTCCCCGGCACCTGCGATCCCCTCTTCATCTGCGCGTTGTGCCCCTCTCTAGCAGCCCCCCCCCCCTCCCCTCGCAGGTCTGCGAGTCGGGGGCTTACAGAGCCTAACTTCGCCTTTGGCCGCCATTCGGCCGAGGTGATTCCCTCCACGCGACGCTACGCCAAGCGGGCTTCGCTCCGCCTATCCTTCGTGTGCGCCCTCGCCAGTCGCCTTCGGCGGACCCGCACTCTCGGAGCTGGTCGCCTCTTCTTTTGGCTTCGCGTGATAGGCGGCCTATGGAGGTAGACCCTGACTTACTCAGTCTACATCCAGTGGATTCGGCTTCGGCCATCTTCTTGCGGGACTCACCCACCGGTTCTCCCGACCTCTCGGCTGTATCGTCGGCCTCCTCCTCTGTTAAGGATGTCGGCCCTTCGCTCGTCCTTGCCTTGGGAGAGGCCTCCCGTCTTATCTCGAACTTCCTCCCGCCTGACTTCTGCCCGCCATCACCCCCTCTGAAGAGACAGGCTTCCGCCATGGTTGATGCGCAGAGGCAGGCTAAGCGTCGCAAGTCTCTCCCTCAGCCAGCCGGCTTCCGGGATCTCGCCGAAGCTTTCTCCGCCCAGCTTCGCCAGGACACCTTCAGCGACGTTGGCTTTTTCTCAGTTTCACGGTGGCCAGCGGGGATTAATATGACTTTCTGCCAGGCCTGGTACGTCGGGCACTCTCAAGCCTTCGCTGTCACTCTTCCTTCGGTGGATGCGGCACCCACCAACCAGGCGCGTGGGCGCCGGATAGTCCAGAATGCTTGGCCTCGCCCTCTTGACAGAATCGCTTCCTTAGTTCGGAACTCGCTGGCGTGTTCCGGGTTCCTGGAATTGGCGACGCAAGCGGTGCTGCATTGCCTGGAGGACACTTCGGACCTGGAAGCCTCGTCCCCGCTCCGCGACGTCCATTCCATTTTGGTAGCTGCTAACTGGGCCGCCTACCATTCCTCAACCAACTCCATGGCAGCGGCCGCCAACTGTGACCTATGGCGGCGGGATTCGATCCTGCGGCTCTGCACGGATCTCCCCAAGACGGTGAAGACGCAGCTCCGCCAGGCTCCCTTCGGCGGTTCCCTCCTGTTTGGTGATATGTGGCAGACAGTTAAGGAGGCTACCAAGGACCTGTGGCCCCGTCCTGCCTCCGCCCCCGCTTCGTCTCGCTTTTGCGCTACCCGCCCGGCCGGGGATCGTGCCCGGCGGTCTTCTAGACCCACCTCGCTTCCAGTCGGCGGTTCCCACGGTAGGGCTCGCCCCCTTCAGGCTCCACAGACATTCCCCGCCTCCCGCCCCTCTTGGTCTCGCGGCGCCCATAAATCGGGGCGTGGTCAGGCTCGCTGACTTAACCCCTCCTCCACCCCCGTCGACAGTTCTCGGGTCTCCAGTTGGCAGGCGGCTGGCCGCCTACAGCGACCTTTGGAGTTTGCTGTTCCCAGACAACCCCTGGATCATCTCGACTGTTTCCTCAGGCCTCCAGCTTTCGTTCCAGTCCCCTTCTCTGTTACGCAGGTTCCCCTTGTGGACCCAGGCTCCTGTCAACCGATCCCAGGCAAAAGCTCTGCGCGGAGAAATAGCGGCCTTACTCGACAAAGCAGCGACAGAAGTGGTTTCTCGACAAGACTCGCCGGCGTTCTACAGCCGCCTCTTTCTCGTTCCCAAGCCAGGGGGCAAGTGGTGGCCAGTCATTGACTTGTCGGCGCTAAACAGTTCATTTCGGCTCCTCACTTTCGGATGGAGACAGCCAGGACTCTCCGCGCAGCCGTCCAGCCGATGGACTTCGCGATCAGCCTCGATCTGTCAGGCGCCTATCTTCACGTTCCGATTCATCCGTCGTCTCGCCGGTGTCTCTGGTTTGCTTTTGGCGGTGTCATTTACCACTTCCGAGCCCTCCCCTTTGGCCTCAACATCAGTCCTTGGGTCTTCATGAGGCTCCTCGATGCGGTGATGGCCCTCTTCCGCCAGCGATCTCTGAGTCCGGCCTGCAGCTACCTGGACGACTTGCTGCTACGCAACCTGATCGCCTCGGTGCTCAAGGTGGACAGAGGCGCCCTCCTTTCTCTCTTGCGCCGACTCGGGTTCCTCGTCAATTCGGGCAAGTCGGATCTCGCCCCTTCTTGCCGGTTCCTGCACTTGGGGATGGAATTCCTGACCGACCTCAACTTAGTCCGCCTACCTTTGGCGCGGCGGCAGAAGATCGCCGAACTCGCGCATCAAATGGAAGGAGGGGTCTCTTTCACAGCCAGGGTCTGGCTTCAACTCCTGGGACTACTCAGCGCGGCAGCGGACTTGTTACCCCTCGGCAGGCTCTATGCCCGCCCGCTCCAGCTACACCTTCTCCTCCACTGGCGTCCCTCGTCGGGCGCCCTGACAGATCAGGTCCCAGTTACTCCGCTGACCCGGCCCCACCTCCGGAGGTGGGCGGACCTCGCGTGGCTGGCGACAGGCGTGTCTCTACACTCCCCTCCGCCCCGGTGGTCTCTCTGCACCGACGCGAGCCAGTCCGGCTGGGGCGCTCACCTGTTACCGGACTTTGTCTTGGCCTCAGGCCTTTGGCCCCGGGACCTTGCGGACAAGTACAGCAACTGGCTAGAGCTGAAGGCGGTTTGGATGGCCCTCAACTTCTGGCAGGGGACGCTGATCAACCAAGAGGTCCTTGTTCTCTCTGACAACTCGACGGTGGTGGCCTACATACAGAACCAGGGTGGCATGCGCTCGCCCTCTCTGTGCATCCTCCTTTACCACCTTCTCTGGTGCACAGACCGGGGCATTGCTCTTTGAGCCCGCCACATCCCCGGCCACCTAAACGTGGTCGCGGACGCCCTGTTCCGCCGCGGACAGTTGCTCCACACAGAGTGGTCCCTGCGACCAGTCATCTTTCGCCTGATCTGCTCACGTTGGGAGACGCCTCTAGTCGACCTGTTTGCCACCAGATGGAACAACCAGCTTCCGGTGTTCGTCTCCCCAGTGCCGGACCCGCTCGCCTGGGCGGTGGATGCGCTCTCCATTCCTTGGGACGGACTGGTCGCATATGCCTACCCCCCGTCTGTCCTGGTGCCGAAGGTCCTGCGGAAACTTCGGGGATGCTCCGCGGTACTCTTCCTGGTGGCCCCCTTCAATTGGACCAAGAGCTGGACCACGGACTTACTCGCGCTAGCGACAGACCCGCCCCTCGAGCTCCCTGCTCCGCCCATGATGCTCAAGCAGCCCCGCCAGGCTCTCTTCCACCCGTTCCCGGAGTGCCTCCTCCTACACGCCTGGAGGTTGTCCGGCAAGCCCTCACCGCTAGAGTCTTCTTGGATGCAGCAGTGGCGGCGATTGCAGCAGCCCGCAGACTGTCTACACGGAAGGTGTACGAAGGCAAGTGGAGGGTCTTTCAGTCCTGGTGCGCCGCTCGACGCCTCGCGCTGGGACCATACGGCGTTGAGGCACGTCCCCTGGGTGGTGGATAGGGGGTCCCTCGTGAGAGGGGTGCACCGAATGAAATAAGGTGCCGTGAACCAACATGGTCTAAGGGAAGGTGACCCCGACAGAAAACCCCTGGTCCTCCTAGTAAGGGGGTTGGGCGTGGGGGTAGCTTCCCCACCCTGCAAAAAAGGAAATAGCTACAAAAACGCCGACGAAAAGACTAACAGTAATTCCTTTCCTGGGGGAGGAAGGTTCTTCTACTAGAAGACTTATGACGTCCTGTGGTGAAAGCCGGAAGTCTTCGGAAGCCACAGGACCGAGCCGCCTCTCTCTGTCCAGGGATACAACCATGGGCACATGGAACGTCAAGACCATGTACCAGAGTGGCAAGGCCGCCCAGATAGCAGCGGAAATGCAAAAGTACAACCTTTCCCTGCTAGGCATCAGTGAAGCCAGATGGACGCAGTCTGGCCAGAAAAGGCTGTTAAGTGGGGAGATGATTCTGTATTCAGGTCATGAAGAGGAGAATGCCCCCCATACAGAAGGAGTAGCACTCATGCTGTCACCAGTGGCACAGAGAGCGCTGATGGGCTGGGAACCTCTTGGGCCAAGAATCATAACAGCAGCCTTTAGAACCAAGAAAAAGCTCAAGCTGAACGTCATCCAGTGTTATGCGCCCACCAATGACAGTGACGAGGAAGAGAAACAAGAGTTCTACGACCGACTCCAGAGTGCCGTGGACAAATGTGCGGAGCGAGACATCACCATCGTCATGGGCGATTTTAATGCCAAAATAGGGGAGGACAACACCGGATACGAAGAGGTGATGGGGAGACAGGGACTAGGCTCGGAGATGAGTGAGAACGGGGAGAGGTTTGTAGACTTTTGTGCTCTAAACCGACTTGTCATTGGAGGCAGCATCTTCCCACACAGAAGAATACACAAAGCAACTTGGGTCTCACCTGACCATACAACAGAGAACCAAATAGACCATATCTGCATTAGCAAGAAATTTAGAAGATCCCTTCAAGATGTTCGAGTGAGGAGGGGAGCAGATGTCGCCTCAGACCACCATCTGCTTACCTTAAGAATGAAGCTCAAGCTAAAGAAAAGCCGCACAGAGACAACAAGAAGACAGCGCTATAATGTAGGCCTCCTGAGAGAAACTGGAGTTAGAGAAGAGTTCAAACTGGTGCTGTCCAACCGGTTTCAAGCGCTACAGGAGCTAGTAAATGAAGAGGAGGCGGTCACCACAGAGCAGCAGTGGAAGGCAGTTAGAGAGGCGCTGAACTCAACCTGCAAAGACACTGTAGGGTTCAGGAAACACCACCACAAGGACTGGCTGTCGGCACAGACCTTGAAGAAGATAGAAGCGAGGAAGCAGAAGAAAGCAGCGGTCAACAACAGTCGCACGAGAGCAGCCAAAGTAAGGGCACAGGGGGAATACTCGGAAGCCAACCGCGAGGTGAAGAGGAGTATCAGGGCAGACAAGAGGGCCTACACAGACAGCCTGGCAGCAGAGGCAGAAAAGGCAGCAGGCAGCGGCAACATGAAACAGCTCTACGACATTACCAGAAGATTGTCGGGTAAGTATGGCCATACAGAAAGACCAGTAAAAGACAAAGAAGGCAAGCCTATTGCAGACAGAGCAGACCAACTCGACAGATGGGCCGAGTATTTTGAAGAGTTACTGAACAGACCTAGCCCACCCGACCCCCCCGACATCCAGCCGGCAGAGACCGACCTACCCATCAGCTGTGACAGACCCAGCCGGGAAGAGATCAGAAAAGCAGTGGCATTTTTGAAGAATGGCAAAGCAGCAGGGCCAGATGGCATCCCAGCGGAGTCTCTGAAAGCAGACCTAGAGACAACAGTTGAGATGCTGTACCCACTGTTTGGAAAGATCTGGGAAGAGGAGGTGATGCCAGCTGACTGGAAGGAGGGGTACCTAATCAAGCTTCCCAAGAAAGGCGACCTCAGCAAGTGTTCCAACTACAGAGGAATCACCTTGCTGTCAGTACCAGGAAAGGTCTTCAACAGGATCATCCTAGAGAGAATGAAGAGCTCTGTTGACCCCCACCTGAGAGACCAGCAAGCAGGATTCAGGAAGAACCGATCATGTACAGACCAGATCACCACTCTCCGCATCATCGTGGAACAGTCTCTGGAGTGGAGCTCCCCGCTGTACGTCAACTTTGTGGATTATGAGAAAGCATTTGACAGCGTGGACCGAGAGACTCTGTGAAAACTCCTACGACACTACGGTGTACCCACAAAGCTCGTCCGCCTGATCAAGAGCAGCTATGATGGCATGACATGTCGCGTGATCCACGAAGGGCAGTTCACCAGAGAGCTCCAGGTCAGAACTGGTGTCAGGCAGGGGTGTCTGCTGTCTCCGTTCCTCTTCCTACTGGCCAGACTGGGTCATGAAGATGACCACAGAGCACAGACGAAGTGGAATACAGTGGACACTGTGGACACAGCTTGACGACCTCGATTTTGCAGACGACTTGGCATTACTGTCCCACACTCATCAACAAATGCAGGACAAGACCACGAGGCTTGCTGACATCTCGTCTCAAGTGGGCCTCACCATTCACAAACAGAAAACAAAGACAATGAGGCTGAACGCAACCAGGGAAGAACCAGTCTTGCTTGCTGGCACCCCGTTGGAGGAGGTGGAGTCCTTCACCTATCTCGGGAGCATCATAGACAAAAAAGGCGGCACTGATGCAGATGTCAGAGCACGAATCGGTAAAGCCAGAGCAGCCTTTCTCCAGTTGAAAAAAGTGTGGAGTTCCAGAGAGCTGTCACAACACACCAAAGTCCGGATTTTCAACTCCAGTGTAAAAGCAGTTCTCCTATATGGAGCAGAGACATGGAGATTGACAAAAACCACAGTCAACAGAGTACAGACCTTCATGAACAGTTGCCTTAGAAGAATTTTGAAAATCCACTGGCCAGAGAAGATCAGCAACGTCAGACTCTGGGAGAGAACAGAGCAGATAACAGCAGAGAATGAAATTGGGCGAAGAAGATGGGGATGGATCGGTCACAGTCTGAGAAAGCCAGCTTCCAGTATCACTAGGCAGGCATTGTCATGGAACCCCCAGGGAAAGAGGAAAAGAGGTAGGCCGAGAAACTCCTGGCGTCGAGACCTCCAAGCAGACATCAAGAGACTGGGAACCACCTGGAGTAGAATCGAAGGAGAAGCACAGGACAGGAGTTGCTGGAGGTCTCTCGTCGACGGCCTATACCCGGGTAGGGGTGACAGGCATAAGTAAGTAAGTAAGCGCCGCTCAACGGCTCCCCCCCCCCACGAATCTAACTACCCCCCCCCCCCCCTACTGGCGGATTTCTTCCTGTGGCTCTTTGACAATCAAGGCTTAGCCCCTGTTACCGTCAAGGGTTACCGCGCCATGATCGCAGACACTTGCCGTCACCTGGGCCTTCCGGATCCAGGCGCTTGCAAAGACCTCTCGGATCTGTTGGCTCACTTTGAGCTTCAACGTCCGGTCTCCCGTTTCCTCTTACCTTGGTGGGACCTCGCCTGGGTACTGACGTGGTTGAATACGGACCGCTTTGAACCCCTGCCTTTGGCGCGGTTCTCCGACCTGACCCGGAAGACATGTTTCCTTCTGGCTCTCGCCACAGCGTCCTGCGTGAGTGAGCTTCACATGCTCTCTATACGTCCCGCCTGTCTGCAGTTTCGTTCCGACGGATCTTCGCAGCTACTCACCGACCCGTCATTTCTGCCCAAGAATCGCCTGCCCTCGACGGCTCCCCAGATGCTGACCGTTCGTCCACTCAGAGGGACCTTTCCCATGAGTCGCGTCAACAGGACCCGGTTCGGGCGCTGAGGATTTACCTGCGTCGCTCTAAGCCTCGCTGCTGGGGGCGCTCCCACCTCTTCCTCCCTCTGTCACCAGGCAGGCCCGATATCTCAGCCCAGACGGTCTCGTCCTGGCTTCGGTGGGTGATTAGGTCGGCCTACCAGGACCTCTCCCCTGACGGGGATAGACTTTTGCAGATCCGGGCGCATGAAGTGAGAGCAGTAGCCACCAGCGTCGCCCTGGACTGCAACTGCTTGGTTAAGGACATTATAATGGCGCTAGGCTGGCGTGCAGACTCCACCTTCGCCTGCTTCTACCTCCGAGACCTATCCGGCCAGCGTGACTCCCTGGCCCGGGTGGGCGACATCTCCGCGGCCCAGCACTCCCGAGCTCCACAGGCGCCTTAGGTACGTCTTAGCTGAAATCGTCGGGAGTGCTCCTTGTGGGCCTGCAGGGGGGGGGGGGGGGTTAAGTTCTGGGCTTTAAGGTCGGCACCCTCCTCCTCTTCGCTATTCTTCCATATAGTAATGCCATCGGTAATGTATTTTGAGAAAACAAATGAATTTTTTTCTAAAATGTATTTTTTTGAAAAAATACTTACCAATGGCATTACTCGGACAGCCCTCCCTCCTGCCCCGCTTGCCTCTTTGGCTAAGTGTGAAACTGACAGGAATTCGCCCTACGCATGCCGGGATAGGGTGGTAAGGGGAGGCCACCCGGGGTCCCTATGTCTGGATCCCCGGTGTCTCCTCCCCAGTTTTGTAGGGGACACAACTTTTGGCTGAAATCGATAGGCTATAGAGTGTATTCCATATATAGTAATGCCATCGGTAAGTTTGTTTTTTTTAAAATACATTTTAGAAAAAAAAATCATTTTTCTTTGAGATCTTCTCGAATTAAAGTATATCTTATTATAAGTGGTGACAATATAGTTTCTAAGATCTTTAAAGTTTCTCTTCAGTATACTTCAGTAACCTGTGTTACTGCTAGAATGCCAGTTTTATCATTACACCAGCAATTCAGCAGACTCATATCGAATAAGATTGACAATGACATCAGAAAGATTGACATCACAGTGACTAAAAGTTGAGTATTTGTTGAAGTTGTTTTTCTGCTTTTCTCACAGAAAGTTGACTACATCACTTTTTTGTCAACATTTGACCATTTGTACAACATCCCCAAAGACAGAAAGAACACAGCATACAAAGAGTGAGTGCATACATTAGTGACTTACAGTAACTGACTTATTAACCCATTACATCCTGAAGCTGATTTCTTTAAAAAATTGCTTATTGTCCTATGAAGGCTACATTACAGAGCTGGCTAAACCGTTTTAGTTTAAGGGCAGTACCAGAATAGCTTGGCACTTGAGGCGCCAGCTATTCAGGCACCACCCTTGAACTATCATGGTCAATTTTTTTTTAAGTAGTGGGTGTATCAGGATGAAAAGGATTAAAGACTACATTAGGATGTAGTCAACATTCTGGCACATTCTAAATTTGTGTAAGTTGGACGTGATATTGATTTAAGTTTAATTACTTGTTTACCTGCTATGAAAGTGCTAGGCTGTTCTGGCAACACACTTGTACTGTCATGGTTTGTCCATATCTTGTAGTGCTTCTCAGAGCTGAATGGTTCAACCCACTGAGGCCTGACATACAAGACATACAAATTTTGGAGGTGTCGCCTAACGACCATGTGCCAGTTGGAGGAGATGCGTTGACCTTGATAATTCAAGGGTTCAGACGCCAAGTTAATCTGGCACCACCCTTAAATTATCATGGTCAGTCTAGCTCCTGCTATAGAGCATTTGGGCTAAATGGGTTACCGTAATTACCCTAAATATTTGTCCACTTTTTACATGCACATTTTTCCATTTTTTTCAGCTCTTGTCAAATACTTAGGATTTTTGAAAAAGTTGATTTCCTGCGGAGGTGGCGTGGTCGAAAATTTGAGGCACTAAATTTACATTGCACAGGCATGCTGATCGGCCTGTTCATGTTTTTACCTCGTTTGAGTCGAAACACCAACAGCTGTTAATCATCTCGGATGGGAGTACCCAAAGGGTGGGGTTCACTCAAGAATATGTTTAAATCGGATCCCGATTTAGTGGCTAAATTATTGTTTATACATCCTCAGAAAATTTTTTAATAAATTAATTCTAAACGTGATGATCACCTCTTGTTCTTATCGTTTCCTTGAGATATGCATAGTTTAAACATTATCTGCAAAACATAAGAGGTTATAGAATGTCGCATCATGTGCCACCCTGCCCCTGTGGAAAATCAAAACAGCCGTGATCCCATCTTCACCCTCCACCCCCACCACCCACTTGAGTTCTTGGCACAGAGAGTCTACAGGCGAACTGCCCATCATCTCCTTAAATCATAGATCGTCATGTGCCTCTGTAAAGTGCAGGGGCTCAAGAGCTTGATGTCCTACTGACTGTTACACTGGTTGACTGATACTTGAATACCTGCCGTGTATAGGTGTAGGAGACTACGTGTCATCGATTCACCGTGAATCTGAACTAATTGTATGATTTTCACCCTAAGCATTGTATAAAACTGTGCCATTGAGAATCAGGACTGTGACTTGGTTCTTAAAACACGGTTGTAAGAACGCAGGGCCACTACACACTGGCTTTGTGATGGAAAAAGCCGGTGCGAGACATTACTCTTCAGTTTCCAGTGTTCACCGCAATGTCATGAAACAAAGCATGTAGCATTGGCTTTAACGCTGGTGGGCATTGGATAGAGTACCAAGACATACACAGTACACATGTTGCTCAGACTGAGATCTGTACTGTAGCTACACAGAAACCAATGCAGATTATTCCCTGATGCAAAAGCGATCGATGGAAAAAGAAATCCACATATTGTGCAGCCAGAAATCCACATATTGTGCAGCCAGCCGGCGATGTTGCCTTATATACGTAAACCCAGCTCCCAGATATGGTTTCAATGTGATGATGTAAAGCAGGACTGAGGTCGACATAATTTTAAGTGTTGCAGAGGTTCATGTGAATCTGTGTCTTTTGCGAAAGGCAGGGTGAGGCATGATTGCACTGAAGGCTGCTATCATCATTCCGGCATAGAATCTCAAGAACTGCTGCACTGGCAATAAATCATGACAGTGTATGCCGGTCCTTGGTTACATTTGAATCTGTGAATGAGCAGTGCTGCAATATGGGTTTGGGCCTACGTCTAAGCACTGTGTGTTGCTGGGTTTGCGCGGCGTGAATGCAAGGATTCATTAATGGACTTTTATCACAGTAATCATTCTGAAATCAGACTTCTTTGCGAGCGGAGATTTTAAAATCTTTTTGAAGGGCATTGGACGAATATTTTAGGCACAATATGGGTGATGGTCAAATATTTGAGGACATGGCATTTATTTCTTCAAAAACACTACCGATGGCATTACTATTAGGAATGGTACAAATGGTACACTTAGCTTACCAATTTCAGCCCAAGTTCCCTTGTGTATACCTACAAACAAGGGAAGCAACTCCTAGCAAGGAGTAACCAAGTACTTGAGTATCCTCCCCTCCTCCTTATAAGCCGCTTGAGCCGTGATGCCACTCCAGTCTTACGCTTAGCTTTATTGAGGAATGATTTACCGGTTCAGCCTTCGACCTTCTTCGGCTGTGGTGTTTGGATTTTTCTTTTTCCCTAGCTGCTTTTTACCGGTTGCCCGCTAGACTGGCAATGGAGAGGTAAGGCCTCGGGTAATGCCTCCAGCAGCTGTCAGGAAAGCAAGCTGACGAGCAGTGGCACTACCCGTGGATAATTCAACTTTGTTACGCTTGTTATCAAGGCACGGTTGTGAGTTCCTTCCATGTGGCCTTTCGTTAGTGGCCACGTGTATCCCTCATTCTCATTCTGCCTTTGTGCAAGTTCGTACCTGCCGGAGTGTAGGGGCTTTCAGTGGCCAAGCAACACTCTCTGTGCCTCCCTTGTTCCGACTGTTCGTCAGACCAGACGTGCGACACCTGTGCCTCCTGGAGGGAACAGCAGTGGTTGCAACTGTATGGATTTTACCGGCGGGAAAGACTGACTGCCTACCGGGACCTGCCCATGCAGTCAGTGGGCGGACGACTCCCTGCCTGCCCCCCTGCCGCCCAGCCCCCCAAGACGTGCGGTTTGGCCGCCGACAGACCCGACCCTCTATGGCCTCCAGGAGCCCTTTAGGGTCGCAGTACTTGCCCTCTGGATATGCCCCGGCCTCTTCAGCCCAGGCTCCAGGAGGCGTGACCCCTCGCGTCGCCAGGGACGCCACAGCTCCCGCCACAGCATCACCTCTCCCCACATGCTGGCTATGGAGGACCTGCATCGCTCTCGCTCCCAGCGGGCGAGGTCTCAGGTGAGCCCCCTGGCCTCGGTCACACGCGAGTACCATAGCCGGCACTCACTCTGTGTCGAGGCCAGCGCCACCTCTCGGCAGTCGACTCTCTTGCACTCACAGGGTGGTCCCCTCACATCTTTCCCCCCGGACACCCACGCTTCCCCTGCGGAATGGGACCTCTGCCTATCGGTCACCGGCCTTTCACGGCAGTCTCTCCCTGCCCTGGCGGACTCGGTTTCGGTGCAATGTTCTCGGAGCTACCGGTCTTCAGCTGAAGAGAGTCCCTCCTCTGGCCTATGCTTTCCTCTCTCGGCAGTGTCCCTCGCTTTTGACAACAGTCCGGGTGCTCGTTCCTCCTCCAGCTGACCGGCACCCCCGTCTGCTCACAGCACCCCGAGAACGGAGACGCTCAAGTGTTTGGAGGAGGCGGCCCGACTAATTTCCAGCATTCTCCCACCAAATGTGTGCCTGCCGTCACCCCCACTCAAGAGGAAGGCCTCGGCCCTAGTCGACACCAAACGCCAGGCCAAGAGGCTCAAGTCCCTCCCTCAGTCCCCCAGGTTTCGGATCCTTACAGAGGCCTTCAATTCTCACCTTCAGCAGAGCAAGCTACGGGACAAGCATTTTCTCTTTGACACTCGGTGGCCGGAGGGTGTCGACATTAGATTCCGACAGCACTGGTACGCGGGACATTCCCAGTTTTTTTCTCTGCCCCCTCCTGGCCCTGGATGTCGGGGCAGAGGTTCAGGCAGGGGGCAAGTCAGCGGCCTGGCAGTGGGTACCCCCCTGGTCTCGACAATACAGCGACTTTGATTCAGAACGCCCTGCCCCCAAGCTACTTAAGCAGTTCCTCCCCAGTCACATGTGCTCCTTCCCGGCCCCTAACCCCTCCTGGCCCAGGGGTGCTCGGAGATCCAGGCAAGGGAGGGCCCACTGACTCACTCCCAGCTCTGCCCCCGCCAATGTCTTCTGGGTCTCCAGTCGGCGGGAGGCTTGCTCGGCACAGCGACAAGTGGCAGTCGCTGTTGCCGGACGACCCTTGGATCCTCACCCCTGTTTCGGAGGGCCTGCAGATCTCCTTTCGGCTTCCCCCTCCGCTGCAGCCTACCCCAATCTGGACTCAGGTCCCTGTCAATCCCTTCAAGGCAGAAGCACTTCAGGGTGAAGTCACAGCCCTTCTCCAGAATGCTGCCACAGAGGTGGTCACTCGTCACGTCTCGCCATCCTTCTACAGTCACCTGTTTGTGGTCCCAAAACCAGACAGCAGGTGGCGCCCGATGATAGACCTCTCGGCTCTAAACAAATTCATTTCGGCCCCTACGTTCCGCATGGAAATGGCAAGGGCCTTGAGAGCCCCCGTGCAACCCCTGGACTTTACCGTCAGCCTCAACCTCACGGACGCATACCTTCACGTGCCTGTGCACCCGTCAGCATGGCGTTGCCTGCGCTTCACCTTTCGCGGGGTGGTCTACCAGTTCCGGGCGCTCCCCTTTGGTCTGAATCTCAGCCCCTGGGTCTTTACGAGGATCATGGATGCGGTAGTGGTCAAGGCCAGGCAGGCGTCTTGCAGCCCCACCTCCAACTACCTGGACGACCTGCTGCTCAGAAATTGGGATGCTGCCTCCCTAGAGAAGTATAGGGACGCGCTGCTGAGCCTGCTCCAACAGCTCGGGTTCTTGATCAGCGGTGAGAAGTCGGACCTCTCCCAGTCCCACAGATTCATCCACCTGGGCATGCAATTCTTGACTGGCCTCAACAGGGTGAGGCTATCAGGGGAACGCATCCTGAAATTGGCAGATCTAGCCCGTCCAGTGCTCTACGCAGAGGCTGTCCCAGCCAGGGTCTGGCTTCAGCTTCTGGGCCTCCTGAGTGCAGCGGCGGATCTCTTACCTCTCGGCAGGCTCTACTCACGCCTGCTCCAACTACATCTTCTGATCCATTGGGCCCGTCCACGGGAGGCCTGGCAGCCTAGGTTCCGGTGCCTCCCATGATGAAGGTGCACCTCCAGAGATGGGCGGACCCAGCTTGGCTGAGGACGGGAGTGCCCCTCTTCTCTCCTCCGCCCCAGCTCACAGCCCCAGCTCTCGCTCTGCACAGACGCTAGCTGCTCCGTTTGGGGAGTACATCTACTGCCAGACTTCAGCGCGGTCTCGGGCCAGTGGCCACCAGAGCTCTTGGACAAACACTTCAACTGGCTGGAATTGCAGGCAGTCTGGCTGGCGCTCATCAGCTAGGAATCTCATCTCAGCCACCAGGAAGTGCTGGTGCTGTCTGACAATTCGACTGTGGTGGCCTGCATTCAGAAGCAAGGGGGTACGCGATCACCAGCCCTCTGCATGCTTCTGTATCAACTGATGCTGTGGTGCAGGGACCACAACATCTCTCTCAGGGTGCGAAACATCCTGGGCCACCTGAATGTTCCCGCGGACTCCCTCTCGCGGCAGGGTCAGCTCCTTCACTTCGAGTGGTTGCTAAGTCCAGAGATTTTCAGGATGATCTGCGGTCGCTGGGAGACGCCCATGATCGTCCTGTTCGCGACAAGGTGGAACAGGCAGCTGCCGGTCTTCATGTCGCCGCCCATCACGGTCCGTCTACTGGGAAGACCTCGTGGCCTATGCCTACCCGCCCACTGTGCTGGTGCCCAAGGTATTGCAGAAGCTAAGGGGCAGCGCCACAGTTCTTCCGCTGGTAGCCCCATTCTGTTGGAACAGGAGTTGGATGACTGACCTGTTAAGTCTCGCAACGGAGCCTCCCATGGACTTACCCACTCCTGGCACGATGCTGAAGCAGCCCAGGCAGAATCTTTCACCCATGCCCAGAACGACTTGCCCTACACACCTGGCGGTTGTGTGTCAGGCCCTTGCAGCTATAGGCTTCTCGCATGCAGCAGTGGAGGCTATCACTGCAGCTCGTACACCCTCCACCCGCAAGGTGTACGAAGGAAAGTGAAGCCTGTCTTGGTGCGAGGCTAGGCACCTGTCCCCCACGGCACTGACATCGATACCCCAACTGGCCGAGTTCTTCCTTTGGCTGTTCCGGGAAAGGAACTTGGCACCTATCACCGTCAGGGGCTACCTCTCCATGATTGCAAACACTTACCGGCATTTGGGGCGGACAGATCTGGGAGCGTGCAAGGACCTCTCAGACCTGATGGCCCACTTTGAGCTCCAAAGTCCGGTGCCCTGCTAGCTGATCCCGTGTTGGGACCTACCGTGGGTACTGACTTGGCTTAATTCAGGCAGGTACGAGCCGCTGCCCTTGGTGCGGCTGACAGATGTGACCAGGAAGACCTGTTTCCTCCTTGCCCTAGCTACAGCGTCAAGAGTTAGCGAGCTGCATGCTCTCTCGGTGGTCCCAGCCTGTCTTCAGTTCAGGGCAGACGGATCGGCACAGCCCCTGACGAACCCGTCCTTCATAGCCAAGAACAGACTCCCCTCTGCCGGTGCGCAAGTGATCAACCTCTGGCGCTCAAGAGGTTGACCGGTCCCGGGAGTCCTGTCGACAGGACCCGGTCAGGGCGCTGAGGATCTACCTCCACAGATCGAAACCTTTCAGGAGAGGCCAGTCCCGCCTTTTCCTGCCCTTGACCCATGGCAGGACCGACATCTCGACTCAGACAATCTCGTCATGGCTGCACTGGGTCATCCGGTCTGCTTACAAGAACTTCTCCCTGGAGGAGGCTAAGAGACTGCTGATCAGAGCGCACGAAGTAAGAGCAGTCTCCACAAGCGTTGCCTTCGAGCGCAACTGCGTGGTGAAAGACATCGTTGCGGTGGTGGGCTGGCGAGCAGAATCCACCTTTGCCCGCTTCTGCCTGAAGGACCTCTCGGGCCAACAAGCAAGCCTGGCCCTGGTCGGAGACCTCTCTGCAGCGCAACACTCCCGGTGACGCTGGCACCCTAGGTAACGCTCAGCTGAAATCGTCAGGAGGTTGCTTATTGTGGCTAATGCGATGCAGTGGCGGGGTTTGGATTTTGGCGGCACCCTCCTCCTTTTCGCTATTCTTCCTAATATTAATGCCATCGGTAGTGTTTTTGAAGAAATAAATGTATTTTTCTCTAAAATGTATTTTTTTTAAAAATACCTACCGAAGGCATTACTCAAAGGGCCCTCCCACCTGTCCCGCTTGCCGTCAGTCAGCTAAGAGTAAGACTGGAGTGGCACCACTGCGCACGTGGCTTATAAGGAGGAGGGGAGGATACTCAAGTACTTGGTTATTCCTTGCTAGGAGTTGCTTCCCTTGTGTAGGTATACAAAGAGAACTTGGGCTGAAATTGGTAATCTAAGTGTACCATTCTTAATAGTAATGCCATCGGAAGGAATTTTTTGAAAAAATACATTTTAGAGAAAAATACATTTTTGGGTGGTGGTCGAATATTTAGGAGTTTTATTGGGGGTGAAAATTCATGAAAAATGGGCTGTGGTCGAATATTTGGAACGGTCAAATATTTAGGGTAATTACAGTTACCTTGTCTAACCCCTGCAAGGTGGGTTCTACTCTTTTGGGGGTTTGTATTTCTGTCTTTCTGGTCCATTCATCTGTATTTTTCTTTTGAAATTCTCCCTCCTGTCTGCGCTTCTTGCAGTTCCTTTCTTCATTTAGCGCAGGCACGTCCTTTGTCGCTTGCGGGACGTAAAGCAATCTATACTCACTCACTCACTAAATCCGAAAGTGCCCCAACGTTCAACCTTCACTTCTCGTAATACTAAGCAAGCAATAGAGACACGTTTTTTTTGGAGAGTGCGTTAAAACATTTTTTTACATTTGTCATCTGACCTGCCAACCCCTACACGGCTATGGTAGTAGAATTTTGGACAAGTGGTAGTAGTTTTGGAGATGTCAAGCGCAGTTTAGCACGTAAGTTACTGTTCGCCGAACGCCGCTTAATGCACAGAAATTTCTCAATACAACACAACTTTTTTGTCTGTTAGAATCAAAGCACGACAGAAATTTGCCTTTTATATAGTGATCAGAGCTTTGGCTGGCTGGTAAAACATTCTTCTTTTCAGGCGGTGCGCTTTTTGATTCGGGTTCCTTTCTCTTCGGCATGGTTCAGACCGTTGTTTATCTGATGTACTTTGTGAATGAAATGATGACGCTGGGAAAACCAGAAAGAAGTTCGCTTCGCTCGTTCTCATTGGCCCCAAACCGCATGCTCTTACCGACTACAAACTGAAACAACGCCAAAAACGTTTTTGGTATATTTTATTCTTCAGCTGCTTGCTCTCACCTACTCTTTTCAACATCTTCCTGGAAAGAATCATGATGGACGCTCTGAAAGATCATGAAGGAACTGTCAGTATTGGAGGCAGAACAATCAAGAACTTGCGCTTCACGGACGACATTGATGGTCTTGCAGGAACAGAGGGAGGAGCTAGCTCAACTGGTGGTAAATCTGGACAGTACAGCAATTGCGTGTGGAATGGAAATCAGTGCAGAGAAGACCAAACTGATGACCAATAACGCCAGTGGCATTGGCACTAAAATCATGGTTGGAGGCCAAAAACTGGAAACAGTTGAGAAATTCAAATACTTAGGAGCCATTGTGACAGATGAAGGATCCAAACCAGAAATAATGTCCAGGATTGCACAGACAACAACAGCGCTGACAAGACTGAAGACCATATATGGAGGACAGAAACGTCACACTCTGCTCCAAGATCAGACTGATGCGCTCCTTAGTCATCTCAGTGTTCTTATATGCCTGTGAGTCATGGCCCCTCACAGCAGACCTCGAAAGGAGAATACAAGCCACTGAAATGAGCTGTTTTCGAAGGCTGCTTGGCAGTTTGTACAGAGATCATATCACGAACGAGGAAGTGGGATGCAGAATCGGGCAAACCATCGGACCCTATGAAGACCTATTAGCCATTTGAAAAAAAGCAAACTGAAGTGGTATGGGCATGTCACGCGATCAGCAGGGATTGCCAAGACAATCCTGCAAGGCACTGTGCAAGGAGGACGAAAGAGAGATTGACAGAGAAAAAGATGGGAGGACAACATCTCAGAGTGCAGGACTGAAGCTGCGCCATATGTGACACACTAAGAATGGCAGAGAACAGAGTGGAATGTAGGGAGCTGGAGATAGATAGATAGATAGATAGATTAGATTAGATTAGATTAGATAGATAGATGATAGATAGATAGATAGATAGATAGATAGATAGATAGATAGATAGATAGATAGATAGATAGATAGATAATAGATAGATAGATAGATAGATAGATAGATAGATAGATAATAGATAGATAGATAGATAGATATAGATAGATAGATAGATAGATAGATAGATAGATAGATAGATAGATAGATAGATAGATGATAGATAGATAGATAGATAGATAGATAGATAGATAGATAGATAGATAGATAGATAGATAGATAGATAGATAGATAGATAGATAGATAGATAGATAGATAGATAGATAGATAGATAGATAGATAGATAGATAGATAGATAGATAGATAGATAGATAGATAGATAGATAGATAGATAGATAGATAGATAGATAGATAGATAGATGATAGATTCTTCAGCGTAGAATTTCATTAATGATCATAGTAGCGTAGTATTGGGAACGTTGGCGTGGCAAAATATGGCAAAATCATAGTGGTTGGCAGGTCTGGCTATCGATACGTGCGTTTTCCGATCCGTGCGTTTTCAGTCCTCAATCCGAAAGTACTCTAACATTGGGCGTCAAACACTTGTGGTACATTATATTGTTGCGTTGGGCTATTTTCAGTAGTAAAATTTTCAGTTTGGCTAGTAACATTTTCAGTTTGGCTAGTAAAACTTGGAAGTCACTAGCCAAAGGCTGGTGGGCAAAATTTTAGACTTTCAGGGCTGCATAGGTTTGCTAAATTTATATGTAAATCCGTTCAGTGTCCGTTGACGGAAATTGTGCTTCTGCAGTTCAACATCAACAAGCCCTCGCTGTCCTAGGAACATGAATTTGAAGTTATGTCGGCAATAGGCATCAATCCTCATGAGCCTGCACAACTGCAGGGGCTCATGAGGATCTATACATCTTGCATTTGGGTGTGTTCAAATTTTCTCAGCACTGAACAGATCAACACATTCCAGATGTGCTGCATCCAGAAGGTACGCTGCTTTTAGATACGTGGTGTAAAGCCACACGAGTGATAACGCAGCACATCTTGAATGTATGTGTTGGTTGAACAGTTGTTTGTTGTTTCCAGGTATGTGGTCTTCCTGTTGGATTATTTGAGCCACTACCTGTCTAAGGTGAAACCTCTTCTAGACCAAAATGAGGTGAGTTGCACTTTTTTGTTGCTCCTATTTTTGAATGGAAGAACTTTGAAATGGGGCTTAACGGAGTGCGTTCCAGTGCATGCACATGACGTTTTGGGTGTGCGGGCTCAAAATTCTGGCATAGAATTAGAAGTAACGAGATAAAAATGACGTCACCTCTAGCTACGCAAACCTTACTGGAGAACATACTTTTAGCGCCAAGCAGTGTGTATGTGCTAGTGACTAGAGCCTGCATTTGAGGACGGATAAGCTTGAAATTTTATGATATTGTCTCTAAAAGAATAATCTTGAGGTAGCTTTTTAATATTTTTTTTTATTTAGATGCACATTAGCTAGAAGATGGCTGTTTCATAAAACCAGTTGATCCACACTGGAGTCTGTCATTTTTCTTTTTTTTTACTAGATATTTTGCATATTGCTAGATTAAAGGAAGACATTGAATGAGTTCGTTAACCAGCATTGTACCTATTCAACATTTTGAGTGATAATTAAATTTTTTAAAAAAAGAAATAGTTGCACATTTTGGGGATTAATTTCATAAATTATTTGGGATTAATCTTAAAACAATTGAATCTTTTGTACAGATAAAGCAGTCATCTCATTAGTAATCGCATTATTTTACATAAATGGTATTTACATAAACCTACAGTTTTTCTCAGCTGTCAGGTACGATTATCTCATATTGTGACCTGTAAGCCTTGTGAAAATCAGCTAATTTTTGGCACCACTTTTTCGAAGTTATTTTTAAAACAGCTAACATGACTGATTTATCTTTTCACCAATTATTTGGAATTAATTGTAAAACAAAATCTTTTTTATGCAAAAAGCAATCTTCTCATTATTCATTTTTCATAAACAAGTGTTTGAATAAGCCTGCAGTTTGTCCCAGCTCTTGGGTAGGTTTAGGTCAGATTGTGACCTGTAAGCCCTAGGTGTAAAAATCAGCTAGAAAATTGCAAAGTTTGACCCTCAAATATGTAAAATGTTAGTACTGCGATGCATGACATAAAACAAATAACATAAAGTCGTCATTATGAACACAAGGTCATGGGCTAACGATGCCATGACATGAAGCTTGAAGTGATGTTATTTTGCTGCTTGTGCTATTCTTCTTCTTCAGAATAGCTATTGCTATGCGAGCCCACAGGCACAGACCTTACATTGGACGCTATTCATGTACTTGTGTCATTTCTTTGACCTGACGGTATAACTAACACCTGTTGGGGGACGTGTACTGCTCTTATGGTGATGTGTAATAGAAATAATCCCACTTGTGCATTCAGCCACTGTTATTGTGAACAGTGCACAAAGGGGGCAGAAGTTTCTTTGATGCAATTCTGATTACTGTGAGAAAGTTAGGATGATACATAATAGAATTAACCTTTTGTGCACTCAGTCACCGATACTGTTAACACAACGTGTGGCTGCATCCTTTATCCCTTTGGCGGTAACACTTTTTGTCGTGAAGATTTCAGCAGGAATCGTCATGACAAAAAGTGCTACTGACAGTCAAAGGGTTAACTCATTCAAGATGAAAGGCATTTGGATACGTGGCTTAAGCCATGTTAGTCTCGAATGAGTTAATATTTTCATTGTGTATTTCTGTTTGCAGACAATAGAGATGGTTCAGGTCCAGTTCGAGAGTGACTGGATGGAAGGCAGTGTTCCTGGCTGGCCAGTATGTGTGCAATGGAATATACACACACACGCTTGTATACACATCCACACACAACTGCCGTGAGATGGCCTTCGTCGCCTGCTCAGCGTTAAACCCCAATAACTAACTAAACCCCCCCCCCCCCCCCCCACACACACACACGCACATACAGACTGACAGAGGCACACACACATATACACAGAAACACACACATGCTGATCAACTACCCTTGCCATGTATGTTGGCATTATTACATCATGTACATGGTATATAGTTTCATTCCTGCAGAAAGTGAAAAAAAATGAAGTTGATGATGAAAGTTTTTAATTATTGCTTGTGGCACAAGTGATACAGTAGAACCCGTTTTGAGCATCCGTATTGTTTGCAAGAAAAGATGGTCTTAAATACAGTACCTTTGTCAGGAGAATTCTTGATGGGCAAAAAACGTCGCCTGTCGGTTAAAGACCATCATTCTGATGGTGACAGTCATCTGAATAATGGTCTTTAAATAGGCCTCTTGCGAGTTCCCAAGCAGCACAAGAACATTTGCTAAATTACGTGACTTTGAACCAAGACTAGACTTGGTGAGCCACAAAATGTGGTCATACAGTTGTTACAGTCCAACCTTTTTATTATTTTTGTGGAAATAATGCTGGGGACAATGCTCTCTCAACAGACATTAAAACTGCATATGGCGTTGAAGCCATTCACGGTGGCTTTGAAAAATGGTGTACCATGTTGTTTCAGTAGCTTCTATAATTATTCAACTTTCTTATACCAAAAGTAGATGTATCTTATTCATGTAGAATCTGCTAATGTTGGGTGATTTCATAGAAATAGTGACGCGCTGTCTTGCCCACAGCCCACTGCACTTTCTTGCTCTCGGGTAAAGAGCACACTACCTCGGTATTGTAATCAATGTGAGTGATTTTCACTGCAAAACAACCTTTACTGTAAAAAGGAACTGTCTTCAGTAAGCTGTGCTGTGTTTTCAGAAAGAAGCCACTGGTGCTCTGACCCATGCTGGTGCTCATCTGGATCTGTCTGCTTTCTCTTCATGGGAGGTGAGTATAAGCGCGTTGCTCTTTCACTTTCGCCCTTGTACTAACGGTTCAGTGGTAGGAAGTTTTGGTGGAGTGGAAACAGTCCTGCAAAGTGGAGATAGCTCAATGCTTGCAGCGTGATACATGAAGATGTCTCTATCAGTATCAGTTGGTATTAACCCTTTGGATGGCGGTAGTGGTTTTAGTCATGATGACTCCTACAGGAATCATCATGACTTAACCCATTATATCCTGAGCCTGATTTTGTAAAGTTTGCTTATTGTCCTATGAAAGCTACATTACAGATTAGGAGATAGATCAACTGTTTTTGTTCAAGGGTGGTGCCAGAATAGCTTGGCGCCTCAGGCGCCAAGCTATTCTGGCACCACCCATGAACTATTAGTCAAAATTTATTTCAAGCAATGGGAGTATCAGGATGAAAAGGGTTAAACCACTACCAACATCCTAAGGGCAGCCCTGAAAGTCTAAAATTTTGCCCACCAGCCTTTGGCTAGTAACTTCCAAGTTTTACTAGCCAAACTGAAAATGTTACTAGCCAAAACTGAAAATTTTACTACTGAAAATAGCCCCCCAACTCAACAATATAATGTACCACAAGTGTTTGACACCCAATGTTAGAGAGTCTTTTCTGCCCAGAGGCATTGAAAACAAATATTTGAACAGACAATCATAACCAAGTTAATGTTTATGTCCTGACTTCAGGCTTTTGATAGTATCAAGTGGAGAAATAACTGACAAAGTCCGCATTTGAACTGTGGTGGGATTTTTTAATTTATTTATTT
Organism: Semisulcospira habei; assembly: GCA_036245525.1. Taxonomy (NCBI): domain Eukaryota; kingdom Metazoa; phylum Mollusca; class Gastropoda; family Semisulcospiridae; genus Semisulcospira; species Semisulcospira habei. Next base: position 126,606,120 of record BTPG01000006.1, read on the forward strand.
TTTGTAAGTAGAGCTGGGCTTCTGTTTGCACAACAGGTTAAAGGGTCTGTAGACCCCAGGTATAAATTTTAGAGGGTACACAGACCCCCATCCTAGCATTATAGAGGGTCCGCAGATTTATTTAAGAAAAACTGCATCATCTGTATGTTCCTTAAAATAAATTACCCCCACCCGGGTCTGCCCTGGGGGACTTGGGTGGGGTTAACTACATTTTAGTTCCCAGAGTCACCCTGGTCAGCCCCACACGGTGGGTTTTCCCCTATATTCTGGGGCACGTGTTTCTGTCTACCCTTGGTCCATTCACCTCTATTTGTCTTTTTAAAACTCTCCCAATTGTCTGCACTGCCTGTAGCTCTTGATATTGGATGTGTGTTGCTAAGTGGGAAATCAGGGTATTTACCCGACCACATATAGTAGCGCACCTTCATGTTTGTGTATGTAGGTTTCTCCTGCCTACTTCCTAAGTTCGGAGAAGACTGGGTTATAAAGACCTGATCCATTCTATTAGGATGGAAATGATTGTCTATCTATACCTGGTATTTCTCTGTGGCTGGCGATTGGTGCCTGATAGGCGGGGGCAGGGGATCTAACTGTTGTCTGTCCAGCGCTGTGATTCCCCTTGGTTTGAGTACAGTAAGTGGTCTTAGCTTTATTTAGGCCCCATGGCGTAGGTTTATTTAACGTATTGGACCGGCTGGCGACATACATTCAATATTCTGTTTATTTTTTATTTTTTCACAAGCAGTGCAGGCACGTCCTGAGAAAGCCTTGTTGCTGTCGGGACGATAAACAATGTACAATCAATCATTAAAATAAATGATCTCATTTCGCTCTCTCCTCTATAAATGTGTTGTGACATTGTGTGTGTGTCCTTTCCATGATACTGATTCTTTAACTGGTGAGCTATCGCACAAAAGCCTGTCTCCCTCGCTCTCTCACACACAGAAAAACATATATCAATTTATTTATTTGTATGATCGTTTGATAGTGTATTGTAACAGAGAATATAGCGTTTTCTGCTGAACGCGGCAGATTGACAACCAAAGTGTGACTTGTCTAAACTCTGTGTGTTTGTGTGTGTGTGTGTGTTTGTGTAAACTGATGTACTTCAAAGTTTGTTTCAACCCGTTTAACCACTCAGACGTGTTTCTCCAATTTTTGCCTAATAACTGTGTACCAGAAGATTGATCGACCACGATTAAAAAAAACTGACCAGACAAACTTATTTCTGTTCAAATTTTTGGACTTGCTTTTTGAGTTTGTCTCCGTGCTCATTGCACATGCCATTCGAGTGCCGTCGTGCTTTAGCCATGGAAATACACTCAGCACAGCCATGGATTCTGAAAACTGTGTCGTAGCGGCGGTGCCACACACGGCCCAGGGGTGGCATTTCTGGTACCGTCGCTTGTCAATGGAGATGTCGAAGTGCAACTTTCTTCTTAGCGATTATCAAGATCAGACGGTGCCGGATTGAAGAATCCGAAGCATTCCAGCTCTTCCTTTGCTTTTTCTCCGCCATGTACAACTTCGTTCTAGATCGAAAGCGAAACGCACGACGCCGTATCCCATAATGTATTTACGGTGACATCACAGCAAGTAACACGTTCAACTGACATGCAGCGCGCACTTTGTAATAACATGCTGACACCACACATAAACTAACAGTTTGCCCGCCCTGTTACACTCGCACGGACCCCCGTGTCGGGTCGATTCTGAACGCAGCCGCGACTGAGCGAGCCGCTAAACGAACCAATTCGTCACTAAAAATAGAACAACTGTCACCGACCACTGTTCGGCTACTGCCGCAAAGTGATGTTAGAGGCGACTCGCGGTGCGGTCAGGTCACGCGCCGGCGTACCTGATGTTCGGCTGGCGGTTAGCCGTTGGATCAGAAAACACACGAGCACACTCGCATTTGGCGAGTGGGTATTTTTTTTTTACTCATCAAAAAAGAATTTCACTCGCCATGGCGAGTAAATTACTCGCCATTTTCAGGGCTGAAGGGTTAATGCCAAACTGTAAGGCTCTCAGGTCTGTGTCCTTGTTTCAGAATTTGTCTTTTTTTAGTGTAATTCAAGGAGCAGTGAGGTACACCTCTCGGCTACTGTACCTGTCAAGTGATACAATTAGACCATATAGTCTGCTGCTCTTTGTTATCATGTGTTTACATTAATTTTATATACAAACTTTGTTTTTGTTGGTTTGCAGGAACTGGCCTCCCTTGGTCTGGATCGTCTCAAGTCTGCCCTCATGGCTCTGGGGCTCAAGTGTGGAGGGTAGGTGCCACCAAACTCATATCACCAGACTAATATGTTACATATTATAGGAATTGGTTTACAGAAGTGGCGTGTTTTTGACTGACGCCACCACCACCCCCACCCCACCCCCTTTTTAAAAATAAAAAAAAGTACAGCAGTACCTCTGTTTGCGATCACCCATGTGAGAGATCTTCTGTCATTAAACGCCATCATTTAGGTCACTGTACCACCTAAATGATGGCCTTTGTTGACAGTCAGACAGGAGACACTTTCAGTCTTTCAGAAAGTTAATTGCAAAATGGAGGTTGTTTAACCCCTTAACTGCTGGGGCAAGGTGAACATTGCAGCCTACAAGAGACATGAATCCACATGAGCCCCTGCATTCTTGACAGCTTATGAAGATTTATGTCTCTTGTTAGTACTTTATGCATATTTATGTCTCATTTAAATCTGTGTTTATCACGAGAATGTCGGTCAGTGAGCAGTCATTTCGGCAGTTAGCGATCACTGGCAGCGAAGGGGTTAAGACAAAATCTTTTCAAATGTAGCAGACTTGTCATTTGCAAATCCCAGATTAGCACACATAAATGTTGATCTTTTTCCAGCACCCTGGAGGAACGCGCACAGCGGCTGTTCAACACCAAGGGCAAAAAGCTAGAGGAGCTGGACCCAGCACTGTTTGCCAAAGCAAAACCTGGCAAGGCCGGCAAAAGTGGGTAAGAACTCATCTTTTGTTTTTGTTTTTTTCTTCCTGTGTGATACAACAGAATATGAATATATCCATTAACCCATTACAGTCCTACATCCTGAGGCTGATTTTTTCAAATTTGTGTATTGTCCTATGGCAGCTATATTACAGATTCAGAGATAGATGAAACATTTAAGTTCAAGGGTGGTGCCAGAATAGCTTGGCGCCAGAGGCGCCAAGCTATTCTGGTACCACCCTTGAACTATCATAGTCAAATGAATTCCAAGCAGTGATATATCAGAATAAAAAGGGTTAAATAATGAATTTGAAAGAATATTGCGACATCTATTCACATGCCCGTTCCTTAAACTGACCAGTTCTTGTTGCTCTACTCTCAACAGGCGTGAGTCAGAGAAACAGAAAGAGATCGCCATGTTGGAAGCGCAGGTGTACCGCATGGCTGAACTCCTGAGTGAGCAGCGATTGGCCACGCGTGAGAATGTGCAGCGCAAGCAAGCGCAGACAGGGGAGGAGAGGGAGGAGGACGAGGAAGAGAATTATCCAGACACGGACGACGATGACGAGGATGATGATATTCCCTACAACCCCAAAAACCTGCCTCTTGGCTGGGACGGGAAGGTGGGTGCGATAGTGATGTTTAGAATATTTGGGGTTTTACTTACTAACTTACTTGCAACATGTAGTAAAACTGTTGCCGCTAGGGTTTCATGTGAAAGAAAAACAGAAGATAGTGGTAGAAAACCCTTTAAAATAGAAACAAATAACGACGTTTCGGATCAAAGATCCTTCCTCAGGTGACATGGAAACAAATGTAGAACAGAAAAGAACACGACAGAAAGAAAAGACGTCATCCTGTATAGAGAGAATTTAGAATGACGTAAAAAAAAATAAAAAAATAAAAAAAACACACACACACACACATAATGACGCAAATACACATGCACAAAACACGTAGCACAAAACTTACGTCTATATACATACACGTCACTGCATACATTCGCATTCACTCGTGCCTGCTGCAGCTCACGCACACACACACAGACACACACACACACACACACACACACAGCGTTCAGGGAGTGTACGGTATGTCTCCCCCAGATACAACATCTTTGGGCAGTGAGAACATGAGATGACATAGACAATATCCGATGACTGGCATGTGAATGATCGGTGAACATGAAAAGATGACGGGGGTCTGCAGCGACGACGACTTCACCAACCAGACCCAAACCATGGCCACTTTCTTCTGACACCAGGGATACCCCCAAGACATTGTCAACACCGCTCATTCTAAAGCTGAGGCCACAAGCAGAAGTGAAGCTTTGAGGGAGAAAACTCACAGTGCTGCAGAGGACCGGCCGGTCCTGTGTATCACGTGTCATCCTCACAACATCCCCATCAAAAACATTCTCCTCAGGAACTTCCACATCATTCAGAATGACGCAGTATTGAAAGACATATTTCCTGAGCCTCCACTGGTCGCTTACAAACGTGACACTAACCTACGCGATCATCTTGTTCACAGTTCACTTCGCGCATCCAACACCTTACCACCTGGCACACACCCTTGTCAGCAACCACACTGCAAAGCATGTCCGTACATCAACACATCCCCCGTCATCACCGGACCCCTGTCATCTTTTCATGTTCACCGATCATTCACATGCCAGTCATCGGATATTGTCTGTCATCTCATGTTCTCACTGCCCAAAGATGTTGTATGTGGGGGAGACATGCCGTACACTCCCTGAACGCTGCGAGGAGCATGATCGTTCAATCCGCCTCGGATACAACAACCAGGTTGGACGTCATTTCAACGAACCTCCTCATAGCCTCACACATTTCAGCATACGCATCCTTTGGCAAAATACATCCCACTTCATCCGCCGCAAAATGACAGAATCCTTTTTCGCGGACAGGCTTGGCAATTACCATCCGCGCGGCTTGAACATTAGCCCCTAGGGATGTATGCTCGGCCTGATGGGTAGTTGGTGCCAGACTTGACCTCACTGTTGATACTGGATGCTACCTTTGAGTGTGTGTGTGTGCATGTGCGTGAGCTGCAGCAGGCACGAGTGAATGCGAATGTATGCAGTGACGTGTATGTATATAGACGTAAGTTTTGTGCTACGTGTTTTGTGCATGTGTATTTGCGTCATTATGTGTGTGTGGGTTTTTTTTTTTTTTTTTTTTTTTTTTTTTTTTTTTTTTTTTTTTTTTTGGTCATTCTAAATTCTCTCTATACAGGATGACGTCTTTTCTTTCTGTCGTGTTCTTTTCTACGTTTGTTTCCATGTCACCTGAGGAAGGATCTTTGATCCGAAGCGTCGTTATTTGTTTCTATTTTAAAAGGTTTTCTACCACTATCTTCTGTTTTTCTTTTTACTTGCAACAGTTTACTTATGTTCTTTACTATGGGATGGAGTTTAGCTGCAGTACTGTGTGCAGATAAGGAAGAAAAGCCAAGTAAATAAGTGAGAGGCTGTGCAGCTGCCAGCAAGAGGCCCAGATTCTCATGAGCCCCTGGCTTTCTTATTTTTTTGCTACTTGTCTGTGGCACATCTCAATTGAGTCCAGGCAGCAGTAAAACATTCAAACCTGCATTTGTCATTTCTGTTGCGTTAAGGTTTCTCATTTGTTGGGTCGCTAACACATCACGTAACCTTTCCAATTTCTCTTGGGTCTGTGACTTGGTATCAGGCAATGGCCTAGTTACTGGTAATGTTTGAAGTGTGTTTGTTCATATTGCATCAGGTTGGTGGCAAGATTGTTCCCAGGTTCCTCCCTGTAGTTTACAAGAATTGAAAGTAACTCTGGCTGGTTGAAAACTTTCAACACTGTCACTCTCAAAACTAAATGACTTCCATTCTGTTAAAGAATGGAAGTCATTTGGTTAACCCATTACAACCCGAGGCCGTTTTTTTTATTTTTTTTAATTTGATTATTGTCCTATGAAGACTACATTACAAATTAGGAGATTGATCAACGATTTTAGTTCAAGGGTGGTGGCAGAATAGCTTGGCGCCTGAGGTGCCAAGCTATTCTAGCACCACCCTTAAACTATCATAGTCAAATTTATTTCGAGCAGTTGTGTATCAGGATAAAAAAGGTAAAAGAGTTAACAGACCAAGTGGTGTGCATTCTTACGTCACAAAACCTCATGAAGCCATCAGATTGAGAGCTCACATCCAGTCATGTTACACTCACAGCCAGAAGACCGAACAATTGCTTCATTCCGTGTATTTTCAGGGAAGAAAAATCAGTTTGTCTCCTTTTCCTGTGCAGCAGGGCCTGTTGAGAGTGGCCACCCTCATCAGAGATCACATGTCATGAAAGACATTCATTTACGTCGGTGTAGCCACCTTCATGATTGTCTTAAAATGTATTGACAGGTGACACTTTTTACCCTTCAGGACTTCTGTTTAGAGAGTGCCTTCAGGCTAATCTGGCACTACCCTTGAATTATCATGGCCAATCCATCTCCTGATGCAGGGCGGTTGCAGCAAATGGGTTATGGTGTTGCAAAACAGGTTCTACTGTACTGTAAAAGTTGACAGATACTGTGCAGAATGAATATGTTTCTCTTTGCCATTTTCAGCCAATTCCATACTGGCTGTACAAGTTGCATGGCCTCAACATCAGCTACACCTGTGAGATCTGTGGAAACTTCACATACAGGGGACCTAAAGCCTTCCAGCGACATTTCGCTGTGAGTTTCATCATACTAAATTTAATAATAATTATAGTAATTGGCTGTATGCATTATGCAGCTATTGCTAGCAAATTATTTAGCTTTATTATTGCTGTGGCATTTATTTTCTCAAAATGATTACCGATGACATTACTAACTGGAAGCTTCGCTTTGCATGTCAATTTTAGCCCAAAAAACTTACTGATACCCTCTAAGGGAGGCAATCACTGGTGTGCCATTACCAGGGCACTCTTGAGTGGCCTCCCGTACTACCGTATCCAGTGGCGCACTCACCCCTACTCGCCAGTATCTTCACCGTGCTCAGTCAGACCGGTCGTGTGCACTTGTGCTCCGACGGTAGTTGGTGAACTCTGCTCACAAGGACTTACTGTGAAAATTTTAAAAAAAGAGAAGGAAGGAAGGTTTCCTCTGTGAGAGTGTGGTTTGGTGCAAGGATTGGTGTTTGGTGTTGGGTCTTGGGGTTTACACACTTAGGACATGACAAGGTAAAACCTCGGTTACTATAGCCTCAGCGGGCGTTATGTTTTTTTTTTTTTTTTTTTACTGGGTCGCATCTTAATAAAAAATAAGCGCATTTAATAGGCGCTTTATCCCAATGGGATATCGGCTCAGAGCGCCGCCGCGACCTGAACCCAATAAGCACACTTACGTGTCATGCACTTTCACTCTCACTCTGTACATAATCACAGAACATTCATGTGGTGCTAAGGACAAGCTCAATGATTTATTTCATCAAAAACATTACCGATGACATGACAAATGGGAGTGTCTACTACGTGCTCAAATTCTAGCCTACGAACCCGTTGTGTGCACACACAACCCGGGAGGCACTCGGGGAACCCTCCAGAGGGGCCAAGAGTTGTCTCCCGGACCTGCCTATCCGGTTCCAAGTCACCTGACTCGCCAGTCAGCTACGTAGGCTCACGACCTTCGGACGTGTTCTAGCCTCGCACTCCCTTCGACCGGTCGGTCTTGGTGCTCGAGTTCACCGTGACATTGGCTTCGCCTGTTGCTTCGCTTCTGCTTCGCTTCTTGCTTCGCTGCAGCTTCGCTTGCTCTTCTTCGCTTGGCGTCCTCCTTGGTTGGCTTCGCTTGGCGGACCTGCTGCTTCCCGCCATTTCGCCGGTGGCGACATGGACGTCTCTTCTCCCGCTACGCTTCGGCAGAGAGGTAGGATAGTTAGTTGGGCCCGGAGCCGGTCCCCGGGCGGGGTACCGGCCTGTGCCTTTGGACTCTACCTTGTTCGGGTTGTGTGGGTTTTGTTGAGCGGGGACTCTTAGCTCGGCGGGGCCCTGGTGCCCTCGCCTTTCCCCTTTGGGGTGAAATTACTGGCTTCCCCTGGTAGCCTTCGGGGAGCATTGTTTAAACCAGCTGCGGCGCGTGGCTCATGTTGCATCTCCGGCCTGGCTGGGGTATGCTTGTTTCGAGAGCGCACTCTTAGCTTAGAGCGCTACAGCATTATTGCCGGGGGACACGGCCTTTCGTCCCTATTGTCGTTTGGCCCGCCGTGTGATGGCCTTAGTCCCCTGCGCGACGTTGAACCCAAATAACTAAACTAAACTAAACCTATTGTCGTTTGGCGCACATTCCTCTCCAGCCTGGCTGGGGTAGGCTTTGTTCTAAAGACGCAAGCTTAGCTTCGGGCGCTATAGCAGTATAGCCTGGGGGCACAGCCCGTTTGTCCATATCGTTCGATACGGTTCCCCTTGGTAGGACGAGCCCTGTTGGTCTCGACCACGTACCGGCACGTTGTTTGTTTGGTGTGTTGCAGTGCCCTCCTGATGACCTGCACGCAGTGTGGAGGTTTCCAGTGGCCCTCGGATACGCACAAGGTCTGCCTGCCGTGTGTCGGCTGTACATCTGAGCGTTCTTGTGACGTTTGCGCCGTCTGGCCAGAGCTCCGCTGGGTCCAACTTTGGAGCTTCTACCGACGTGAACGCCCGACACCTGTGCCTGTTGCAAGACCTGCGGAAGTGCCGGCTGTCATCTCAGACACACCGACCGCTCTTGCCCCCGATGGCCCCAGTCTTGAAAGATCTCCACAGCGGACACAGCAAGGTAGTGTGCGGAGTCGGGAGTTCGAGGCGCGGGTTCCCAGGAGGGATCGCGCTTGGACCAAGCCTTACGACAGGCAGAGAACCCATCTCGACACAGAGGTCAGTTCGGAGAGACGTGCCTCGCGCCGTCCATGGTCAACCGGTCCCCACTCGTCTCCTAGGAAGGCCTTGGATCCCCCTCGGCCGCTGCGAGCCCGCCTCGCCACAGAGTCCAGCTCGCGGAGACATTCGCGCACACTCACCACACCTCTACCTGTGTCCAGTTCCTCCTTGCGATCAAAGTCTGACCACCACTCTCGCGCTCCTTCGTGTGAGCGTCGTAAAGTTCGGGATTCTTCTCGTCATCTGGACCATGGACCTTCGCGCTCTACCTCTTCGCGGCGTTCGTTCCACGTTCCCCGCCGTCTGCCTCGTCCCGCCCGTTCCCCTTCCCCTCGCCCAGCCTCTTTCCTTCCTCCTCGTTCCCGAGGATCACGGTCTCCAGCTCGTAGTCGCTCGTCTGGTCGCCGCCGCCGTTCCCGCTCCTCTAGTGCGTCGCGTCGCCGTCGCGGACGTCGCTCTCCCCTGCGTGCTTCGGCGCCTTATGGCTCCCCTCGTCCTCGTCGAGCTGATCGCTCTCGGAGTCACGGTCGCCGTCCCTCTTCGACGGCTCTCGGCGGCGTGGACGACGATTCGTTGAGTCTTCTCCCTGATGATTCCATCTCAGTTCTCCTCGGAGGTCTCAGCCGCTCTCCTTCACCGCTCTCTCCTTCGGATGTGTCGACAGCCCACGGGTTACCGGCCTCCTCCCGCACAGAGGTTCTTCTGGCCCTCGACGAGGTCGCTCGCCTCATCTCCGCCACGCTTCCGGCAGCGGACTGCCCTCCATCCCCCCCCCCTGAAGAGGAAGCCTTCTGCCTTCGTCGACGCGGGTAGACAGGTAAAGAAGTTCAAGACTCTCCCTCAGCCCCCCTCCTTTCGTGAGCTTCGGGATGTGTTCTCGGCCCACCTGTTGTCTGACTCAAGGGACAGTAATTTCTTCTCGGACCACAGATGGCCTCCGGACCTCGATATGTACTTCCGCCAGCAGTGGTACGCCGGCCATTCCCAGGCCTTCCTCTGCCCTCTCCCTCCGGTGGATCCAGCCGCCGTGGTTCAGGCGGGTGGGGCCTCTGCACTCAGACGCGCGCTACCCGCGGGTTTGGACAAGACGGCTTCGCTTGTCAGGAATTCCTTGGCCTGCGCCGGCTTCATGGAGCTCCTTACGCAAGCCTTCCTCCGGCGCGTGGAAGACTCGTGGCACCCGTCCCTGACCCCCCTTCTTGGCGACCTCCTCGTCCTCGCTGAAGCGGCCAGCCGCGCCGCGTATCACTCTTCGGTCAACGCTATGGCTGCAGCCGCCAATTGTGATTTACTCCGCCGCGACGCTGTCCTGCAGGCCTGCCGGGGAATGCCTGCCGACCTGAAGACCCAGCTGCGTCGGGCCCCCCTCGGGGGACCCCTTCTCTTTGGTGACACCTGGCAAGCCGTCAAGGATTCCAATGCGGACAGGTGGCCTCCCAAGTCTGTTCCTCGGCGCTTTCAGTCAGCCCGCAAGGCCGTGGGTCGCCCCCTGCGGATCTCCAGACCCGTCGCCCCGACCTCAACAACCCAGCTGCAGTCCCTGCGTCGCCGTCGCCCCGCCTTCGGTCGCCCCGGCCAAGCTAACGCCCCCGCCCCCGCTTGGCCCCGTCCCGCCCGTCGCCCTGGGCGCGGGCGGGCTCAGTGACTCCTCCCCTCCTCCGCCTCCGCCGGCCGTCTCGGGTCCTCCAGTCGGCGGCAGGCTCGCCCTCTTCAGCGACGAGTGGCGATTACTGATTCCAGAAGACCCGTGGATTTTAGACACTGTTTCCGGCGGCCTACGGATCTCCTTTCGTTCCCCTCCTCCTCTGCGTACGACTCCGCTGTGGACCGAGATCCCCGCAGACCCGCTCAAGGAGTGCGCCCTACGGGGGGAAGTCGACTCTCTCTTGAGGAAGGATGCCACAGAGGTTGTGCGCCGCGCAGACTCGCTGGGATTTTACAGCAGACTTTTCGTCGTCCCCAAGCCCGGCGGCAAGTGGCGCCCAGTGATCGACCTCTCAGCCCTAAATCGCTTCATCGTGGCTCCTTCCTTCCACATGGAGACGGCCCGAGCCCTGCGTACCGCGGTGCGACCCATGGATTACGCCGTCAGCCTGGATCTCTCCGATGCTTACCTACACGTACCCATACATCCGGCCGCCCAGAGGTATCTGCGCTTCGCGTTCGATGGAACCGTTTACCAGTTTCGAGCCCTACCCTTCGGCCTCAACCTCAGCCCCTGGGTTTTCACCCGCTTGATGGATGCAGTTATGGCCAAGGCACGGCAGTCGTCTCTCAGCCCTATGTCCAACTACCTCGACGATCTCTTCCTGAGAAACCACGTCGAGTCCGTCTTGGAAGAGGACAGGGATACTCTGATGCGTCTGCTGTCGCGACTGGGGTTCCTCCTCAACGTCGGGAAGTCAGATCTCACGCCCTCGCGCCGCTTCATTCATCTCGGAATGGATTTTGCCACCGATCTCAACGTTGTTCGCCTCCCGGATCCCCGGATTCGGAAGTTGGCCACCTTCGCCAACCAGCTAGCTCAGCAGGAAGCAGCTCCCGCCCGAGTTTGGCTTCAACTCCTCGGACTGATCAACGCAGCGGCGGACCTTCTCCCCCTGGGTCGCCTCTACGCCCGCCCCCTTCAGCTGCACCTCCTGCTTCTCTGGAGACCCTCTTCTGGCGACCTTGCCCACCTGGTCCCGGTTTCCCCCCTGGTTCGCCCTCACCTTCTACGCTGGACCGACACGGCTTGGTTGGCTTCGGGAGTCCCTTTGTCCTCCCCTCCCCCGCACCTCTCCCTGTGTGTCGACGCGAGCCTCTCGGGGTGGGGAGCCCACCTGCTTCCTCAATTCTCCTCGGCTTCCGGCCTCTGGCCCCCGGAGTTTGCGGACAAGCACAGCAATTGGTTAGAGCTGCAGGCAGTCTGGCAAGCCCTCTTCGTTTGGGAGAACCAGCTCAGGAACCAACGGCTTCTCGTCCTCTCCGACAACTCGACGGTGGTGGCCTACATCCAGAGACAGGGGGGCACCCGATCTCCCGACCTCTGTATGCTCCTCTTCCGTTTGATGCGCTGGGCCGAGGAACGCGACATTACACTCCTCGCACGACACATTCCGGGCCACTTGAATGTGTTGGCGGACTCGCTCTCTCGCCGCGGCCAGTTGCTCCACACAGAATGGACGTTGCGCCCGGACATCTTCCAGATGATCTGCGCCCGTTGGGAGACTCCCTTAATCGACCTCTTTGCTACGAGGTGGAATCGCCAGCTTCCCCTCTTCGTCTCCCCGATTCCAGACCCGCTGGCCTGGGCAGTCGATGCCCTCTCGATTCCTTGGGACGGCCTCATCGCTTACGCGTACCCCCCAACAGTCCTCATTCCCAAGGTCCTCCACAAACTTCGAGGGAGCAACGCAGTCCTGCTTCTGGTCGCCCCGCTGGCTTGGACCCGGTCCTGGACCACCGACTTACTCAACCTCGCCACCTCTCCTCCCCTGCGCCTTCCCACGCCCCGTTCCATGCTCAAGCAGCCCAGGCAGGCTCTCTTCCACCCTTGTCCCGAACGCCTGTCTCTTCACGCCTGGAGGTTGTGCAGCGCGCCCTCACCGCTCGAGGCTTCTCTGGTGCAGCAGTGGAGGCAATCGCTGCAGCCCGCAAGCCTTCCACCCGGCGTGTTTACGAAGGGAAGTGGCGCGTCTTGTGTGCCTGGTGCGACGCCCGTCGCCTCCTACCCACCGGCCTGACTAACCCACAGCTAGCGGACTTTCTCCTATGGCTCTTCGAGGTCCAAGGTTTGGCGCCCATCACCATCAGGGGATACTTATCCATGGTCGCCGACACGTACCGTCATCTCGGCCTTCCAGACCCCGGCGCCTGTAAGGACCTTTCCGACCTCATGTCCAGCTTCAGCCTCCAACGTCCGACTCAGCGTTCTCTCATTCCTCGCTGGGACCTACCTTGGGTCCTGACGTGGCTGAATTCTTCCCAGTTCGAGCCACTCGCTCTAGCCCCTCTGGCAAATGTGACACGCAAGACCTGCTTCCTTCTAGCCTTGGCCACCGCGTCCAGAGTTAGTGAGCTACACGCTCTTTCTACCCGCCCAGACTGCCTCCAGTTCAGGGCAGATCGCTCCGTGCAGCTCTTAACGGACCCCAGCTTTATTGCCAAAACAAGGTCGCCCCTAACTGCTCCACAGATCATCACCTTGCGGCCCCTGGGAGGGCCTGCCTGCTCTCCGGAGACTCGGCGACAGGATCCCGTGCGTGCCCTACGCATCTACCTGCGCCGTACCAAAGTTACCCGTAGAGGGCGCTCCCCGCCTCTTCCTGCCCATACGCCAGGGCAAGACTGATATCACAGCCCAGACGATCTCCTCCTGGCTGCGCTGGGTAATACGATCGGCATACATGGATCTCTCCCCACGCGTAGCGCAGAGACTGAAGATCCGCGCACACGAAGTACGCGCCATGGCCACGAGCGTCGCATTCGATCGGAACTGCGCTGTCAAGGACATCGTGGCCGCGGTGGGCTGGCGAGCAGAATCTACCTTCGCTCGTTTCTACCTTCGGGATCTGGCGGGACAGCGAGACAACCTCGCCTTGTTGGGGGACCTCACGGTGGCACAGCACTCCCTCCCGGCGCAGCAGGCGCCGTAGGTACGCACCTAGCTCGTTACCTGGGAATTAGCAATGGGAGGACGGTCTTGGTCTCCGGTAGTACCGGGGCGGCACCCTCCTCCTATTCGTGATTCTCCCATTTGTCATGTCATCGGTAATGTTTTTGATGAAATAAATGCATTTTTCTTTAAAAGGTATTTTTTCGAAAAATACTTACCGATGACATGACACGGAGGACCCTCCCACCTGCCCCGCTTGCCGCTGGTGAGCCTAGTATCTGACTGGCGAGTCAGGTGACTTGGAACCGGATAGGCAGGTCCGGGAGACAACTCTTGGCCCCTCTGGAGGGTTCCCCGAGTGCCTCCCGGGTTGTGTGTGCACACAACGGGTTCGTAGGCTAGAATTTGAGCACGTAGTAGACACTCCCATTTGTCATGTCATCGGTAAGTATTTTTCGAAAAAATACCTTTTAAAGAAAAATGCATTTTGCAGACGACTTGGCATTACTGTCCCACACTCATCAACAAATGCAGGACAAGACCACGAGGCTTGCTGACATCTCGTCCCAAGTGGGCCTCACCATTCACAAACAGAAAACAAAGACAATGAGGCTGAACGCAACCAGAGAAGAACCAGTCTTGCTTGCTGGCACCCCGTTGGAGGAGGTGGAGTCCTTCACCTATCTCGGGAGCATCATAGACAAAAAAGGCGGCACTGATGCAGATGTCAGAGCACGAATCGGTAAAGCCAGAGCAGCCTTTCTCCATTTGAAAAAAGTGTGCAGTTCCAGAGAGCTGTCACAACACACCAAAGTCCGGATTTTCAACTCCAATGTAAAAGCATTTCTCCTATATGGAGCAGAGACATGGAGATTGACAAAAACCACAGTCAACAGAGTACAGACCTTCATGAACAGTTGCCTTAGAAGAATTTTGAAAATCCACTGGCCAGAGAAGATCAGCAACGTCAGACTCTGGGAGAGAACAGAGCAGATAACAGCAGAGAATGAAATTGGGCGAAGAAGATGGGGATGGATCGGTCACAGTCTGAGAAAGCCAGCTTCCAGTATCACTAGGCAGGCATTGTCATGGAACCCCCAGGGAAAGAGGAAAAGAGGTAGGCCGAGAAACTCCTGGCGTCGAGACCTCCAAGCAGACATCAAGAGACTGGGAACCACCTGGAGTAGAATCGAAGGAGAAGCACAGGACAGGAGTTGCTGGAGGTCTCTCGTCGACGGCCTATACCCGGGTAGGGGTGACAGGCGTAAGTAAGTAAGTAAGGACAAGCTCAAGCGAGCTACAGAAGTTTTTGGAAATTCAAAATCGTTTGTATTTGAAATTTGATTCAGTGGGCTGAAACTGATACTAAATCTTGGCCCTTGCTTGTTTGTACAAGGCTGAACGGGGATTCGGACCCTCCGAGGAGGCTTCGAGCGCTCGTAATGGCCTTTTGTCTGTCCCATAGCTGCCAACCCTCCCGATTTTTCTGGGAATTGCCCGATTTTTTTTCCAAGTCCCGATTTTCCAATTTTTTGTACATTTTTCCCGATTTTCAGATCTTCAAGCTTGGTTTTAAAATTCGAGGCATTTTGGCGTACCGCTCGGGGTCAAGCACCTGTAGTTGAGAACCTGCCGCTATATTGTACCGCTAAGCTTTCGGGGACCCACAGTCAGTCTTGATTACGCATGCGCAGCAAATTTCCATCCATTCTGTGTTTGTTCTGGTTGCTTCGAAATTGCCCTGGTCTGGAGCACATGCTTAGCGATTTTCACAACTGGTATTTTCGATTTTCAACAAAATGATGCCTTCAAGGACGCAGAAGTGGTTGGTGAACCGTGAAGTTCCATCCAGACTACAAGCGTTCCTTACATGAATGAATCGAGAAAGGGCGAACACCTTGCCTACCTAGGCGGGCTGACGCGCACTGTATTTGATTATTTGGCTAGAGCAAGGGGTGTATACCTACAACCCCCCCCCCCCCCCCCCCCCCCCCCCCCCCCAGTTGTGCGATTTACTACGGCCAAAACTAGAGGTCTAGCGCCTACCCCCCCCCCCCCCCCCCCCCCCTGTTGTTTGATTTTCGGCCCCTGGAAGCAAGGGCTAGCGTTATGGCGGCAACTCAGGAATTTTGTTGCCTCAGGGTTGGCAGCTATGCTGTCCTCTGTTATAGTTCTTAGGTGAGGACCCGCACCGATTGTGGCTTTCCCCTATGGCCTAATGATGTACACGATGTCTGCCTTCACTACTCGGGCTGTCCCTCCAGTCGACCTTGCATTCGTTGCGCGGCCTGGAAGGATGAACTTGGTCGCAGCTGTGGGCCTGCTACCGCAGAGAGAGACCTGTGCGTCAGCTGATATCGACCGCAGCCATAGAGATGAAGCAAAGAGGAATGAAACTTCAGATATCGTGTGCTTGTCGGGCGCAAAGAGGGGACTGCTGCCCCCTCCGGTGCTAAATATTGAGCTACCATGTTCCCCAGCGGGCGTTAAAGATTATTAAAAACAGGCAGCGGACAGATTCACGCCGGGCCGGCGGACAGCGAAGCATCTCGCATAGCACCGTTTGAGCTCAGCCGCCTGTTCCTGGGCGCCACCTAGTGGCAAACAGGCGTTGGGAGCTCGGTTCCCCGCACAGATCGGGTCTCTTACATTCCCTCCTGGCAAAGAAAAGGATAAAGAGTACTCAGGCAGCAGTCGCGGGGAACCACCCCCTGAGCCCGTTGGACCCTACGGCCGTTGGTCGAGTCAGCGCTGGTGTAATAGGAAGAGAATTGATTGATTGATTGTACATTGCTTAACGTCCCAACAGCAACAAGGCTTTCTCAGGACGTGCCTGCACTGCTTGTGAAAAAAAACTAAACAGAAAATTGAATGTATGTCGCCAGCCGGTCAAATACGTTAAATAAACCTACAACATGGGGCCTAAATAAAGCTAAGACCATTTAGCAACACACATCCAATAGCAAGAGCTACAGGCAGTGCAGACAGTAGGGAGAGTTTTAAAAAGGCAAATACAGGTGAATGGACAAAGGGTAGACAGAAACACATGCCCCAGAATAGAGAGAAAAACCCACCCTGTGGGGCTGACCAGGGTGACCCTGGGAAAAGAAAGAGGGTCGCAACTTCGGGACAACGCTCAGAGGGGAATTGGTTAAGTCGCCGACAAGACAGGCCATAATGAGTAAGGGATAACCTTCAGGGTTCCTTTTTTGAGAGTGGAGCCGTAGAGAGCCCTCCACTGGCACTGACAACCGCTTCCGCGATTTGGATGGAGTCGGTGCAATGGCCAACAAGACGGGGAGGGGCCTTGCTTCCGACGTTCTGGTAGCCCCCATCCTAAATATGGAAGGATAAAAGGTGATTAAAGTATATCACAGCGCTCAGATTCGGCACATGTAGGACACCATACTTGTGGTGATGTGTCATCTTCCCTTTCCTCTTCGCTGGACCGGCGGACAGTGCTTACGTGTCACGGCATCGATCTCTGACAACCGCCTTTGGATGGTATGAGGTTAGTCAGTACTTGGCCGATAGACAGGCAGTTCCTGCCAAGGGCAGACGCTGGTACATTACACCCCCGTTTGGCAGACACTGGAAGGATTGGAGGAAGATCAGGCCAAGGGAGTATCCTTCAAGGTACCTACTTCAAGGGTGGAGCCATAGGAGGCTCCACCAGCACTGACAACCGCCTCTGCAGTATGAATGGAGTCAGTGAAATGGCTGACTAGATAGGTTTTCCTGCTGAGGGCAGACGCTGGTACAATACACCCCCGTTTGGCAGACACAGGGAGGATTGGAGGAAGATCAGGCCAAGGGAGTATCCTTCGGGGTACCTACTTCAAGGGTGGAGCCATAGAGAGCGCTCCACCAGCACTGACAACCGCCTCTGCCAGTGGAAATGGCTGACTAGACGGGGACGGACCTCGCTTCCGAGGTTCAGAGATTGTACACCCCCCTCTTGCATACACAGGAATGGATAAGTTCGAAGGAACGTTCACGGCACAGGGAGACGGTGCAGTTTGGACTCCGTGTTCGTGATGATGTCTCATCTATCCCTATCCTCTTCTCTCTGATGACAGCTTGGACGGAGGCGTTTTTTCCGGGGACATCGATGCATGTGCGGTGGCGAACAGCGGCAGATCGTCAGACCAGACTGGCAGGGACCACTCTTCCGCAGAGACGTAGTTCGACGTCAGCTCCAGGGTCTCTCGGATGACAGCTGTTAAACGGAGCCACCTTCCAGGGACACCGACACAGGCCGTGTCGCCGGACCGCAGCGGATCCTTGAGTTGGATTGGCAGGGACCACTCTTCAGCGGAGACGCAGTTCGAGGTCAGTGCCGGCATCACGCGGTTGACAGCGTTGGACGTGGCAGCCTTCCAGGGACACCGACGCAGGCCATGCTGGCAGACTGCAGCAGATCTTCGGGCTGGATTGGCAGGGACCACTCTCCCGCGGAGGCGCAGTTTCGATGTCAGCGCCGGAATTAGTCGGATGACAGCTGATGGACGGAGGCGACATCTCTGTGACACCGAGGGCGCAATCCTGGGACTGGCAGTGGCAGCCAGTTCCCAGCATGCAGCAGACAATGAGGAGGTTTGCAGTCTGCCTTCGTAGGACTAGGTGTCAGCGCTGGGAGAGGACTTTGTCTGACCGACTTCGACTTTACTGCGTGGGCCGGCATCACTCTCCATTGTGTTCGTGGATGCATTTCAGACTTACACACCTGGTTGGATGAGGCATTCCGTCTCTTCACATCCTTCTCCCGCCGGAGCGCTCCCCCCCCCCCCCCCCCCCCCCCCCCCCCATCGTCGCATTGGTAAGTAGGGCCATGGCGTTGGTCTTCGCTCTACGGTGGCCAAGCGCTACAAGTCTCCTGCTCAACTGACAGGTTTTCGGGACCTAGCGGAGGCGTTTCGCACTACTGTGTGGAGACAGCTTGGAGAGCTGGTGTTCTTCTCGGACACTCTTGACCAGAGAGGATGGATTCACTTCCACCGGCTTTGTTTTACAGGTACCCGCCCATCGGTGGATGAGAGCGCGTTGGTGCAGGCAGGGCGCAGCCAGTGGTCACTGACGAGGATAAACAAGAGTCTTCCTGTTTCCGCTTCTCGCTGGTGTGAACGGGGTTCTTGGACGTGGCAACACAGTCGTTAGTCTAGCGTCTGGAGGTCTCCGCGCAGAGGGGGATCAGTTCACAGCTTCGCGGGGTGACAGCTGTTTACAGACGATGCTGTGGAAGCACGCATCCTGGGGACGCGATTACCGGGAGATCGGACACGGCGACAGCGTTGCAGGACTGTACAGTAGTAGACCATAGAGGTGGTTCTGCATTCTGACTCCACGGCTGTACAGTTGACTCTTGCTCGTACCCAAGCCGGCGGGAATGGCGGCCGATCTTCGGCCTTTTGGCCCTGAACAGTTATTTCGGCGTCGCGGCAGGATGGAGACAGAGCGCTGAGGGCAGCGGTGCGTCTCCAGGACTTCTTTACGCCTGGATGACGACTGTAACGGAACCAGTTGGCGAGCACTTGGCGGCCGGCAGAGGTTCCTGTGGGCGATTTTCATCACCTAGGTTCCTTAGTCTACGGAGGCAGGTCCTACGTGGTACCTTCACGCGGGTTCCAGCGAGGTTGGAATTCTTGGCCGTCCTGTTTGACTAGGACTTCCAGTGCGACGGGATCAGTACAGGGTAGGAGCGTCACTCAGAGCCTTACATTCGGGTTGACTGTTAGGCCTGTTAGCATGGCAGCGGATCGTCTTTCCCAAGGCAGACACTTTAACTGGTTGGAAATGAAGGACTGCGGCTGGTTTTCTTGGGAGGATCGACGTACACAAGGGATGTGCTAGGGCTCTTTGAGACCAGGTTGCACTTGGAGTGGTCGCTACAGCCAGATATCTTCCAACTACCCTGCTCGCCATGGAGAATCGCCGTTGGGTTGTCCATTCGTCAAGGATCGAACTACAGGCATCCCCTATGCGTCTCCTCCTACGGTTCTAAGACTACTGGCGCCATTCAGCTGGTCCAAGAGTTGGGTGCCGTCCGCGAC
The DNA here is from genome assembly GCA_036245525.1 of Semisulcospira habei. Taxonomy (NCBI): domain Eukaryota; kingdom Metazoa; phylum Mollusca; class Gastropoda; family Semisulcospiridae; genus Semisulcospira; species Semisulcospira habei. The sequence continues at coordinate 126,625,608 of BTPG01000006.1, forward strand.
GAGTATGGTGCTCAAGCAGCCAAGGCAACGGTGGTTCCACCCGTGCCCAGAGGTTCTGAGGTCATACTCGTGGTTATCCAGCAATCCCTCTCTGCTAGAGGCTTTGCGGGGCTATGGTGGAAGCGAGCTCTGCAGCCAGGAGGAGCGCCTCTCGTTGTGCCTACGAAGGTAAGTGGGCATTCTCCAGGCTCGGTGCTCCACGGAGCGTTTTTTTCCCCACGGACCTTACCAACTCCAGTTGGCCGCGTTCTTCGTGGGACGGTTCTTCTGCCGGAATTAGCGCCGTCCCCTCCCGAGTTTACCTGACGATGGGGGCATACTCTACTAAAGCCTGGGACGGTCACACCTGGGAGCGTGCTACGACTTGGCAGATCGGATGTCCGGTTGAGCTGCAGCGGCAGGCCTCATTTAGTCGGCCCCGCTTGGGGACTTCCCCTGGGTGCTCACTGGGCTCTACGCGAGAGGTTCGAGCATCTTCCATTAGGGCTTGGAAGACATTACCAGGAGACCTGCTTCTGGTTGCACTTGCCACAGCTCCTGTCAGTGAGTTACATGCCTTCGGTACGTCCCTCATGTCGCCAATGGAGGACCTATGGAGCTTCACAGCTGCTTACGGACACTGCCTTTTCGGCAAGGAACCACTCTCTGGCGACAGCCCCACAAGTCATCATCGTCTGACCCTCAGGGCTGCGGATTAGGCACGGGACTCCAGCCACAGGACCTTCAGGGCCCTTAAGTGTGCCTGCACAGTTCTAAGACGCTACGACTAGGATGCTCGCGCTGTTCCTGCCCTTGGCTCCAAGCAGACGAGGCGTTTCGCACATATAATCTCCTGCTGGCTACGATGGGTGATTCGGTCCCCACACAAGACCTTGGCCGGAGCAAGCCTAACCATGTGCATCCAGACTTTCAGACAGGAAGTCTGAACATGGCAGAGAGCATCGGTTAGCATCTGTTGTCCGATACGGGGCAGAGAGGGATACTGTGGCAACCGTGGGTTGGCGGATCGAGTCTACTCTCGTCCTCCTTTGCCTACGAGATCTATCCGGCCGGCGCATCAACCTGGGCCTGGCGGAGGTCATCTCGCCGGCGCAAAACTCCCTCCCGGCGCCTTAGGTTCGCCTAGCTAAAATTGTCGGGAGTGGGCGCGTAGGGAGGGATCTCGATTCTGCACGCCAGCGCCGGCAATGGAAGGTGTTCTAAGCGGGCGGCACTCGCCTCCTATTCGCAATTCCAGTTAGCCAGTTAGTAATGTCATCGGTAATGATTTTGAGAAAATAATTTTTCTCTAAAATGTATTTTTTCGAAAAATACTTACTGATGACATTACTCAGACGTCCCTCCCTCCTACCCCGCTTGCCGCTTAGAGCTAAGGCTCAGATACTGGTGAGTAAGGGTGAGTGCGCCACCGGATACGGTAGTAAGGGAGTGCCCTGGTAATGGCACACCAGTGATTGCCTCCCTTAGAGGATATCACAGTAATGGGGGCAAAAATTGACATGCAAAGCGAAGCTTCCAGTTAGTAATGTCATCGGTAAGTATTTTTCGAAAAAATACATTTTAGAGAAAAATTAATTTTTCTGTTATTATTTTCTAAGTATTATTATAATTATTTACATGTTCTGAGCTGCAGTTTTGATTGTTAGATTATTTTTCATGCATTATTTTGTAGTGTTTCCTAAAAATAAGGATCCTAAAGAAGGGTCTCATGCAATTAAATGTAGCTTTCTGACCCATATACTGATATAGCCCTGGCTCACAACAGCATGAGATGGACCGACTATACAAAGGTAGTGGTAGATTAGCTTGGTACTTGATGTCACCAGGCTAATCTGGCACTACCCTTGAATTATCCTAGTCGATCCATCGCCTACAATGGCTACACTTGTGAGTCAAAATATGACTGTGGGGTTAAATGGGTTAACCCTTTTCATGCTGATACACCCATTGCTCGAAACAAATTTGACTCATAGTTTTAAGTGTGGTGCCAGAATAGCTTGGCACCTCAGGTGCCAAGTATTCTGGCACCACCCTTGAACTAAAACAGTTGATCTATCTCCTAATCTGTGATTGGTATAAAGTAGCTGTTATATGACAATGAGCAAATTTTACATATATCAACCTCAGAAGGTAATGGGTTAACTAAAGTCATTTGTATACATTTGCATGAGGTCCATGATTTTGTAGCTCTTGGGAAAGTCACAAATCATCACACATTTGACTCTGATGAATTGTCTTCTAGGAGTCACGCCATGCCCATGGGATGCGTTGCCTGGGGATCCCCAACACGGCTCACTTTGCCAATGTCACTGCTATTGAGGATGCTATGGCATGTAAGTTATGCTTCACTTTATTTTTTGCAGTTTCGTATGCTATTGCTGTAATTTGCTGTTTTTGTAATTTTAACCCTTTACTGCCAAGAAAACATGAACCAGATCCATGGAAGAGACACAGATCAGCATGGGCCCAAGCAACTGCAGGGCTCAAGAGGATCGATGCCTCTTGATGACATCACTTTGTATCTTGTTCCTTGCATGAACAAACACTGTCTGTGACCACCAGCAGTAACGGGTTAAGTTTCCAGAGATAGCAATTTTGTTTTCGAAAAAAAGAAAGAATGTATCCTCTGAATGTATGACTGTGAAATGTCCCATGTTTGACCTATGTCTGGTTTAGGGATAACTGCTTCTGTCTGACTACACAATAAAAATTGTTACCAGATCCTGTGAGTGTCGACTGAGTCCTTCAGTGTAGTTGCACTGCTGTGTATATCTTGTGTTGCAGTGTGGAACAAAATCAAGTCAAGCAAGGATCAAGAAAGGTGGAAAGGAGATACAGAGGTAGGTTGCTGGTGTAAATTAAACTCATTTTTATAAGAAAGGGTTGGGTGAAAGTTGACCGTCAGAAATCAGGAAATTAGAAGAGTCCCACATCAGGTAGTCTGAGATTTTAAAAATTTGAAAGAACAGTTTTCAGTTTATCTCACTCTTCACGGACAGCTTCTCTGTTCAAGCAGCAGAAATTTGCTTCGCCTTTTTCCCCAGATTGTTGATATTTGCAGATTGTATTTGTGCAGATTTTCTCTTTAAATTGTTTCAAGGGAATTGGGGTGGCGGGGGGGGGGGGGGGGGGGGGGGGGGGGGGGTGGGCATTGCTCCGCCAATCAGTGGTGCAGTTTCCATGACACTAACCCTGGGGCTGTTGGTAACGTTTTTAGTGGCAATGATGTGTGCAGGAATCATCACGACTAAAACCACTTCCAACAGCCAAAGGGTTAAAAAAAAAAAAAAAATACTGCCTTTAAGCATGGAAAGGGTAACATCCTATGGTATTCCGTCGCTCATTGACGCCCTACCCAGTATCTGCAAGAGGCATTGATTCTCCTGATGCCTGTTGCTCGCAGAGGTCTGATCCATTTATAGACACAGAGTTTTACGTCTTTGATAAGAAGAAAAATCTATGTTTCTATTATAAAATAAGAGGTAATATGGGAGAACCTGTTTGGAACAGCTACTCTTATGACAGATCACCTTCGTTAAAAATCGTCATTTAACTCATTCAGTCCCAACACACCCCAGCAAGATATGGATCGACCATGACAGTTCAAGGGTGGTGCCAGAATAGCTTGGCGCCTATAGGCGCCAAGCTTTTCTGGCACCACCCTTGAACTATCATGGTCGATCTGTCTCCTGCATTGTACTGCAATCTTCAGAGGACAGCTCCAAATTGTGGGTATTTCGTACCTGGGACACAATGGGTTAAGTGGCTGTAGGCACCAAAATGGTCTTTCATGACTGGTGACACTTTTTGTTGTTCAGTTTAAGGCTTCTCTGAGAGCGCACCTGTCTTTTAATACCTTTTTTTTCCATGCAAGAAATGGTGGTTGCTCAGATTAGGTTTTACTGTAATAAGGTGCATAGTGAAATGGTGTTGACACTTGCAGGTGCTGTTCATCTAGGCGAACATGACCAGCATGCATCCCTTCCTAATCGCATTTCCTGTTTGTCTTTTTGTTTTCAGGAAGAGTACGAGGATTCCCAGGGCAACATTCTCAACCGTAAGATGTACGATTTGCTGAAGAAACAAGGTGTTCTGTAAATACCCTGTTGTGTTGTGAAGGCAGCAACTGATGAAGGACCAGTCATTTTAGCATTGTAGTCAGGGTCAGACTGAACTAGAGAGGTGTCGCCAATAATCATGTGCTGGTCTGTGATTTTGGACATTATGGACTGTTGGCCCTTATGTCCAAAATCACAGACCAGCACACTTGAAGAATCGTTCGTCAGTCATCTGATTGACACATTACCCATTATGTCCTCTTGTCAGATGATAATAAATTGTTACATAAACTGCCTGGTACTTGGTGTGAAAAAGGGGGGGGGGGGGGGGGGGGGGGTTTACAGATCATTTCAACTTTATGAGGATGAAAAATGTGTATCTGAACTGTTTTGTATGTTAGGCATGGTTCAGAATACATTTTTGTAAATGAACTTTCCTTGCCTTCAACTGTCCGCTTCATTTGTTTGTGATAAAACCATAGAGTGTATACAAAGGGAGTGGCGATTCCAGCCTCGCAGGGTGCGGCGTCGCACGCTCAGTGGTCGCCATCTTGTGAATGCCGGCACCAGCATATCTGGCATTAGAAGCAGAGACAGTTCATGTTTGCATTCACACACAATGATGGGCTTCGCAGCTTTCAACTGCAACAATCGCAATATTCGCGAAAATCGGGAGAAAGGCATTACTTGAGAAAATCTTCTTCTTCCTCGAACACTCTTTTATATGGACAGCCCGGTCTCCTCTATAAATGCTGTCGTGCTCCGCAGGTCCTCCAGGCCTCCATAGAGCTTGCGGGACACCCCTGTATCTTCCGGCCAATGTCTCCGTCTAATGGTTGTGAACGTGGGGCAGGTCTGTAGCACATGGTCTGTTGTCATGCTACCAGAGTTGCATGGGCACTGGTCTGACTGGCCAATTCCAAACTTGGTGTGGAGATGCCAGTTCAGTTGGTTATGGCCGGTGCGTAGTCGGAAGATAACTACCTGCTCCGGTCTGGTCAGTAGGTGATAGCCATACTTGAGAAAATAAAAGCTGGAGGGGAGGAAGGAAAAACAAATAAATAAATAAAAAATAACATAAAATTGAAAAAAAAGATGGCGCCATGATGTAAGATTGTCTAACAAGAAAGTTGAACCTCACAAACGCTAGGATACAACTCTATGTGAGCATTCTTCTAAAAGTGACCCAACAACCTACTAACACAAGTCGGTAGAAAAGCTCTAGAGCTATCAATCCTAATCCCTACCCAATACGGGAGATTGGATTTAAACAGAGATCGAGATACGTGCAGTAGAATACTACACTAAATTTTCATCTCCACGGTTTGATCCTTTGACAATGAGTACCGCCAATTCAAAGCAAAACATCTCGAAACGCACATAAACTAGACATAAAAATCCAGACTGACTTGTGTCGCTCAAGTGTGTATGGCCGGCCGATAAACAGGCCATTGCATCATATAGTGTGTGATGTCAAACATCTTTACACAGATGGACCTAGCTTGTACACATAGTACATTGCTTTGTACTTACTTACTTACGCCTGTCACCCCTACCCGGGTATAGGCCGTCGAAGAGAGACCTCCAGCAACTCCTGTCCTGTGCTTCTCCTTCGATTCTACTCCAGGTGGTTCCCAGTCTCTCGATGTCTGCTTGGAGGTCTCGACGCCAGGAGTTTCTCGGCCTACCTCTTTTCCTCTTTCCCTGGGGGTTCCATGACAATGCCTGCCTAGTGATACTGGAAGCTGGCTTTCTCAGACTGTGACCGATCCATCCCCATCTTCTTCGCCCAATTTCATTCTCTGCTGTTTGCTTTGTACTTGGTTAGTGGCAAAAGTACACATGGTATAAGAATGCGTGGTGGATCCTTGTATTGTATTCTTTTATTTTGTTTTGTCTTGTATTGTTTAGTCGGCTAAAAATAGGATACTCTCATGGTATAAATTGAAAATGTTCGCGTGTCATATCGTTCCATCTGTTCATAAAGATGAGTGTGCAAATCCTATGGATAAGAGCAAGAGTCACTGAAACTCTGACAGTGAATTTTTATCAGTTCCATTTTCAGAGTTTATGTTCGTCAGTATTCTGTCAGTATTTCTGCCTCTTCTGTCTGTCAATCAGTCGGTGTCTCTGCCTCGTCTGTCTGTTTTTGCCTCTTGTCTGTCTGTCAGTGTTTCTGTTTCTTCTGTCTATCTATCTGTGCATCCGTCGGAGTGTTGTGCAGTCGGTGTGCGTGTAGGAAGAAGGAAGTCCTAAAAACTTATGTTTTCGATTTTATCCTTACTCATATCCACATAGTGTACATGACATGTGGGGCAAGGGAGATGGATCAGTCACCTAGGGATACGGTGTAAAAACAGGAAAAACAGTACGACTTGTTTCCATAAGCGACTGGCATTCATTCGGCTGAGCCAAATGGATCGACCAAGGATAGATAGATAGCAGAGCAATACTTTCACGATTCCTTAGAAATAAGGCACCAAGATAACTCATTCCAAAACTTCTTTATCTTCCGCAAGCATGGCACACAGTCACAGTCCTGTCTAAACTTACCTAATGGAAGATAACATTAACACATGAAAAAAATATGCGCTCCAAACACTTTTAGACCACTTGGTTATTTTATGTGTGTATTATGTTGGAAATGCGCAAGTCCGTACAGTTCACACGCCTAGCATTCCATTATCGTTTAATCTCCGCCAAGTGTTAAAAGGCAGCAGTATATACAGGCTATAGCATAAACACAGTGCGGTGGTAGCGGTTAGTGGCATACACAATATGGCGGCGGTCTCCACGCTGATAAGCGCCAGATAGCCTCTCCCTGTGTATACGCTCTATGGATAAAACACGTGACTTTCCTTTAGAAAGCTAGTCTGCAGTACTCCAGCTGTCTTCAGCGATTCACAACCGCTGTCATTGTTAGGTAATTGAGGGAGACAGCCATTGTAATTCAGCACAGCATTCCAGCTATCTTGGCTGGTTCATATCCCACAGCTAGAGGAGCACATCTTATTTACAAATATCTCCCAGAGTTGAGTAAGTTATTGGGTGTGAAGGAGCAACTTCATTTTCAGAATGTTATTCAAAACTGTTTCTAGTATACATATTTAGCACCGCTCAGTTCTTTCCAGCAAAACTTTAACTCCTTCATTGCCGAGATACGGTAAAACACTACCCAATTGTTTGAGGCATAGATCCTCACAAGCCCCCACAATTGCAGAAGCATTCGAGGATCTATGCCTCTGGCTGTTACCACTTTGTATCCATGTCCTTTAGACAGCCCTTTGATGTTGAATTTACAGTTATTCAAAAACAATTACAGGCAGTGAAGGGGTTAACCACAAGAAACTCATTCAAAATCCTTTCAACAGGCCGTCAGAACTTTTCAACATACTTTTATTGAACGATTCTTTCAAAAAAACATCACCACATCCACCACGGACAACAACTGCTGGCAAATAAACTACAAGTAAAACAAAAATGAAATCCACTTTGTTTCAACCAACAAAATAGTCGCAATTAACTGTGAAGAGGCATTCCACATCAACACAATTTTTGGTTTCACCACAACACCACTGCATGCAGACACCAATGCTGTAAACAGTACTGTACCAGTGTCTGAATGCGCAAGAGGGTTTAACTCCTTTAGCCCTAACACCCTGCAGCAGGAGATTGACCGCCCATGATAATTCAAGGGTAGTGCTAGATTAGATTGGTGCCTTCGGGCGCCAAGCTAATCTGGCACTACCCTTGAATTTTCATGGCCAATTAACTTCCTGCAACTGGTACATAGTTGTTGAGGAACACTTCCAAAATTTGGGACATGCACCCCTGGGGCTAAAAGGGTTAAATTAACACTCACCCTGTCAGAAGTAATTTCTGCTCACCTACCATTGTAGAGAGATGAAAGTTATAATTATGATAAATATATTATCTTTGTAAAATATCATTTGGTGTGGTGGTATGGCTTGGCATTTGAAATGCTCCGATGACGCATGAAATGAAAGATCACAGGAAGTTCAAAAGATGCAAACGGTTTTATTATCTGTGACTATATACAGACTGGTTATACTCCAGACATGGTTCAATGATAGACTGGCCTTGTTAATCTGCAGGACATGTGGTACAATGTTTCATTCTCAGTTTCCAAACACGAAAGAAAGAAAAACGTTTCACTTTTGATTACACGAACGACCCCAAAAACTAAAAACCTTTGATTTCACTATTTTCAGAGGTTAAGTTCAGGATAGTGCCAGATTAGCTTGCCGCCAGTGCAGGTACCAAGCTAATCTGTCCCACCCTTGAACTAGTTGGGGTATTATTTGCCAAGATCCGACTGTGCATAATGCCTCCCCATTTTTGTCCACTATAAACTGTGGGAAGAGGCTTGGAACTCGCATGTACATGTAGCTTCAGGGAGTGGTGTGGCACCTTTTTAGCTACTCGCCACACTACTACCTCAAGTTATTATGTATTAAGGTTAACCCCTGTAGCAGAATGTCTTTGGGTCCACAACAGCCGCAGTGGGCCCGCGCACAGCTGTGCGCAGGCCTACTCCTGACGACCTTTGCTTACTGGGAAGTGAGAAATCTGGCTCAAAAAGTAAGATGAGTCTATGCTAAATGCCAGTATAATGTGTGTTTCAAAGGGGGGGGGGGGGGGGGGTGTTTAAAAAACAATATTTCTGGTTAATGCAGTATTGTTAGCAACTGTTGCAATGCAACACCAATTTATTTACTGACTGGCTCGAAATCCTTTACAACCAAGTGCCCCACACGAAGGACACAAAATGTGCTAATAAATTGTGCAATACATTGGTGTGCAATTACAGGCAACGCTGAATCCAGAAGGTGATTTGTAGGTGTGCTTGTCTGCGAGTTTTATCTATGACCTGAAGATGTAAGGTCCAAAGTCACAGACCAGCACACAAAATTGTATCTGCTGTGACAGTCATTTAAATGCACTTCAGCACAGAACTGTAAAAACCATACGACCAAGAGCTAAGCTAGTCCACGCAGACAACGTAAAACGATTTACAAAAGCACATGTAATATGTACACTACGTGTGATGTGCAACAGAGTGCAAGCATTGTGCAGACAACGCCATGTTGGTTGTTGGTATTCAAACAAATCACATTCACATAGAAAATGCTTTCTTGTAAAAAAAAATTAAAAAAAAAAAAATTAAAAACTCATACTTTGCACTTAAACTAATGAGATCATGTGAGTACAGGTAATAAGTCAAACATCACTTTGTAAGAATGCTGCAGCTACCAGACAAAATCTATGCACGACACAACTTGTGTTTCCTCATGTACCAAAAATTGAACATTACAGGCACAGGCTGTCCATACTCAACCCCACAGCCACATTTCCAAACTTTTGAAAGATTGCCTAGCGACTGTACCAGTTGCAGGAGATGGATTGATGTCAATTCAAGGGTAGTTTAAGATTAGCTCGACGCATGATGGTGCCAAGCTAATCTGGCACTACCCTAAATTATCATAGTTTATCCATCTCCTGTTGTGGTGTGGTGGGGCCAAATGGGTTAACCTGTTCACTGCCCAAGCCCAAATATTCTTTAGGCTGAACCCAGTATCCAGTATCAACTGAAAGGAACAAACTCCTGATTGCAATAAAACTTGGCAGATTTACTTCCAATAAACTGTCTTCCTGTTTTCTGAGCATATTGCCTGCTTGCTGTTTTATCATGAAATTGTCATCAATTGCTTTTTTTATGGAATGAACGTATGACGTTCTTAAACCACTACATCCTGAGGCTGAATTTGTAAAATTTGCTTACTGTCCTATGCAGGCTACATTACAGATTAGGAGACAGACCAACCATTTTAGTTCAAGGGTGGTGCCAGAATAGCTTGGCACCTGAGGCGCCAAGCCGTTCTGGCACCACGCTTGAATTATCATGGTCAAATTTATTTCAAGCAGCATGTATCAGGTTGAAAAGGGTCAACAAATATGGCGACTGCTCAGCTAATCAAAAAACCTACTTGTACGGCTGCAGAAGTTGTACAACACATCCTAACTGATACTGATATTTATGAAAATGACTTGTAAGATTCTGATGACAATGATGAGGATAAAGAGGGTGAAATCTGCCAACAACCTTAACCCATTACATCCTAAGGCTGATTTTTTTTTTTTTAATTTGCTTATTTTCCTATGAAGACTGTACTACAGATTCCATGCTAGAACAAACTCCTGATTGCAATAAAACTTGGCAGATTTACTTCCAATAAACTGTCTTCCTGTTTTCTGAGCATATTGCCTGCTTGCTGTTTTATCATGAAATTGTCATCAATTGCTTTTTTTATGGAATGAACGTATGACGTTCTTAAACCACTACATCCTGAGGCTGAATTTGTAAAATTTGCTTACTGTCCTATGCAGGCTACATTACAGATTAGGAGACAGACCAACCATTTTAGTTCAAAGGTGGTGCCAGAATAGCTTGGCACCTCAGGTGCCAAGCTATTCTGGCACCACTCTTTAACTATCATATTCAAATTTATTTCATTTAGTGTATGTATCAGGATGAAAAGAGTTGAATTTAAACACCATGTACACCACCTCTTGCATGTTTCGGTCTTTATTTTTTTAATTTATATACAAAACTTTAAGACTAAAATCAGTCAGTTTTGTTTTAGAAAAAAACAAAAAAACCAATATACAATCACTGTATGAAATTTGATGTACAAATTCCGAGACATTGCTGATGTATAGCAAAAAAGAAAAATGCAATTCAAATTTTGCAATTTATTCCCAGCCATGTCAGGTGTAAACACATTGGGCAGTGATGGTTTAATGAACGATAGCCAGACACAACACGGCCCTGAAGTGGAAATTACAAAAGCTGGGAGTCCTCAGAAGACTACATATCAGTTACCAATGCATGAGACAGATGGCACTACCCTTAAACCATCATAGGCAAGCCACCTCCTGCTGTAGTATCTGGGCTGGAGTTAACTCACTCGAGATGTGCAGCATATGGATACCCGGCTAAAAGCCGCGCATGCAACATGTCTGAAATTTGTCACCACCAATAGGTCAGTACATGAACATACAAATGTATGCCTTGAAACGGTAACACACTGTCAGCACAACCACAAACGTCAAATACTGTTATTTGACAATTTGTCAACACACAGGCCTCTTAGGCTGAACTATTAACCCTTTTAGCCCCACGGGTGCTTTTCCCAAATTTTGGAAGTGTTACTGAACGACTGTACCAGTTGCAGGAGGATTGACCTTGACAATTCAAGGGTAGTGCCAGATTAGCTTGGCACCTCAAGGCGCCACGCTAATCTGGCACTACCCTTGAATTATCATGGTCAGTCTCCTGCTGTAAGGTGTTGGGGCTAAATGGGTCAAGTTAGGATGACACAGTGGAGATCAGTGATTTTGGACCTTACAGCTCCAAGATCGTAAGCTATAACATCCCAAATCACAGACCAGCCCATAAATCTGTCATAATCGAACAAAAGATGATCCATTTTTGTGAACATTGAGATTTTCAATGCGTTACAATGAAAATCTTGCTTTTCACACAAATGGACTGACCGTCTTGTTTGCCAAACAGGGCAGAAATTGTCATCACTAGCAGAACCACAGTTGAGCACCATAACATGTCCACGCGTTCATTCACACATTTCTATTCTACTGATGACAGACTGAATGCCTTATGATCTGCCCCACCTGTGTAACAGATGAATACAGTACAGGTGTCATCAAAACACTAATTCTTACAAGCTCCCAAATGACACCCAATGCTCAAGAGGACACCTGTCTCTTGCTAATAGTTCCTTGCACTGGTTGTTTTCTGTCAAAATTGGCAGCATAAAAAAATTCAATGTTATCTCAGTATGAAAACTTTAAATGTTTCGTTCATATGTTCACACATCGATGTGCAGTAAATGATAACTGCCGTTTAAGATGTGCAGCACGATACTATTCTGAACATCATAAACGCAACTTCATTTGCTGCATATTAAAATACAAAACACCTCGACAAGTTAATGTCATCAAAAACAAACTTGAAAATTTGTGCAAAATATGTTGCTAACAATTAGCTCCAAAATTAACCCTTTACATTCAAAACCTGAACTCATAATCAGCTCAGCTTAATAACAAAGTCAGTACAGTAACAGGCAATGTGAAATGAGAAGTGAGTCTGAACTGCACGTTTCGATGAAAACTGGATCAAAAGCCTGGACAAACATACAATGTTTGTCAAGGCTTTTAATTCACTGTTTTCGTCAAAACACATGCAGTTTTGGCCTACTTCTAAGCTTTGAAAATCATCTACTGAACATAATGCTCACTTCAAACAGCTCAAAACCAACTCAGGTCACTAAGGTTTGACCCATATCAAATTTTATACAGCAACTGATCCTTCAAAATCAACAATGGTCACTTCTGGAGGCAACAACTGGATATCACACATAGAAAAACTGATCACAATGCGAAAGCTCGTCAACCATTCTATCAGCTACACATCCTGGCAAACTTTTCTCGCCCACTGCTCCTATACAGCCTTCCCTGTGCAAGAAGCACACATTCTTATAAACCAAAACAGCTGCAGGGGCTCATAAGATTCTACCCCTCTTCCTCACTGAAATCAGCTCTAATTTTAGTGTGTCACTTTGGGCTATGCATACGACTGCATGTGCAAATACATTTATTTCATTCGTAAGCAACAAAGGGAGTTCCAATATAAGCATATCAATTAGAATTTTCCCTTCCCTGAGGAACACCACTTAACTCATTCAGCCCGACGGCCGTATTTCCCAAATTTTGAAGGCGTCGTCTAATGACTATGCACCAGTTGCAGGAGATGGATCGACTATGACACTATCATGGTCAACCCATCTCCTGCTGTAGTGCGTCAGGGCTGAATGGGTTAAACATGGGTTTAGCAAAAGATCTATTCTTATAGGCCTCTACGGCATACAGAAGCTTATGGCAATCTAGACCATTGTGGAGGGAAAATATGGGGGGGGGGGGGGGGGGGGGGGGGGGGGCAGGTTTCACTGCAGTCAAAAAGGGTATCTGTTCTCATATTTAACTCAACCAAGATGTACTACGTACAGATATGCTGCAAATGATAAAGTGTTCAATATTTACCACATACAACATGTGAAAAATGGATACGTGGAAAATAAACTTAGCACATTTTAAACAAAAACTTCATTTGCAGCATATCCACATGCCACAAATGTCAAATGTGGTGGGAAAGGTGTACTCTGAATCTAAAAAGATCTCAACAGAGAAAACACAAATGCTTTTAAAGCTTCTTACAACATGAAAACAATCATACTCCTCAGAGGTAGACTCACAATACCAAAGTAACAGCTACAGCAGAACCTGTTTTGTATGACCACCCTTATTAGGGATCATCTGTCATTCTGTCATTAAAGACCATCATCTAGCTGACACCTAAAAGATGGTCTATAATGACAGGTGACAGTTTCTGTCCTTCAAGACAAATCTTGAGAGAGTCTTTTAAGACCACTTATTTCTCGCAAAAATGAAAGTTCAAGGGTGGTGGCAGATGGCGCCTAGAGGCACCAAGCTATTCTGCCACCACCATGGGTTGCTCAAAACAGGTTTCACTGTAATGGGCCTTTGAACATAATCTTTTGCTCCAGCACAAGTCGGAAACAAGTGAACAGACGATACCGGTAATCACATGACACAAGGCGACCTGAAGCCCCAGTCTCAAAGTTGACCTTACAGACAACAGCTACGAGATCCAAAATCGGACACCAGATTTCAGCTAGTTTGTAGTTTTAATGGCTACCACAGCGACTTGTTAAGTGTGCTGTTCTGTGATTATGGACCGTACAGCCAAGGCTGTACAGTCCAAAATCACAGAACAGCACAAAAAATCCTCCATGTAAGAAAGGATTCACATAAATGCCTTTTACAAAACACTTACTGCCTGCAACAATTATCAAATCCACAATCACCAAAAGACATTTGATGCAGTCTGAACTGACAAGCTGAACATAAGAAATTTTCAAAGTTCAAATGAAACGGGATCGTATACCAACCGTTAGAGAAAAAGTGTGGGGACAAGACATAATTTCACATTCAGTTTTAAACATTCAACCTTTCACACTATATAGAATAATAATTCCACTTTTAAATCTATAAATTACACACACACAGGCATGCACACATACACAAATGCAACTTTGTCAAATCCATCCCAAGCACAATATATGTTCAGTTTTTATCAGTATTATACAAAGGATAGCGATACATTCAAATTTCTTCCCCATTTTAATTGTCCTTCCTTGAGGCAGCAACAGCAAGCAAACTGCCACGTCTACAAGAGGCACTGCAAAACATCAAGTGCACCAGACTGGTGCTGCAGTGGATCCCTTCACACTGTGGCATCTTCGGCAATGAAGAAGCTGACAGAATGGCAAAAGTGGGCGCAGAGAAAGAACAAGATGAAAATGGAGTCAGCTTCACAGAGATGAAGACCATCATTAAGTCTGTGTACAGACCACCACAACGGCCCCTAGACAGTTACCATCAGCTGTCCAGACAAGAGCAGGTGACCATCTTTCGTCTGAGGACCGGGCACAACCGACTCAATTTCCACCTGCACAGACGCTTCCACCTCGTGCCATCTCCCCTGTGCCCTTGTGGAGAAGCAGAGCAGACCGCAGAGCACATCCTCCAGGACTGTGGGAACCACCAGCCGCTGAGGGAGGAGATATGGCCGAAGCCCGCCACTCTACAAGAGAAACTGTACGGGCCTGTGGAGGCGCTACAGAAGACCACAGATTTCATTTTGAGAGCCAAACTCCAAGTGTGACGGCATTCGAGAAGAAGAAGAAGACTACCACTTGTCCAAAATGCTACTACCATAGTTGTGTAGGTTTTAATTGATTGTACATTGCTTAACGTCCCGACAGCAACAAGGCTTTCTCAGGACGTGCCTGCACTGCTTGTGAAAAAAAATAAACAGAACATTGAATGTATGTCGCCAGCCGGTCAAATACATTAAATAAACCTAACACATGGGGCCTAAATAAAGCTAAGACCATTTAGCAACACACATCCAATATCAAGAGCTACAGGCAGCGCAGACAGTAGGGAGAGTTTTAAAAAGGCAAATACAGGTGAATGGACAAAGGGTAGACAGAAACACATGCCCCAGAATAGAGAGG
Source organism: Semisulcospira habei (assembly GCA_036245525.1). Taxonomy (NCBI): domain Eukaryota; kingdom Metazoa; phylum Mollusca; class Gastropoda; family Semisulcospiridae; genus Semisulcospira; species Semisulcospira habei. Next base: position 126,640,867 of record BTPG01000006.1, read on the forward strand.
AAAACCCACCCTGTGGGGCTGACCAGGGTGACCCTGGGAACTAAAAAATACCTAACCCCACCCAAGTCCCCCAGGGCAGACCCGGGTGGGGGAGTTGTGTAGGTGTTGGCAGGTCTTTAACATTGTAACTAAAACCACTACTGGCTCCCAAAGGGTTAACATTCTCAGCACACTATAAGTCTTTCACATTCACTAATCTTCTTTCAATGGAACTCCAGTCCTTCTACACGTCACTCCTATCTGAAGTTAACACAGATCCTCAAAAGAACCTTTGCCTCTTGCTGGTAGACAACAGCCTCATTGATATCCTCATACTGATGGATCAATCCATACCAAAAAGGTGACTGCCAAGCGTGTGAAATGCAAAGAAGTACCCAACGGAGAAAGAAACACGCTTAGAAAAAACGGTACAACACTATTAATATTTCGGGTAAATACCCTTTGTCAAAATAGACAAACAAACAGAGACATTAGCCGCTACTTATCTTCAGATGCAGAAGGAATGTGGCCACATTCCTTCTGCATCTGAAGATAAGTAGCGGCTAATGTCTCTGTTTGTTTGTCTATTTTGACAAAGGGTATTTACCCGAAATATTAATAAATTGTGTTGTACCGTTTTTTCTAAGCGTGTTTCTTTCTCCGTTGGGTACTTCTTTTCATACTGATGGAGACATCTTGGCGTAAGTTGTGCTTGTTTTCCAAGCAAAAACCGATTCTTCTTGTGCCTTATCTCACTAGGTCTACGTCACACTTGTGAGGACAGATGGACCATGGTAGTCCAAGGGTGGTGTTGCAATAGCTTGGCGCTTAGCGACAAACTATTCTGACATCAAACTTGAAATATCATGGTCAATCCACATACTACTGTATTGTGTCAGGGCCACAAGGGTTACTTTCTGATAAACAACAAAACAACTCTATCATCTCTGTAAATCTGTACAGCTCTGTAACATATTCACATTAAAAAATATAAACGGGCTGTCTATTTTTCACCCATCACCTTATTCACACAATAAATGCGAGTATGCAATACCACTACTCATGGATAAATGCCACAAGCACATTAATGCACATAAATGAAACTCTCCCATAGTCAAAATTTGTGTCTGTGACGTTGGATCTTACGGCTTAGTTGTAAGGCCCAAAATCACAGACCCACCACACAAAGTATGTGTCACACTAGAAAATGAACAAGACTGCTGAATTGTTTCTTCAAAAACATTCCCGATGACATGACTACCAGGAGTGTCCACTCCTTGCTCAATTCTAGCCTAAGAACCCGTTGTGTGAACACAACCCGGGAGGCACTCGGGGAACCCCCAGAGGGACCGAGAGTTGTCTCCCGCTCCTACCCACCAGCCCTATTTACCTGTGAACTCCAGTCACGCTTCTTAGGCTCACGCGTTCAAACGTGTTTTCTCTAGCCTCTGGACTTTGAAGTTTTTTCGACCGGTTCGGTCTGCCTTCTTGCTACGTCTTCGCCGGCCTTGGATTCTGCTCTTCGGCGGTTTGGTCGACTACAGCTTCGTTCGTGTTCAAGGGTTCTCTCTCTCTGGCTTGGCCGGTCGGGCTGTGGGGGTCATGGAACTTTCTCCTTCTCATACCGCTCCGACTGAGAGGTAAGGTAGTTAGAGGAGACTCGGCTGGTTGCCCGGGCGGGGCACAGGCACGAGCAGCTTGCTTTTGCTTCACTTCTCCCTCGCTTGGGGTTATTTTGGGCTCTGTTTGCCTGGTTAGCTGAAGAATGTTTCGCGCTGGCTTTTGGCGGGCTTTTCGCGCCATTGCCAGCTGCGAGCGGTGAGTTCCGTTACCGTACCTAGGCTATACCTAACTTACTTAGGCTTACGGTTTAGACGCTCTGCGTTATGACGAAGGCTTGGATGCTCACCTGTCCCGGCAGGGTTTGTTTTCCCTTCGCCGTGGTTTTAACTGGTTGTTGGCAGGAAACTGTTGACGGCGTGTGAGCCATAAGTTGGTTAACTTGGGTGCCTAACACCAGTGTAGCTTGGGGGGGACCTAAAGCTTAACGGGGAGATTTGTGGACACTCGCCGAGTGCCTTCATGTTTTGTGTGTTGCAGTGGCCGACTGATGACATGCACAAAATGCGGACGCTCTTTTACGGTTGCTTTACCGTTTGGGATTCCTGGTCAACACCGGAAAGTTGGACCTCACTCCTGCGCGCCACTTCACCCACCTAGGCATGGAGTTTGTCACGGACCGCAACAGGGTACACTTGCCAGAGAAACGGATTGTGAAGTTATCCGCTCTCGCCGCGTTGGTAGATCAGCAGCAGGCAGCCCCCGCCAGGGTCTGGCTTCAGCTTCTGGGCCTGATCAACGCAGCAGCAGATCTTATCCCCCTCGGGCGTCTCTACTCCCGACCGCTACAACTTCATCTCCTACTGCTCTGGCGTCCGTCCTCGGGCGACTTGACCACCATCGTCCCCGTGTCCCCGCTGGTACGCCCCCACCTCTTACGGTGGACCGACAGAGCGTGGTTGGCTCTGGGAGTCCCCATTTCCTCTCCATCCCCTCACCTCTCCCTGTGTGTCGACGCGAGTCGGGCTGGTTGGGGAGCCCACCTGCTTCCTCAGTTCACCACGACGTCCGGCCTCTGGCCCCCGGAGTTCGCGGACAAGCACAGCAACTGGTGGGAACTACAAGCGGTGTGGCAGGCCATCATCGTTTGGGAAGAGCAACTCAGACACCAGCATCTTCTCGTCCTTTCGGACAACTCGACGGTGGTAGCGTATATACAGAAGCAGGGAGGAACTCATTCACCCGATCTATGCATGCTACTGTTCCGATTGATGCGATGGTGCGAGGACCGCGAACTGACACTCAGCGCTCGCCATATCCCCGGTCGCCTGAATGTTTTGGCGGACTCCCTATCTCGTCGAGGACAGCTCATTCACACGGAATGGACGCTACGCCAGGACATTTTCCGGATGATTTGCTCTCACTGGGAGACCCCGATGGTGGACCTGTTCGCCACGAGGTGGAATCACCAGCTTCCCCTCTTCGTATCCCCAGTACCGGATCCCCTGGCTTGGGCAGTCGACGCTTTATCCATTCCCTGGGACGGACTCATAGCGTACGCCTTTCCCCCCGACAGTCCTCGTTCCCAAAGTCCTCCTAAAGCTGCGAGGAACCAATGCGATCCTGCTCCTGGTCGCCCCGTTCGCTTGGCCTCGTTCCTGGTCCACCGACCTGATCAGCCTCGCCACTCACCCTCCTCTACTGCTCCCCACGCCCCGCACTATGCTCAAGCAGCCACGTCAGGCGCTGTTCCACCCTTGTCCGGAACGCTTACTGCTACACGCCTGGAGGTTGTGCGGCAAGCCCTCTCCGCTAGAGGCTTCTCGGGTGCTGCAGTGGAAGCTATTGCTACAGCCCGCAAGCCTTCGACTAGACATATCTATGAGGGGAAATGGAGGGTACTCTGTGCCTGGTGCAGCGACCGTCGTCTCTCCCCCACCGAACTGACAAACCCCCAACTTGCGGACTTCTTCCTCTGGCTCTTCGGAGACCAAGGACTGGCCCCTATTACCATTCGGGGATATCTCTCGATGATTGCCGACACCTACCGGCATCTCGGCCGCGCGGACCCCGGCGCATGTAAGGACCTAGCAGACCTTATGTCGCACTTCGGACTACAAAGGCCTGCCTCTCGCTCACTACTTCCCCGCTGGGATTTACCATGGGTTCTTACCTGGCTGAACTCACCACGTTTCGAACCACTACCGCTGGCCAGACTTGCTGATGTGACACGGAAGACCTGCTTCCTGCTGGCGCTCGCCACCGCAGCACGAGTAAGTGAGATACACGCTCTATCAGCCCGGCCTACATGCCTGCAATTTTGAGCGGATCATTCGGTCCAACTTGTGACCGACCCTGCCTTCTTTGCCAAGACTAGGTCTCCACTGACGGCACCACAGGTTATCACCTTACGACCGTTACGCGGGAACGACTTCCCCAAAGAGACCAGGCAACAAGATCCTGTACGAGCCCTCAGAGTGTACTTGCGCCGAACCAGAGCCGTCCGGAGGGGACGCTCATGCCTCTTCCTGCCTTTAAAACCCGGAAGAAACGACATTACAACACAGACAGTCTCTTCCTGGCTACGCTGGGTGATTCGCTCAGCCTATGTCGATCTCTCCCCACAGGGAGCGAAGAGCCTAAAGATTCGGGCGCACGAAGTACGGGCCATGGCCACGAGCATAGCCTTCGACAGGAACTGCGCTGTCAAGGACATCGTGGCTGCGGTGGGCTGGAGATCAGAATCTACTTTCGCCCGCTTCTATCTACGGGATCTGGCAGGGCAGCGAGACAACCTCGCCTTGGTGGGGGACCTCACGGCGGCACAACACTCCCTCCCGGCTTCACAGGCGCCGTAGGTATGCACCCATTAGGGAGTACGGAGTGTCGGAGGAGAGGAGGGGGCCATGGCCTAGAGAAAACCTTCTGGGGGTGCGGCACCCTCCTCCTGTTCGGCATTCTCCTGGTAGTCATGTCATCGGTAATGTTTTTGAAGAAACAAATTCATTTTTCTTTAAAAGGTATTTTTTCGAAAAATACTTACCGATGACATGACTCGAAGGACCCTCCCACCTGCCCCGCTTGCCGCTGGTGAGCCTAATTCGTGACTGAGTTCACAGGTGAACAGGGCTAGTAGGTAGGAGCGGGAGACAACTCTCGGTCCCTCTGGGGGTTCCCCGAGTGCCTCCCGGGTTGTGTTCACACAACGGGTTCTTAGGCTAGAATTGAGCAAGGAGTGGACACTCCTGGTAGTCATGTCATCGGTAAGTATTTTTCGAAAAAATACCTTTTAAAGAAAAATGAATGTTTATCAAATGCAACATGTCATGGAGACTCAATACTGATCACATCACATCACATTCACATGAAGTAATGATATATAATGCAGAATGCTGCATTTTCCTCTCAAATATATACAGTATGCTCAGTTATCCGAACTGATTAAAGTGCCAGTCACATTCAGTTCTGAAACATACTTCAACTCTGATGTCGTCAAAATATCACAAAATATGGCGTTGACAAGCCCTGCTTCATAATGACGTTGTATTGTGCGCATCGATGGTATTAGCAATATGAGAAGTGCATGCCAGCAGATGACAACGTCCAGGTATTTGCTGTTATTTTCACTTTCAAGTTTCAGTCAATCCATAAGGTCCAAAATCACAGACCAGCACACAATGTATGTATCATTCACGAGGCAGTGAACATGACCGCACATATACGTATGCTGCATTTTCTCTCAAATATACTCTCATGAAGATGTACTGAGCTTCAAGGTGGATAAGTATGGCTCAGGCAAATAGATGAAATTCCCTTAACCCCCTTGTGCATGCAGTCGCCAGTACTGTAGTACCGGTGGCTGCATGCACAAAGGAGTTAAACACCATGATATTCCTGGTGCTTGAAATCCACATTTTCCCAGTGAACAAAAATGCAGGTCAGAGATTTGAAGACATCTGGTGGTACAGCAGTCTCTGCATGAAAATGTGATCACGATAGTGGGTCTCCCAGATCACAACAGTCTTGCTAGCGGTCCGAAGTGATGAGCTGGGCTTTGTATGCACACACGATGAGTTTTGCCTGTAAAATCAAAGCAAAAAGTCTAGCAACTGACGAGTAGAATGTCTCTCCTTCACACCCTGGTGCATAAAGCCACCGGTATGGTTAACAGTAGCAATGGCTGCACTCACAAGAGGGTTAATAAGCACCAACTCGCATGAACAAAAATCTATGCAAAATCACTTTTGTTTTACAAAGGCCTGTTAACCCGTATCATTCGGAATACACCAGTGGGTGAAATAAGTTTAACTAAAATAGTTCAAGGGTAGTGTCAGAATAGCTTGGCGCCTCTAGGCGCCAAGCTATTCTGGCACCACCCTTGAACTAAAGCCATAACTAGAGCCATAAATTACTATAATATATCTTGCATATGGCAGTGTACAAAATTCAAGCTTTTAGCCTCAGTATGATATGGGTTAAGGCATATAATAAATATATCTGGCTGTTGTTAGCACATTTTGTGGATGTGATTCCTGCAGGACTCACATCAACAAAATGCGCTAACAACAGTCCAAGGGTTAGGATCAAGCTGGCTGTTTGATAACACACACAGGCATGGGAATTAGAAAAGTGAAAAAAGTCTGACACTAGGGGGGTCCGGGGGCATGCCCCCCCGGGAAATTTTAAAATCTAGATTAAAATCTGTGCAATACCACCATTTCCCCCACACGTACAGTGCGCAAGACGGGAAGCGAGCATGAAAAGAGTGCGTTCAGTGTTGTATTGCCCGCTTACACGGTAAAGTAAGGACTGCGTTACAGCCACAATAGGTGAAACCTAACTCTAGCGGGCGGCATATCACTTGAACAAATGCCTCGCAGTGTATAATGACCGGTGCTCAGTTACTTTTTGCACCCGAATTTTTTTTTTCGGCGGACAATTTTTTTTTTTGGCGTCTGAGCAATATCATTTCAGCGGAAATTTGACTTTAGGCGGACAATTCCCATGCCTGACATAGACTGAAACCAACACAGACCATCGGACAGACAGACAAAGAGAAAGGGAGACTTTGGGAGTTGGGGGGGGGGGGGGGGGGGGGGTGGGGTGGGTGGCAGTGTGTGTGTCTGTAGGAGTATATGGAGGGGGGAGGAGTAAGAGGAACATCTACAAAAACCAACCTTTGATGTGGTGTCCCTGACGGTTTTAATCACCAATTCGTTGTCTCCCTCAAACAGTGGGTGACACATCAATACGAAGTTGGACTCCTGAAACCCCAAAAACAACTACAAAACTGACATCAGTAAAAGTCCTACAACTGGATTGATTAAACAAAGATCGACTCTCAGGAGTACAATCTAACTGCCTAGGCTACGATATCTATTGTTAAATTTGATACTTTAAAATAAAAATTTAAAAAAACAGGTAACATAGGAAATTTGTTTGTTCTCCTCTGAACCAAACTGAAAATTAAATCTTTTTCAACCAAACAACAAAAACCAGTTGTTAGGTCATCTACACATTCAAGATCAACACATTTATCTGTCTTGTGCTCTTAGTCATATAACAGCCAGCAGCAATCCATCACTAAGGTAAAAACAAAGTAATTCTCTCCTGCTCTTATTATAAATAGCATAGAGAAACCTGTTTGAGCGACCTTGTGAGAGACCACATTGAAGACCATCATGTTGGTCTCTAACCCTTTTAGCGCCAAGGTCCCATTTCTCAAATTGTGGAGGTGTTGCCTAATGACTAATGCCAGTTGCAAGGAGATGGATTGACCATGATAATTCAAGGGTAGTGCCAGATTAGCTTGGCACCCTGAGGCGCCAAGAAAATCTGGCACTACCCTTGAATTATGATGGTCAATCAATCTCCTGCTGTAGGGACTCGGGGCTAAATGGGTTAATGACAGGTGACACTTTTTGCACTTCAAGTCTTCCCTTGAGAGAGCATCTCTTACAAAAGAAGGCGGTTGCCTGAAACAGGTTCGGCTCTACAGTGAACTTGTGGATGGCAACCAGCTGTCTACGGTAACCACTTTTCACCACCCCATCCAACAGCACGAGGCATAGATACTCACAAGCCCTTGCAGCTGCACTTATGCCTCTTGTCAACTTAACCCTCTTAGCCCCAGATCCCTACAGCAGGAGGTGGCTTGACCATGATAATTCAAGAGTAGTGCCAAACTAATCTGGCACAACCCTTCAATTATCATGGTCAAGCCATCTCCTGCAATTGGTACATAGTCGTTGGTCAAAATTTGAGAAATTCGACCTTGGGGCTAAAAGGGTTAAACAGGTCCAGCCGTTCAGATCCAGGGTTTAATTTTGAAATTGTACACAAGTTTTCCAAATTTTATACAAGATCAACCCCCTCACTGCCAGCTGACACAACCTGTGTTTTTAAAATCTGTGTGAAGTATATACCAAAGAGCTCTAACCATCAGTTTATTCAACTCAATTCAAATTGATGTCCACAAGAGACATTGATCCTCACGAGCCCCTGGGGGCAACTGCGAGGGCTCATGAGAATCTACGTCTCTTGCAGTCCGATCGTGCTGACCTTTTCAAGGCAGCAAAGGGGTTAAAACAGAACATGCGGCAGACAAACCTCAGTCAAAGACGGTTGCGGGACACCATTCAGCGTGACGGAGTTCACAGCACAATGGCCGTACAGACGACACTTGACTTCGCTGCCAGTGATGCGGGCATGGGCAATGAACAGAAGAAATCCCATTCCTGCAAAGGATGTTCACAAACTAATCAGAACAAGCATGGGAACTAGACAAGATAGATGACAATTTACAGACATTCTAAACCACACAGTAATCATGCTAAAAATTGTATCTTTGGCATCAGACATAGCCATGTCTTCCAGCACTCTGAATGCTCCTCAATCAACAACATAAATGTATAAATGTTCACCAGGAAAAAATGAAAGTATGCAAACAAAAATGCTCCACAACTGCCATTTTCACAAACTGGTTTGCCGTTTTGCCAGCGAAGCAAAGCTTTTATAGCAGTTGCATTTTGTGAATGGTGAATGGTGAGAGCAATCTAATTGTCCCCCATGGATCAATCCTTTGCTTAACCCTCTTGGGCATGCAACCACTGATATTATTAACCCCTTAACTGCTGAAGCAATGTGAGCAGTATCCATTTGCAAGAGACATAAATCCTCACGAGCCCCCGCAGTTGCAAGTCCTGTGTTCTTCGTTCCTGTGTTCTTCGTGCCCTTGCCAAGTCCCACTTCATATGTGCCCTTCTCGCAGATGTCAGTCAGTGAGCAGTGGGTTTTGAGAAGAAATCTGTGATCACTGGCAGTGAAGGGGTTAACAGGACCACAGGCTGCATGCACCAAGGACTTAACCCCTTTCCTCTGCTATAAATGATGTTTCTGAACTACAGCAGCTCCTGTCTGCTTGCCAAACATAGACATTAATGTGATTAATAAAGCCAGCACGAGGCACCAATCTTCATGAGCCCCCGCAACTTTGGGGGCTCATGAGGATTGATGCCTTGTGCATTTGGGTATTGTCTGCTGTGGGTGAGGGGGTTAATCCTTTTTACTCACCGGGGCCAGTGGGAGTCGTGGGGTGGTATCTGAACTGGACCGTGTTGACATCACTTTCGTACAATGGGAAGCACTGGTGTGGGAAAAGGGGAGAAATGAGAGTGGCTGTGTTCCTCAGCGTGGCTCGCACTTGCTTCTCGAACTCTGCCGTCACCCTATCAACAGAATGTCATTTTAAGAGCGCTCAAAAAAAAATGAAAACACATCACACTGCATACTGTATGAAATGTAAATGCACCAGGTCAGTTATTCGCACAATTTTCCACCAGATGACATCTGAAGTCAGCTCTGATTTTTTAAAAAAATTATTATTTTGATGTTGACCCTGACCTTGTGATGTGGTCGATGAGTGTGGTTTCCATGTCAGCCAGACGATGCACCTTTGCCAGCTGGATGGCATTGTAGCCGGCATTGGTTGCAGCAGTGAAGTTTGACCCATTTTCCAGCAGCAGTTTCAGGATCTGTTTGTCTCCGCGTTTCACAGCCTGCAAAATCATTCTACAGATATACAAACAGTCCCTTCATACAGACATCCAAACAGATTTACAAACAGTCCCCTCATGCAGACATCCATCATAGAAATGAGCTGGAAACATATGTCTCCAAATGTTTATGAACTTGATCCATTGGCAGAGAACAGATCAATCTGACTCTAAAGAAACCAAACATTTGATTTTCAGAGGCCCCCATCATAATTTTCTTACAATTTGTGCGTCCTGTAGCATTTTGTCATGCTAATGTACTGAACCCGCTCAGTGCCAGCTGACACAGACCGTTTCTGCAGTCTTTCTTAATTCAACAGCAAAATAACCTAGCTGTTCCAGGAACATTGATTCAAAGTGGTGTCAGCAAGAGGCGTAGATCAGACCTGCCAACCCCTACACAATTATGGTAGTAGAATTTTGGATAAGTGGTAGTAGTTTTGGAGATGTCAAGCGTAGTTTAGCACTTAAGCTACTGTTCACTCAACGCCGAACGCTTGATGCATTGAAATTTCCCAATACAACACAACTTGATTGTCTGTTAGAGTCAATGCACGACAGAAATTTGCCTTATATATAGCGTTCGGAGCTTTGGCTGGCTGGTACAAACTTTCTTCTTTTCAGGCGGTGCGCTTTTCGATTCGGGTTCCTTTCTCTTCGACATGGTTCAGACCGTTGAACGCACTTTGTGAATGAAATGATGCACGCTGAGAAAACCGGAAGTTCACTCCACTCATTCTCATTGGCCCCAAACCACATGCTCTTACCGACTACAAACCAAAAACAACAACAAAAATTTTGGTATATTTTTTTCTTCAGCGTAAAATTTCATTAATGATCGTAGTAGCTTTGTATTGGGAATGTTGGCGTAGGAAAATATGGCGAAATCATTGTGGTTGGCAGGTCTGATAGATCCTCGTAAGCCCCCGCGCTTGCTGGGGCTCATGAGTATCTATAACTCTTGCAGTTGAGTGGCATTCAACTTTTTTCAGCACTAAACAGATTAAGTACGCCATTGTATTTGTAAGTACCTTAATCAGTGCTGTCTCCCCATTACTGTCTTTCATGTTGATGTTAGCTCCCATCTCCAGCAGCAAGGCAACGGTTGAGCACTCAGCCTGAATGAAAATGAATGCACAGTCTGACGATTCACATATTCTTTCAAAAGTTTACTCGATCCAATAAAGCACAAGAAAAGCAGAACACGTGCATGAAAACTTTGAAGAGCTCCATAAAAACTTTATCATTTGGCTGTTGGTACAGTGATCATCATTATGCAGAAATGTGCGTATCCAACCCTCTAAGCCACCTCTGAGGCACTAGTGTTCCGAGCTCTGTGTCAGGCTGATGTAAAAAAAATTTACTCTGACGCACTAAGCTTTATCTTTACGCACTGAAAAACGTACCAGTGCGTCATCATGAACACGTTTTACAGCTGAGCAAAACAAAGCTTTTGTTAGTGCGCCGAACGCCAAGGCAGCAACAGTACCGCATTCGCAGAAAACTTGTGTAAAACTTTTTTTGTTGACTTATCCGTTCTGTTTGTGTGTGTGTTACAAAGTATGTGATCATCTAAGACTTCTACATTTCTGAGCCCCCCTGGGGAAATCCTGCTGACCCTCTGGCAACTGTAAACTTAATCTGCTGTGCTCGATCTGACCCCCTATATTTGAGAAAATAATCAACACTGTAGTAGCCCTTTTGTTGAGGTGATTTCTATCTTGAAGACACTACAGAGGCAGATGGATCACACTTACTACCCTTAAAGCACGATGGCTGATTCCATTCACCCAGGTGATACATCATCTTAATAAAGTTATAAAAGTTATAAAAGTCACCATGTAGCACGAACGAGTCAACACATTCAACATGTGCCCTATACGCATACGCAGCTGTCCTAATGTGGTACGTCTTTAGCCCGTTTTACCAAGGCCACATTTCCCAAATTTTGGAGGTGTCAGCATATGATTCTATACCAGATACTGGAGATGGATCGACCATGATAATTCTCAAGGGGAGTCCAGATTAGCTTGGCGCCTTATGGTCGATCCATCTCCTGCTACAGTGTTTTGCACCTAAATGGATTTAATCCATATAACGGTGCATAGCAAATAAGCAGTGCAGAAGCTCTCAATACAAAATTACTTTAACGATTTTAACTTTGTCGATTTAATTAACAGCCACTGACCACCTGAATCACAGTTATGAAAAATAAATTTTTCAATTAAAATATATTTTTTTAAAAAATACTTACCGATGGTATTACACTTAGGGAATGGTTCTTAGCTAGCCTAATTTTAGCCAAATTTGGTTGTGTCCGTATACGGTATCGTTGGCAGGAGTGGGGCGCCATAGAATAGGCCCCCGCCAGAATAGCCTCCCCTTCTTCCCATCCGGTGCGAAAATACCCGTCATACCTCAGTTTAGTTTCTTAGCCAACCGCGGCAAGCGGGGCTGGTGGGAGGGACCTTCGAGTAATACCATCGGTAAGTATTTTTCAAAAAAATATATTTTAATTGAAAAATTTATTTGTTTTCTCAAAACACATTACCGATGGTATTACACTTAGGGAGAATCACAAAGAGGAGGTGGGTGCCGCCCTATCGCCCCCACTGCCAACGACACAGCCCACAGACCCGCCCTCGCACAGCAAACTCCCGATAATTTTAGCTAAGGTACTTACGGCGCCTAGGGCGCCGGGAGGGAGTGTTGCGCTGCTGCGATGTCTCCCACCAGCGTGAGGTTCTGCCGCTGGGTGGAGAGGTCCCTCAGGTAGAATCGGGCAAATGTGGACTCCGCTCGCCATCCCACGGCCGCCACAATGTCTTTCACTGCACAATTGCGGTCGAAGGCGAGACTTGTGGCCATGGCTCGGACCTCGTGCGCCATGATGTGCGTCCGTTGGGCTACTTCTGGCGCGAGGTCTTGATAGGCCGAGCGGATCACCCATCGAATCCATGAGGAGATGGTCTGGGCGGATATGTCCTGTCTACCTGGGGACAGAGGGAGAAAAAGGCGGGTCCGTCTTCTGCGCAGCGGTCTGGTCCGTCGCAGGTACACACGCAAGGCTCTCACCGGGTCCTGTTGTCTGGACTCCTGGGTGGATTCTGTCACACGTAAAGGTCGGATGGTCATCATCTGTGGGGTCGTCAGAGGCGACCGCGTCTTGGCGAGAAAGGATGGTTCAGGCAGCAGTTGTACCGAGCCGTCAGTCCGGAACTGCAGACAATCTGATCGTGTGGACAGCGCGTGAAGCTCACTGACCCTGGAAGCGGTAGCAAGGGCCAACAGGAAGCACGTCTTTCTAGTTACATCCGGTAAGCTTGCCAACTGTAGGGGTTCAAAACGGGCAGAGTTGAGCCAGGTCAGCACCCAAGGTAGGTCCCATCTAGGCAACAGTGACCGTAGCGCCGGGCGTTGTAAACCGAAGTGCGTCATGAGATCAGCCAGGTCTTTGCAGGCACCAGGGTCTGTCCGGCCCAGGTGGCGGTAGGTGTCAGCAATCATTGCCAGGTAACCCCGGATGGTAATAGGCGCCAAACTCTGGAAGTTGAACAGCCAGAGGAAGAACTCCGCCAGCTGGGGCATCGTCAACTCGGTGGGGTTAAGGTTGTTGTCACCACACCAGTCGCACAGCACCTTCCACTTCCCCTCGTAGACTCGTCTGGTAGAGGGTCTGCGTGCAGCAGCGATAGCTTCCACTGCGTCACCTGAGAAGCCTCTTCTGGTGAGGGCCTGCCGCACAACCTCCAAGCGTGTAGAAGGAGGCGCTCCGGGCAAGGGTGAAACAGCGGCTGTCGAGGTTGCTTGAGCATCGTGCGAGGCGTAGGAAGCTGAAGAGGTGGACTGGTGGCTAGGTTGAGCAGGTCCGTCGTCCACGACTTGCTCCAGCAGAAGGGCGCCACCAGGAACAGAATCGTGTTGCAGCCGCGAAGCTTGTGGAGGACTTTGGGAACCAGCACCGTCGGCGGATAAGCGTAGGCGATGAGCCCGTCCCAGGGAATGGACAGTGCGTCGACCGCCCAAGCTAGAGGATCTGGAACCGGCGAGACGAACAGCGGCAACTGGTGGTTCCAACGGGTGGCGAACAGGTCGACCATAGGAGCTTCCCATCTGGCCGCGATCAACTGGAAGATGTCCGGCCGCAGTGTCCATTCTGTGTGTAGGAGCTGTCCGCGGCGTGATAAGGAGTCGGCCAGCACGTTGAGATGACCTGGGATGTGTCTGGCGCGCAGAGTGATGCCCCGAACTTCGCACCAACGAAGCAGCTGGTACAGGAGGATGCACAGAGAAGGGGAGCGCGTACCGCCCTGCTTCTGTAGGTAGGCGACGACTGTGGAGTTGTCGGACAGCACGAGCAGTTCCTGACCCTGGAGCTGAGAGTCCCACGTCAATAACGCCTGCCACACCGCCTGCAACTCCAACCAGTTGATGTGTCGGGTCAGAAGATCCGTGGGCCATACCCCCGAGGCTGTCGTGAATGACGGTAGCAGATGGGCTCCCCAACCGGCGAGACTTGCGTCGACGCAAAGGGACAAGCTGGGGGGCGGTGTGTAGAGGGAGACTCCCGAAGCCAGCCAGGTGTGGTCCGCCCAGCGCCTCAGGTGTGGGAGTAACATCGGGGGAACCGGAATCAGAGCGTCGATGTCGTCCGTCGAGGGTCGCCAATGAAGAAGTAGGTGCAACTGGAGCGGTCGGGAATAGAGACGTCCCAGGGGAATCAGGTCTGAAGCCGCACTCATCAGGCCCAGCAACTGTAGCCACACCCGTGCAGAGACCCTGTCCTGTCGAGCCACCTGTCGCGCCAGATCGCTGATCTTCTGTATACGTGTCTCCGGGAGTCGCACTAAGTTGAGATCGGTGTGGAACTCCATTCCCAGGTGGACGAAACAGCGGGACGAGGAGAGGTCGGACTTGCCCTTGTTGACGATGAACCCGAGGAAGTCGAGGAGGTCCAGGAGTGCGTCTCGGTCTCTCTCCAAGGTGGAGTCCACCTGGTTTCGTAGAAGAAGATCGTCGAGGTAGTTGGACGTAGGGCTTGAGCTCGTCCTTCTGGCCCTGGCGACGACCGCATCCATGATCCTGGTGAACACCCACGGGCTGAGGTTGAGACCAAAGGGTAGAGCGCGGAACTGGTAGACGATTCCGGCAAAGGCGAAACGAAGGAAGCGTCTGGACGCCGGGTGCATTGGAACATGTAGATAGGCGTCTGAGAGGTCGAGGCTGATGGCGAAATCGAACGGCTGCACCGCGGAACGCAGAGCTCGAGCGGTTTCCATCCGGAACGGCGGGGCGACGAGGAACTTGTTTAGTGCGGAGAGGTCGATGACCGGCCGCCACTTGCCCCCCGGCTTGGGAACAACAAACAGACGACTGTAGAAGGCCGGAGAGTCGTGGCGTCTGACTACCTCTGTGGCGTTCTTCTGGAGAAGTGCAGCCACCTCGTTGCGTAGCGCCTCTGCTCTGAGCGAGTCGACGGGCATCGACGTCCAAAGTGGAGAACGGCGCAGTGGAGGGGGTGAGCGGAATGACAGCTGTAGTCCTTGGCAAACTGTCGAGAGGATCCACGGGTCGTCGGAAAACAGCGAGGTCCAAGCGTCGCTGTGAAGTGCTAGTCTCCCGCCGACAGGGGACCCGGAAGCGGTCGGGGGAGACGTGGTCGGAGTGTAGTCATCGGGCCCTACCACGCCCGAAAGGACGGCGGGCAGGTCTAGGCCAAGCGGGGGCGGGGACGGGGGCGTCTGCGGGGCCAGGTTTAGGTCGTCGGGGGCGACCAAAGGTCGGTTGGCGGGGGGGAAGACGTCCACGACTGGTAAAGGGGCGACCGCTGGGTCTGGTGGTCCGCAAGCCTCGACCCGCGGGCCTGCGGGTTGTAGGAAAGCGGGGCGGGGCGAACCTGGTGGGCCACAATTCCTTGCTGGATTCCTTAACCGACTGCCAATGAGGGCCGAAGAGGAGCTCGTTGCCCAGCGGGGCCCGCCGCAGCTGGTTCTTGATCTCCGACGGCAGTGAGCAGGCTTGTAAAACAGCATCTCGCCGCATGAGGTCGCAGTTTGCCGCCGCTGTCATCGCGTTGACCGAGGTGTGGTAGGCTGCGCGGTTGCAAGACACGGTCAAGGC
Source organism: Semisulcospira habei (assembly GCA_036245525.1). Classification (NCBI taxonomy): domain Eukaryota; kingdom Metazoa; phylum Mollusca; class Gastropoda; family Semisulcospiridae; genus Semisulcospira; species Semisulcospira habei. The sequence continues at coordinate 126,656,580 of BTPG01000006.1, forward strand.
CAAGATGTCGGTCAAGAGCGGTGCGATGGTAGGGCTCCAAGCTTCCTCCACCCGTCGAACTATCACCTGAGTCGCCAAGTCCAAGAACCCGGCCGAAGCTAGCGCATTGCGGATGAGTACCGACGTCTTAGTCAGTCCAGGGGGGAGTACCGCTCTTTCTTTTTGTCGAGTAAGGCCCGCACAGGAAGTCGCTGAGGGATCCACCTCCGGCAGAGGGCAAGCAAAGGCCTGAGAGTGTCCTGCGTACCACTTCTGCTGGAAAGCTATCATGAGGTCCGCCGGCCACTTGTGGTCCGAGAAGAATCCCGTATCTCCAAGCGAACCCTGCAGTAGATGAGTCGACAGGGCATCCCGGATGTCGCGAAATCCAGGCGGTTGCGGTAGAGACTTGAAGCGCTTGGCGTGACGCTCCGCGTCCACAAAGGCCGAGGCTCTCTTCTTCGCCGGTGGAGAAGGAGGGCAGTCTTCCGCCGGTAAGGTAGCGGCAATAAGTCTCGCCGCTTCGTCTAACGCACGCATGGTCTCCGTTCTGTGTCCGAACGACGCTGGGGGAACATCCGTTTCCCCCGGAGAATCCGAGTGCAGGCTCGGCGCGGCGTCCAACCAGGCGGACACCGAGTCTCCAGGAGTCAGGCTGACGGAGTCCAGCCCACGAGCGGCGCTTCCAAGCTTGTCTGAAGCCCTCCCGGGATCCGCGGGTGCCAGAGGTGTCGTGGGGCGCCGCGGCGACGAAGCCATGTTGGGAAGAGGAGGTCTTCCACCGGGTGCAGAAGGCGAACTCCTGGGAGCACGGTGCACCCGCGGCGAGCGGCTGTGACGCGAAGAGCGGGAACTGTGCGAAGTCCGCCGGGACCGACGTGAGTCCTGTTTTGTCCGAGTCGCTGAGCGGCGCCTATCCCGGGGTTCCCGTGAGGCGTGACGACGAAAGGAACGAGGGCTAACATGACGGTAAGAGTCCACTGTACTGGCGTGCCGTCTCGGACTCGATCTCCTTTGAGTGTCTCTGCGTGGTAAGGGGTAGCAACTCGAGTCCGAAGAGCTAAGCTCTCTCGAACGAAAGCGGCGATCGGGATCCCGACGTGATGTCGAGGGTCGTCTTTCCCAACTATATCTGCCGTGTGTGCTGTGGCCCCGCGCTCGGAAAGGCGAAACAGAAGCATCACCCCTAACCTGGGATCGGGAGGTAGTGCGCGTGTCCAAACCCGGCCTGTCCACCCTGCGGGGGCCTGCGTCTCGCAAAGGCGGAAATCTCTCTGTCTGTCGATTGTCCGCTCTATCGTGCGGCGAGGTGGCTACCAAGGTCGCACTCGAGGGCGTGTATCTCTGCTCATAATGGACCAGAGTCCCGGACAGCCGTCCCTCCCGCAGGCGCTTATACTTGTCGAGCCTGCGATCTTCTGAGCGAGCGAAGTCTGGTAGCGTCGTGGTGTCGCCAAGTGCCGCCATCTCTGCGGCCTTATCAATGGTAGCCGTTACTAGCACTAACGACGTGTCAGCTAACTCACCCGCTGACGCATTTCCAGGTTCCGTTGCCTTCTCCGCCACAGGTAAAGGCCCTGCCTTGGGCCCCCCAAGGGTGTCCGTGGTCGTCTCTAAGGATCGATCTCTCGGAGGAGACCTATGGTCTCTGCGGGACAACGAAGTCCCTATGTAACCTCTAGAGGCCTCTGACCGGCGCTCTCTGGTAGGCTTTGTACACTCTCCGCGGGACAACACAGTCTCTGTCACCGACTTGGGGCCCACCTTCGTACATTTGGACGTCTCCGCCCCGTGACTACTGCCAGGACTGGAATGGTCTATGCGGGACAACGAAGTCCCTGTCACTGGCTTAGGTCCCACCTTTGGGCCACCGGTCGTCTGAGACCGGTCACTTTTGCGAGGCCTGGAATAGTCTCTGCGGGACAACGAAGTCCCTGTTACTGACTTTGGTCCCACCTGTGGGCCTCCGGTCGTCTCAGCCAGTTTACTTCTGCGAGGCCTGGGATAGTCACTGCGGGACAACGAAGCCCCTGTTACTGACTTAGGTTCCACCTGTGGGCCTCCGGCCGTCTCAGCCGGGTTATTTCTGCTAGGCCTGGAATAGTCTCTGCGGGACAACGAAGTCCCTGTGACTGACTGGGTTTTCTCCTTAGGGCTGGCCGTCCGCGTCAGTCGGTCTTGCATAGGCGTCGGACGCTCCCTGCAGTAGAAACGCCACAGGTCTGACCACGCTTCTTCCGGCCATGAGGCGCAGACATCACAAGTATGGGTGGAATCGCAGCCGGAGCAGGGAAGGCAAAACTCGTGTTCATCTGAGGGCCACTGAAAATCCCGACACATCGTGCAGGTACGAACCTGGTATCTGAAACAAGATAGCATAATGAAGGACGAGCGAGCGTGGCCTCTAAGGACACGCAAGAAGTGACTGCGCGCAAAATGTATCGAGCCTACTCGAAAAACGAAGCGAGTGCACCAAACGTGCCGACGCTCGGCGCTCTTTCCCCCCCAGAGCGCCGGTCGAGGGCATGTACCGAGATGTTACCTGGCCATGTCGAGACCGGTGTCAACCCACGTCTGTCCAGCGAAGTGAAGACCCCGACGCAAGAGATCGCTCGCCGCGAAGTCCGACCGGGCAGCAAGTCGAAGCAGTGCTCAGAAACCGCAAGGCCCAGTCCCCACTGCTAAGTTTCCCGTCACCAGAAACCGCCAGGCACAGTGTCGAACAGACCCAGGCGAAGACAAGTAGCCGCCGAGTGAAGGCGCAATCCAACCAAGGTCAAAGACCGGTTCAAGTCAGCAGGAGCACGAAGTGGACACAACCGAACTCGGCGCCAGCTAAGAACTAAACTGAGGTATGACGGGTATTTTCGCACCGGATGGGAAGAAGGGGAGGCTATTCTGGCGGGGGCCTATTCTATGGCGCCCCACTCCTGCCAACGATACCGTATACGGACACAACCAAATTTGGCTAAAATTAGGCTAGCTAAGAACCATTCCCTAAGTGTAATACCATCGGTAATGTGTTTTGAGAAAACAATAAACCGTAGCTGCACAGGTCCTCATGAGCCCCCACAGACTGTGGGGACTCATGAGGATCTATGCCTCTTGCAAAGATTGATTGATTGTACATTGCTTAAAGTCCCGACAGCAACAAGGCTTTCTCAGGACGTGCCTGCACTGCCAGCTTGTGAAAAAACATAAACAGAACATTGAATGTATGTCGCCAGCCGGTCAAATACATTAAATAAACCTAACACATGGGGCCTAAATAAAGCTAAGACCATTTAGCAACACACATCCAATATCAAGAGCTACAGGCAGTGCAGACAGTAGGGAGAGTTTTAAAAAGGCAAATACAGGTGCTCTTGCAAAGAGGTAGTAAGGGCTTAAAAGAGTCTCCGCCTCATGCACCCACTATGGTGTGCGCACTGCTATCGAACTTTACGTGAGTACACACATGGTCCACAGCCAACATGAGAGCAGTCACACCGTTTTTCTGCTGCACTTGCACGTCCGCTCCATGGATCATCAGCTGCAGCATGATGTCATCATAGCCTGAAAACAAAACAGTGATTTCTTCACCAAAACTCACTTTACAAATATCTCTTGGTGTTTAGCAAAATCAAAATCCTTTCTAATGTTTCTATTTTTTTAAAAAAAGAATGATGACGCTTCCCTTAGGCTGTTGGTAGCAACTTTGGTCGAGGTGATTTCTCCTCGACCAAAGTTGCTACCAACAGCCAAAGGATTAATCAAAACTGCCCTTAAGACCTGAAAGTCTCGCCACCTGCTCTTCTCTGTAATGGATGTTACAGAGAAACAACTCAACATAAACATCAGTAATAATGAAGTCAAGGTCTGCTGTTAACACCCCTGGCGATGTCAATACATAATTCAAAAAATTTTCAAATTTTTTTTTTTTACAAACTACACCGATCCAGCCGCAAGATAGTGACACAAAATCTCTCACATAGCTCTGCCAATCATAGACTGAATGCCTTATGTCTAATTCCACCTGAGAACATGGGTGTTAATCCATATCATACTGAGAGTAAAAGCTTCAAATTTGTACACTGTCATGCAAGCTACGTTATAGTACTTACAGATAAGGATATAGACCAAAGGCTTTAGTTCAAGGGTGGTGCTAGAATAGCATGGCACCTAGAGGCGCCAAGCTATTCTGGCACTATCCTTGAACTATTTCAGTCAAACTTATTTCACAAACTGGTGTATTCCAAATGATAAGGGTTAAAGGCAGCAAACAAGAGACACAGCTCTACAAGCGACCCTGCAGCTGTAAAGGTCCCAAATGCGCATGTACATCATCCACTATGCTGCAAAGAAATAAAGAAGCCAGCATGTCTCTGTTTACCATTGAGCACAGCGTGCATGAGTAGAGTACAGCCGTTTGCATCTGCCATGTTGACGTCATACTGTTTCAGGGCAGCCAGGGCACGTTCAACCAAGGTCTGATTCCCCTCCAATACAGCTCTCTTCAGGGCATCTGCAATCAACACAACATACTATATGCCACAATTACTACATGCTTTTCAACATCATATATTTAGGAGATGTGATGTATGCTAGTAGTAGTACATGACCCCTTTGACTGCTGGACAAAGGAAACACAATCAAACTGCATGAGACATAGATCCTCATGAGCCCCAGCAGTTGTGGGGGCTCATGAGGACCTATGCCTCTTGCTGACAGTGACACCACTTCCAATGTACATGTTACGAAGATGGCTACAGCTCTTCGGCGTTAAATTAACAAAAACTGCAGAAACACAATCTCAATCAACTGGCAGTAAAGGGGTTAATAATAAAATGTATTAATACCTTTTACAGCAAAAACATAAATATCTTGCATCTTTCTTCCAAGGCTATATTGATACTGTTACTTTACAATTCATGAAAACCTGGTTAGAATGGATACAAAGGCAAACAGGATGACTCGTGTGAAAATGGTCTGTCATTTTCACTCTGTTTAGTGTATTTTATTAAATTGATAAAACAAATTCGCAGCATTAAAAGATGACAGAAACAAAGTTCTAACAAAGCAGTGCTAACTGCTATGACAGAATCTTACAGTTACAAGCTGTTTCTTTTTAGAGTCAGTTAAACAATTCAAATTAGATTACATACCATCAGAAATTTCTATAGGTTCTACCGGAGGCAGCAGCATGTTCTGAAAAAGAGGAACAGAACTGTTTTCAAGCAAAAGAAAATGCAAACGGATAAAAAAAGAGATGAAATTGAAAGTAGAAAGCAATATAGCAAGTTTCAAATCCACAATCAAACATTGACAAAAATACTTTAAGCATGTAACCCTTATCATGTGCAATACACCAGCGTGTGAAATAAGTTTGACTAAAATAGTTCAAGGGTAGTGCCAGAATAGGCCAAGCTATTCTGGCACCACCCTTGAACTAAAGCCATTGGTCTATATCCTTATAATATGTAAGTACTATAATGTAGCTTGCAATGGCAGTGCACAAATTTGAAGCCTTTAGCCTCAGCATGATATGGGTTAAACAATCCTAACCTTTTGGCGGTTGGTAGCGGCTTTTGTGGTGAGGTTTCCGGCAGGAATTTTAGCGACAAAAACCACTATCGACAAAGGGTTTATGCAATGAAACCACCCATCCCAACCCTTTCACCAAACATTACCAACTGTGCTGGTCTGTGATTTTGGACCTACGGCTTCAAGAAGGAAGGTCTAAAATCACAGACCCGCAAACATTACCAAGTCAACATAAAAACAGCAGATTTATCTCACCTCAATGTCTGTAAGATCCATCCGCTCCAAAGCTAACTCAAAATCACTGTCTAAGCCTGCAAAACAAAACAAAATATAAACTGCACACCTTCACAAAAGTACACCAACAGAGGTGGAGAAAGTGAATTATAACTTAAATTTGAGGATTAACTCATCCAGCCTGATACACGTATTTCCCAAATTTTGGAGGCGTCATCTAACGACTATGCACCTGTTGCAGGAGATGGATCAACCATGATAATTTAAGGGTAGTGCCAGATTAGCTTGGCGCCGACAGGTACCAAACTAATCTGGCACTACCCTTGAATTATCATTGTCGACCCATCTCCTGCTGTAGTGCGTCAGGGCTGAATGGGTTAAATACATGTATCAGTTTCGCCTACAAATTAGAAAAGAAGGAGGAAATTCTCATACAAAAATGAAGGAAAAAACGTAGATAACATAGAAACTGACAGAAATCCAGGCAGAAGAACACAAAAACCTCACACAGAGATGAAAAATGTTCTAGCCTAATTAAAACACACTGTTCCTCAATATAGCTTAACATTTCTTCCAGTAAAATCTTTTAAACAATCTCCATAAACATTTTCTTCAACTTCAATGATAATACATGTAAAATCACCTGTAACTCCCATTCAGAAAAAAATAGCATAATAACTATTCATTTTAACAGGAATTCAGCAGAATTTATTTTCACTAATTCAGGCACTGCAGCTGTTATAAGATCTTATCTGGAACACGTTGTCAGTCAAGTGAAAAGCTGACAACAACAAAAATCATTAAATCAGTCTCAGTGAATCACTGTGACAAAAAGCGCTACCGACAGGAAAAGCATTATGAATTATTCACTAAAAATAGCACGAAAATAGAGGAGCGTAAAAGTATGAGAAGGCACACATGCTTGACATTGAAGCATCAAATTAGACAGCCCAAAAGAGGCATAGATTCCCATGAGCTGCAGCCCCTCACAAAAAGCTGTGCCTCCTCCTGGCAAAGGCTTGTCCCATGTATGCAAAAAATGCGCAATTCTGAAAGTGTAACTGGAAATATCAAAGCATACAGGAAGTAGAAACTATTGAAGTGTACAGTCTTTAGAAGAAATAAGTATGGCGCAAGTTTTGATAACTTTAATGGAAATGCACTTCATGATTCAACAGTGAAACGAATTTGAAGCCATCACTGACACTGTAACAGCAAAGGACAATAATGTACATCAACATAATTTATAAAGATGTATACCACTGTCGACAAGCCAACATTATATACTCTTCAACAAAGAGAAAGGCAGATGCACTCAGGGCTACCAGAGACCAAAGGATGCAAAGTAAACGAGAGATTGTTAACCCCTTCATTGCCAGTGGACGTTGATCGTGTTTCTGAAATCCATGTAAATATATTCAAAGCCAAACTGCCACAGCTGTCCCAAGAACATGATACAAAGCGGTGTCAGCAAGAGGCACAGATCCTTATGAGTCCCTCAACTGCAGGGGCTCATGTGGATCTGTCTATTGCAGTTGGATCATTTTTATTTTTGTCTCAGCAGTCAAGGGGTTAAATAGGAGAGAAAAGACACCAGTACCAAACCTATGCAGGCACATTAAAAAAAAAAAAACAACAATAGCATGCGATATTTGTTGTGAATATAATGTCTGGGTACAAACAGATCCATGTTAAAAACAATTACACTGCACACAAAGATTATACCTCTAAGCAGCTTAAAGTTACACAAATAAATCAAACATTTCACACAAACCTTGGTCATGACTTTGAATACAGGAGTGAATTTGCCCCTTTACTGAAACTCTAATATCTAATAACTTTCCCTAATCATTCTCAGTTTCTGTGAAATGCTTATTATAGACATATTGTAAGTGCACTAGATAAGCAGACAACCTACAGTAATCAGGGAGGACCAAACCCATTCAACATCACCAAATGTGAGCAGATTTCTTGTTGGGCAAGGCAGTCATGTTGGGGAGCCCATATGGCGAATGCAAATTTCACAATGCATGCACACACAGTGTTCAGGCTTGCAAAAAACAATCTGGACTCCCAGATTTAACTTACATTCACATTTGGCCCTTCCTGAGTAATAGCTACATGTATTATACAATGTTTTGTATGCTTGCAGGCAGATGTAGTGACAAGAAAATCATACTGGTAAGGTGAAGCAAAACCACAGCAGACAGATACAGCGATAAAAAAAAGCCTTTCAAGTCAGGTGAAGCAAAAACCCCAGTCCAGACATGCGACCGAGATAGCTTTTGCATTATTACCTCTAAGTTTGCTGGCCCGCTCCGTGTCCCCAGCAAAGATCATGTCCATATCTTTCTTCTTGGGAAGTGAGGTGCCTGGCCGAATGCTGGTTTGTTTCTCAACAGCATCTTTTCCCAGTGCAGCACCAACCACACTGGACACTGCCTGCTTCACCACAGGAGCCACACTTTTCATGTCAAACCTTGAAAACAGTCCCGAGTCTCCACGGTATGCACTTGCACTCAGAGCAGCATCTGTGTTGATGGCTGAACTAGCACTTAGAGATGGATTAACAAAACTAGCACTAAGAGAAGGAATATCTTTGACACTGCCCGCACTAGAACCCTGATTTGAACTGTCTCTGTTTGAAATATTCCTAGCAGGAGCTGCACTATATCCAACACCAGAAGAAGAACTTTCCCTTCTTGGAGCCATGTTATAGAGGTTTGTGGCAAATGCTGAAGGAGAAATGTCCATAACTGAAGCAGTGATAGGAGAACCCCTGTTTGGCGCAGGCTGAGAAATGTCTTTGATGGGATCTGTCTTAGAAATCAAGTCCTTTCCTGAGCTAGCACTGAGTTTTTGCATGATATCTGCCACACCTGGTCGGTGTTTTTCTTCAACTGGTGACACACGACGTTTTTCTTCAGATGCAGTCCCTGCCAAAAACAGTGGTTCCCTTTTCACACTTAAGCTTGTACTGGTCTTACTCGGCACTGCTGCAGCAACTGGCTTGGCCTGCTTAGAGTCTGACCTGCCTGCCTCCAAAGAGCTTGCACGGACACTGGACGGGACAGCTGGTGACACATGCTGCACAGACTTCTTCTGCTTGGTCACAGATGGTGCACTCTCACAACCATGCAACTTCATCAACTGAATTTTTAGTGGTGGTACCCTCTTCTCCTGGGAACGTTTTCGAGCACTGAGAGGAGTAATGTCAGGTAGAACTGTATCCTCACTCTCACTCCCTCCTGCACTGAGATCAATAGTAAGTTTTGCCTCCTGGCTGCTCTCATCCACAGCAGAGTTCATATCATTTGACTCACCACTCTTTCGTCTCACTCCCCTGTGAGCTAGACTACGATGTGTCACTTCCCTGTGAGGTGGACTATGTGGTACGGCATCCGTATGAACAGGACTGTGCTGTGTTACTTCACTGACAACAGGACTGAGTTCTGGTACCTCTGTGTGAGCAGGACTGTCTTGTGTGGGACTTGAGGCCGACTGTGAGGGACTCATTTTGGGTGGAGAGGCCTGTCCACTGCTCACAGCCTCCGAGTGAAGGGCAACAGTGTCATCACCCTTGCGTTTCCGTGACTTTGTCTTTTTCTTCCCTGCTGAACATGCAACTTCATATCATTAGCACACAATCACTGGTGCCACAGCTCGTCTGTTTTCAAAAGCCATCCTAACCTCTTGTGCATGCAGCCATTGGTGCTGTAAACACTTTCCTAGCTGTAACTTATTCTTTTTTTCTTAAAGCAGAAACCTGAAATGGCCTGAATGTTTTTTTCAATTGTTGGTTTAACTTAAGAGTCAAAAATAGAACAGAAAAGCAAACGATCTGCAGTAACTAATTGTACACAAAAATAACACAATACTGAACTCCACAATCATAATAAATCAAGAAATTTATTAGTAAAAAGTTTAAGTAATAAAATAACAGGAAAAACAATACAATACATGGAGAACTTTACTTTACCTTGACTGACTTTGGATTTTGCAGATGGTGAAGATTTTTTCTGCAACAATAAAAACAAATGAAAAGCTTGTGTTAAAACTAAACTAAAACAACAAAATATTACAAAGGTAGTACAACCTATCCCAAAAAAAAGCTTTAAAAAATGCCCTTCTTCTGTTCGCAACAATTTTAGTAGCTCTAGGTGATTCCTACAGGAATCATCTTGACTGAAAGCTAAAGCCACAGCCAAATGGCTAGTATTACAATTTATGAGCAGTGCCCAACAAATTAAACAATTGCTTTGTTCAAAAGAAACTCACCCAACACACAATCCAACACTTTCTGCATTCAACTTCAAGTTATCAATTTAGTCTAAACCAGGTGCAACACAATGCTGTCTATTGAACTGCCATAAAAAAACAAACCAAAGAAACTGAACTCTTCCACTGCCAGTGGCCAGAAATGATGTTTCTCAAACCATCATAAATTCAGGCGTGTTTTTTTTTCTAATTCATTCATTTAATGAATAAACGAGGCTAGCAAGAGGCATCTAGATCCTCGTAAAACCCTCCAGTTGCAGGAGTTCCCCATTTAACACCACAGCTGCATTTCGTAAATGGTCAAGAGTACGACTGGGTGTCCAAATGGTGTGACAAGCACCCTGCATTTTCAAAAGCAAAATAATGTTAATAGTTCATATAAATCTGATGTACCTTTGCATACATAAACATTGACACTAAGTAAAATTTGTATGTCATTTGCAGTTTGGTTGTTATTGAACTTTGAAGTTTAAAGTTTGAACATAACATTTACAATGTCACACATTTAACAATTCACAAGAAGCACAAGCTGTAAGCAATTTTTTGCATTTGTATGTTTCAAAGTATGTTCCCCAACCAAAATAAATGGTATGTCTATAATTTATAAAGTGTGTTAGTGGAAAATGCAACCTTTTATGCCATAAAAACTGTTTGAACATAACTTTACACCATAATTTCCAAAAGCCACTTATTTTAAATTCTACTTGGAGAACTAATTTTAAAATATTATGCTAAATGCACAGAAACAAGTCTCTAATTTAAGTGCAAAAACCACTTGAAAAAATAATGTTTACATAGTTCTGAATACTGACAAAGTTGTTCAATACACCTTCACTGCAATGTTATTCTCATTTTTTATCTCATGCAATCAAGCTAAAACTACTAAAAGGGACTACACTAGATGACTTTTCTGTTAACTATTCTGATAGAAAATAAGCCATTTTTTACAAACTGAGCTGAGATTTGGCACAAATTCAATTACATTCACAAGCTTGAACATAACTTTACACCTTCACCAAATATATTTTTGGTCTCACAAGGGCAAATCACGAACTCTTGGAAAAAAATAAGTATGCATACCAATCCCACTAACATGCACAGCCATTATATAAAACTAGTGATGTTTATGTGATTTTGAAAAAGGGCTGTTGCAACTTTTCAAGTGTTTGTACATAACTTTACACCTTCTGACTTGCACACAGGAAAAATCTTAAGATTATTCAAGAGAAGTCTCTAAAGAAGACACTCTCATTGAACCTGCTTTCACCTATAAGCAGTGTGCATACTGTTCGGGTAAAATGTCATTTGTTAGTCCATTATAATTACATAAACAGTAGCAAAAAGACAGAAAACAGTCTGCATGAACATAACTTTACATGGTCACATTCACACATTTGCCTTGTAACTTGACAAGTAGAATTATTTAGAAATTTGTTGATTGCCTGTAGTGTACAAAAGAAGAATGACGGTTGCACTAACATGATTTCATGACAAAAACATGAAATAGAAAGGTAAAAAATAATGGCATGGCGTGTTTGAACATAACATGACACAGGATCATTTTCTAAAGCACAAAAGTAAAGGTGCAGAGTTATGAAATGCAGATTTGAAAGCTGTTTGTGATGATTAATATTAAGATATTGCATGCATAAAGGTTAATGCACAAATTTCAATGCACAACGGGAAATGTAATCATCATTGCATGAACGTAACATGACACGACGTAGAGTTATGTTCATGAGGAATAGCTGCGACGTTATCTTGTTTTGCAGTCACTAAAATTTTATAGGTCTTGAAAATCATATTTTATAGATTTATCTGGTTATCTTAACTACTTTATTGCAGGACAGCCAAAGAAATGAAATTGTTGTTTGTTCGTAACTTTACACAGTGCATGTGATGTACTAATGGTGTAAAGTTATGTAAAAACAAAGAAATGTTTATCCTAGAAGGTGTCACATGCTTTATTATTATAAAAAAGTAAACAGCATCTTTTCAGCTATTGGTAGTTTTTTTTTTTATATAAAGTGATTTTTGTGATTTTAGGTGATAAATGTTTGAACGTAACTTTACATCCCACAAAGTTGTGTCAAGTTATGTTCACGAGGAAAAATTGAAAAGAGTTTCGAATGTGTTGTGTACCAGCATGTGCATAACTATTTTTATGTGTTGGCATCATCTACTGTATGATCTGCAACAAAATTTACCCTTCAACAAAAAAAATGTGCTTACTGGTTTGAACATAACATTTACACGCCAGCACGCAGAAAAAAAATACAATAAAATTATGTCAACTGAACAAAATTAGGTATTTTTGGGCCTACCAAGGTCTTGTCTAAATAAGTATAGTCCCACTATAGATTTATTGCAAAATAAGTGAAAAGAAAATAATATATTTATAAAATTTGCTGGACTGATTGAACATAACAATTTACACCCAAAATTTGGACGCATACTGTAAACCTCGTAAAGGGTTTCTTTCATCTATCACCTATGCATCCTCTTCAAAACCTTGATATAAATCACTACACCAGTTGTCTTCAGCAAAAACAACAGATTAGTAGAGATAAAGAAGTGCCTAAACTGTTTGAACATAACTCAACATTTACACCGTTCTGAGTACAAATCTTCAAAACTGGATCATTTGATTTTTCATGTAAGAACCACAAACCTTTCATCATAAAAACAAAGTACATACTCTACTCTACAAAATAACACATAAGTTTTAATAATTGACCATTTGTCAAAATGTGTTATAGTAGTAGGATTTATGCTGACAAAATTTACAACACGTGTTATGTTCAAGCAGGCTCTTATATTATGGTGAATTATGCAAAAGCAACTCGCTGTAGAAAATCATCAACTCAATGGTAATTTAGGCCAACATTGCAAACATCTTGTGACAGTAACAGTGATTTTTCACAGAGCAGCATGCTTTTGAAATTGAAAATCTGAGTTCCATGGAGCATGTGTAAAATGTGTCACGTTTTGTTCTCAAGTTATAATTCGGATTTGATCAAAAAAACTGTGATAATGTCCTAAATTCTTCTATGGTCACCCAAAGATCATGTATCACTAGAAACCTTATCCATTTCCCTACAAACTGATGTATGCCTTAGTTTGATCTGACCACTTCTGATAATTTTGTAGCAGGTTTTGTGAGGGAGGGTGTAGATTTTACCATTGGACACCCAGTCGTACTCTTGACAAAATATTAAAGGTGTCATCTAACGATCATGTACTAGTTGCAAGAGATGGATCAACCATGAAAATTAAAGGGTAGTGCCAGATTAGCTTGGCGCCATTAGACACCAAACTAAACCGACACACCCTTGAATTATTAAGGGCTAATTTGATGGTGTTCATTTTCTTCTAGCAATGAAAGGGTTAAGCATACATACTAGTACATTGTACTTGTATTATTAAAATCTAATGAATAGGAGGGTGGGGAGCCATACAAATGTGGGACAAACAATCTGTATTACAGCAGAACCTGTTATCTGTTGTAACTTGCTGGCGATGTTTGCTCCAACTGAGCAAACATCGCCATCAAGTTACAACAGATAACCTGTCATCAAAGACAATCATTAAGTGGCTGTTGATAGCTGTTGACAGATTTCCCTCTAAGACCTAAGACCTCTTCAGAGAGCACCTGTCTTTTACTAGAACACTTTTTTCTTGCAAAATTTTTGCTTCTCAAAACGGAGTTCTACTTTATCATTAAAATGCTGTCTTAACTTCTCCTACATGCCTACATTGTTTTTAAAAGTGCTTGTTCGTGCATACGTGTGCGGGTGTTCAGCTACATGCTTGCATGAACAAGCACTCTGGACGACAAACTAAGTTACATTACTCACAGTCACAGGGACAACTTTCTTCTCATTAGCTTCTGCCGTCACTTCGGTGGTGTCTTCACTCACTCCAGCCCCTTTTTCTTGATCTTGACACGCATCTGTCGGCGTCCTCGGACTAGAGCTGGTTTCAACCTCCTGGTAACTGGCCACTATGTTGACAGGCGAGCCCCCTTGCCCAGGATCTGAGAGAGACAGATTATCCAGGGACACTTTAGGGGATTCACCCATACCAGTACATACACCACTGCTACGTAAAGCATCCTTATCACATACACCACGTTTAATTTTCCTTGCTCCCTCCAAAGCCGCAGAATCATCAGTCAGCGATGAAGATGCAGTATCCAGTCTCTTCCTTCTTCTCCTTCCCACTGCTGAGGAATCACCGGAGGGTGGAGACGATGAGGTATCCTGTAACCTCCTACTGCCTCTCGCTATGGCCCTTTTGCCTCGTGGAGGTTTACGAACAGCGTCTGAACTGCTGCTGGAGTCCGAGTCACCCAGTTTATAACTACCGGCCGATTCCTCACTGGAGGAGATACGAGGCCGCCTGACAGTCCTCTTTGTGACTTTGGTCTGTCTGCGTTTTACAGCTGGCCGAGGGGAGGGGGAATCTTGGGATGGTGATGATCCCCCAGATGAACTCACATCACTGTCATCATCCTTATTCTTCTTCCCAGGCGGTGGGCGTCCCTTCCCTCGGCAACGCCCCTTTCCCCTACCTCTGCTCTTCCCCCTCCCACGCCCACCTTGACCACTCTCTTGCACTTTCTCTGCCACTTGTTCTGTTCTTTTCTCTGATCTTTTCCGCTCGGACCTTGGTGCACCACTGGCCGAAGCATCCTGCTCTTCCTTGTCCTTCTTGCTGGCCAGCACAGCCTTGCGCAGGTGGATGCTAGTAAGCAGGTCACCATTCTGTGTGGGGTCGATGAGGCCACACTCCAGTTGCTTGAAGAAGGGGTCCTTGAGACCGAACAATTCGCTGTTTTCTTCATCACTGTCTGGGCTCTCCTCTCCTGGCAGACGCTTCCCCTCCATTCTCAACTAAAACACACAAGCAAAATCAAACTTAGAATCAGTGCAGTGTGCAGTCAAGATATAAAATGCTGAACATTAGGAACAGCTTTTACCAGTGTAATGTGATTAACACAATTCCTAAATTAGAACACAATTTTGTTTTGAAATAACAAAATAAATAACAAAAGTACCTTCAGCAGTCTGCGTTCTTCTGCTCTTCTTTTCTTTTTTTCTTCCTGCTCTTTCTCGTATTCTTCCACCATGTCCATGACCATACTGAGGTTGTCGACCGGCTCCCAGCTGTCGTCTGCAGCTGTATAGCCCTTCCATCGCACTCGGTATTTGGTCACACCCTGGAGAAAAAAAATTTAAATCAGGAGTATAAAACAAAGTCCTAATTAGTCATAAGCTGTAAACACGAACAATAATCAAATGATACTTCAACAAGTTCATGAACAAAATGCCAAGCTTATGAAGTACCAAAACGATCAAGCCCAGTACTGCAGAAGGCATGTGATATAAAGTAGATGCTTCTTAATTGGGGAAAGAATTGATGGAATGTGACTGCTAAATACAACAAAAGAATTGGTTTTTTTTTAATTGTGAAGATTAGCTGAAGCAAAAACGTACACCCCATGCAGACATACCACACACAAAACAAGATGAGAATTTCATCCCAAAGTCTAGCGTATTGTTTGGAGCTCAAATGTGTTTATCTTTTAGGCACATTCAAGTTCAGAATTGTTCATATTTTTAGGCTTATTATGCTGATCCATTTCCCTCCTCTCTAAGCCAACCTCTGATCAATACACATGTTGGCGCACACAAATAAAGATGGACACACTGCGCTCCCCGCCATTAGTACGTCCTGTGTAATCATGTAGCAACAGGAATCCATCTCCTTCTACTCTAACCCACCCTCTGATCCACACACAATGGCACACAGAAATAGAAAGACAGATACTCGGCAATTCCCGCCATTCGTAAGCTCTGGGGTCTGGCGTAGCATAGTTATTCTGAAGAAGAATAATAGCATGAGCAGCGAAATAATGTCACTTCAAGCTTCACATCATGGCATCAGTAGACCCATGACGCCGTGTTCAAAGTGACGACTCAATGTTATATGTCACTCATTGCAGTACTAACAGTTGACATATCAGAGGATCAACCTTGCAAATTTTTTTTTGCTGATTTTCACGCCCAGGGCTTACACTCACGAGTTAAGGTCACAATTCTGACCTAATCCTACCCAGGGCCAGGACAAACAGCAGGCTTATGCAAACACAGTTTATGAAAAGTTATGCGGGTATTAATGAGAAGATTGGGTTTTTTCACCAAAAAAATCAATTGTATTAAGAATAGCCCATATAAATCGTCAAATTAATCCCCAAAAAGTGAAAATATATATTTTTTATTTAATTATCACTCAAAAAGTTCTAGAGGTACAAACTACAATGCTGGTTAATGAACTCATTCAATATCTCCCTTTTATCTAAACTATATATGCAAAATATCTAGTAAAAAATAAGAAAAATTTGCGCCAATGAGCATCTTAATAAAAAAAAATATATATATAAAAAAAGGTCTCGAGATAATTCTTTTAGGGACAATATCCTAAAATTTCACACTTGTCTGTCCTCAAACGCTGGCTCTAGTCGCTTTCACTTAAACACACACACACACCACTTTGGCGCCAAAAATATGTTCTCTAGCAAGGTTTGCATAGCTAGACGAGACGTCATTTTTTCTTAATACTTCTTTGCCGCATTTCTACCCTGCACGCCAAAAACGTCATGTGCATGCTCCGGAATGCGCTCCGACTAGCCCCATTTCAAAGTCTACCGTAGTTTCAATACCGTAGACAAAAAGGGAAAATGAAACATAACTCTTCGCATACACCAAGCTCAAGGGCAGGTTGCTTCCCCTGAAACTAAAGCAAGAAAGTGTGTGTGGGACTTCCGTAGCTCTGCCAAAGCCAAGGGTGGGACTGGCATTGCTTGTGCCAGTGGAATGTGTACTGAACTTTGGAAAGTTACTGGGCCAATCTTCTTAGTCTTACCACTGGCACACAGCATGATCGCAGTGGCTAATCGAGCATACGACGCAATCTACCTCCTTACAGTTACAATACAGTTACAAACATGAGTAACTCAAGTTAGTATGTGGAGCTGATGAGAATCTATGCCTCTTGCAGATGGTCAAGTGTATGACTGGGTGTCCAATGGTAAAATCTACACCCTCCCTCACAAAACCTGCTACAAAATTATCAGAAGTGGTCAGATCAAACTAAGGCATACATCATTTTGTAGGAAAATGGATAAGGTTTCCAGTGATACTAATCTTTGGGTGACCATAGAAGAATTTGGGACATTATCACAGTTTTTTTTTGACCAAATCCGAATTATAGCTTGAGAACAAAACGTGACACATTTTACACATGCTCCATGAAACTCAGATTTTCAAAGGCATGCTGCACTATGACAAATCACTGTTACTGTCACAAGATGTTTGCAATGTTGGCCTTAATTACCATTGAGTTGATGATTTTCTAGAGCAAGTTGCTTTTGCATAATTCACCATAATATAAGAGCCTGCTTGAACATAACACGTGTTGCAAATTTTGTCAGCAGAAATCATACCACTATAACACATTTTGACAAATGGTTAATTATTAAAACTTATGTGTTATTTTGTAGAGTAGAGTATGTACTTTGTATTTATGATAAAAGGTTTGTGGTTCTTAACATGGAAAATCAAATGATCCAGTTTTGAAGATTTGTACTCAGAATGGTGTAAATATTGAGTTATGTTCAAACAGTTTAGGCACTTATTTATTTCTACTAATCTGTTCTTTTTGCTAAAGACAACTGGCGTAGTGATTTATATTAAGGTTTTGAAGAGGATGCATGGGTGATAGATGAAAGAAACCCTTTACGAGGTTTACAGTATGCGTCCAAATTTTGGGTGTAAATTGTTATGTTCAAGCAGTCCAGCAAACTTTATAGATATATTATTTTCTTTTCACTTATTCTGCAATAATTCTATAGTAGGACTATACTTAATTAGACAAGACCTTGGTAGGCCCAAAAATACCTAATTTTGTTTAGTTGAAATAATTTTATTGTATTTTTTTCTGCGTGCTGGCGTGTAAATGTTATGTTCAAACCAGTATGCACATTTTTTTTGTTGAAGGGTAAATTTTGTTGCAAATCATATAGTAGATGATGCCAACTCATAAAAATAGTTATGCACATGCTGGTACACAACACATTTGAAACTCTTTTCAAATTTTCCTCATGAACATAACTTGACAACTTTGTGGGATGTAAAGTTATGTTCAAACATTTATCACCTAAATCACAAAAATCACTTTATATAAAAAAAAAACTACCAATAGCTGAAAAGATTCCGTTTACTTTTTTATAATAATAAAGCATGTGATACCTTCTAGGATAAACATTTCTTTGTTTTTACATAACTTTACACCATCAGTACATCACATGCACTGTGTAAAGTTATGAACAAACGCCAATTTCATTTCTTTGGCCGTCCTGCAATAAAGTAGTTAAGATAACCAGATAAATCTATAAAATATGAATTTCAAGATCTAAAAAATTTTAGTGACTGCAAAACAAGATAATGTCACAGCTATTGCTCATGAACATAACTTTACGTCGTGTCATGTTACGTTCATGCAATGATGATTACATTTCCCGTTGTGCATTGAAATTTGTGCATTAACCTTTATGCATGCACTATCTTAATATTTATCATCACAAACAGCTTTCAAATCTGCATTTCATAACTCTGCACCTTTACTTTTGTGCTTTAGAAAATGGGCCTTTGTCATCATGTTATGTTCAAACACGCCATGTCATTATTTTTTACCTTTCTATTTCATGTTTTTGTCATGAAATCATGTTAGTGCAAACGTCATTCTTCTTTTGTACACTACAGGCAATCAACAAATTTCTAAATAATTCTACTTGTCAAGCTACAAGGCAAATGTGTGAATGTGACCGTGTAAAGTTATGTTCATGCATCCCGTTTTCTGTCTTTTTGCTACTGTTTATGTAATTATGATGGACTAACAAAACGAAATTTTACCAGAACAGTATGCACACTGCTTATAGGTGAAAGCAGGCTCGATGATAGTGTCTTCTTTAGATTGATTGATTGATTGATTGTACATTGCTTAACGTCCCGACAGCAACAAGGCTTTCTCAGGACGTGCCTGCACTGCTTGTGAAAAAAAAACTAAACAGAACATTGAATGTATGTCGCCAGCCGGTCAAATACATTAAATAAACCTAACACATGGGGCCTAAATAAAGCTAAGACCATTTAGCAACACACATCCAATATCAAGAGCTACAGGCAGTGCAGACAGTAGGGAGAGTTTTAAAAAGGCAAATACAGGTGAATGGACAAAGGGTAGACAGAAACACATGCCCCAGAATTAAGAGAAAAAAAAACCCACCCTGTGGGGCTGACCAGGGTGACCCTGGGAACTAAAAAATACCTAACCCCACCCAAGTCCCCCAGGGCAGACCCGGGTGGGGCGTCTTCTTTAGAGACTTCTCTTCAATAATCTTAAGATTTTTCCTGTGTGCGAGTCAGAAGGTGTAAAGTTATGTACAAACACTTGAAAAGTTGCAACAGCCCTCTTTGAAAATCACATAAACATCACTAGTTTTATATAATGGCTGTGCTTGTTAGTGGGATTGGTATGCATACTTATTTTTTCCCAAGGGTTTGTGATTTGCCCTTGTGAGACCAAAAATATATTTGGTGAAGGTGTAAAGTTGTGTTCAATCATGTGAATGTAATTGAATTTGTGCTAAATCTCAGCTCAGTTTGTAAAAATTTACTTATTTTCTATTGGAATAGTTAACAGCAGATAAAAGTCATCTAGTGTAGTCATTTTTAGCTTACAGAATCTGTATTTGATTGCATGAGATAAAAAATGAGAATAACATTGCAGTGAAGGTGTATTGAACAACTTTGTCAGTATTCAGAACTATGTAAACATTATTTTTTCAATTGGCTTTTGCACTTAAATTAAATTATAGACTTGTTTCTGTGCATTTAGCATAATATTTTAAAATTAGTTCTCCAAGTAGAATTAAAAATTAGTGGCTTTTGGAAATTATGGTGTAAAGTTATGTTCAAACAGTTTTTATGGCATAAAAGGTTGCATTTTCCACTAACACGCTTTATTTATAGACATACCATTTATTTTGGTTGGGGAACATACTTTGAAACATACAAATGCAAAAAAATGCTTACAGCTTGTGCTTGTTGTGAATTGTTAAATGTGTGACATTGTAAATGTTATGTTCAAACTTTAAAATTCAAAGTTCAATAACAACCAAACGGCAAATAACACAAAAATTTTACTTAGTGTCAATGTTTATGTATGCAAAGGTACATCAGATTTATATGAAATATTAAAATTATTTTGCTTTTGAAAATGCAGGGTGCTTGTCACACCATTTGGACACCCAGTCGTACTCTTGACCAGATGCTAGGTGATTAGCCTGTGCTTTCGGAACATGGGTTTTCCACAATGATGATTCTGTCAACTCATGAGGATTCATCAGGGATATGAAAGTACCACAATGTACAAGAGCCACAGAAATTTCACATACATATAAACATCTAAATCAACAGTTAAGAACATAAAAACCCTGGGATGCAATTGGCTTGGTGCGGAACAGATCTTGCCACACACTTAGTGTAACACACTAAGAAGAACAATTTGTTAGTCTGTCACAAAATTCAGTTTGAAATAATAAAGGTGTCTCTGTAAAAGAACAATCACCCTTATTCGTGGCTTTTCCTGCCCTTGGCCAATCCTATGGTCTACTATTGTAAGCAGCTGTTCCTACACCCACAGTACCAATATCAGGTTTATCTAAACACTAGCAGTGGAAAAGAGGCAGGTCCACAATCCAGTCACACAAATCCCTTCCATTTACAAAAGACAGATTCTCATGAGCCCCTGCGGCTGCAGGGGCTCATGAGAATCTGTGCCTCTTGCTGACAGATTGGCCTGATTTACTGCACTGACCTACATAAAAGGCCAACCTGTACCTACTTCCAAGCTCGGAAAGAGAGCTAGCACACTGCTGTCAATCAGC
Source organism: Semisulcospira habei (assembly GCA_036245525.1). NCBI lineage: Eukaryota > Metazoa > Mollusca > Gastropoda > Semisulcospiridae > Semisulcospira > Semisulcospira habei. The sequence continues at coordinate 126,677,605 of BTPG01000006.1, forward strand.
CAATGACAGTAAGCATCAAGGACAGTCACGATTTTGTTGTGCTGTAGCTGGTGCCTTGTGTTTGTTTCTTTCTTCTAAATTAGAAACATCCAGCAATACTGAGCACAAGAAAATGGGTTTAGGTTAACATCAGATTTTGTGAAACAATTACATGTGATAAGGCATACCTGTATATATATATATATATATATATATATATATATATATATATATATATATATATATATATATATATATATATATATATATATATACATATATACCCAAACATCTCCAAGAGGCATAGATCCTCGTGTACTAAATATATTATAATGAGGTGAAAGGCAGAGTGCAGCTGCACACCACCTCCTGGCAAAAAGACTGGATAATGCATTATCACTATCATGTCATGTCTTGTGCTGCGTAAAACCTGCCAGCAGCTTCTGCCATGAACTGTTCACCTTGGTTTTGCAATAAAATTATCTAGTGACATGACGATGGAGCATCTTCTGCCTGTGATTAGCAGATAGCAGAGGTTAGGAAGAAAAACAGGGTGGTTGCTGGGACAAGAGGGGGAGTGCAACTGCAAGGAGATGAGACAGCCCAGGGCATCTAAAGCTTACTTTCAACCCACCTCCAAACTATCCTTGCAAACATGATAAAGAAATGAAAGCTTAACTCTTTGCATGTCGGTAGCATTTTTGTTTACATGAACTATTGTGAAAAAATGTTACTGACACGTAAAGAGTTAACCCCCTTGAGCACGCAGTACCAGAACTGTGAACAGTACCATTGGATGCAGTCACAAGTTTAAATTCCTCTATACTGTAAATTATACCAACTAGGCAGTGGGAAAAAAAGCAAACAAACATCAACTGATAACCAAAAAGCCTCAAGGCTAACAGTGATATTGAAACAGTCTACTGAAACACAGATGTGAGATCTATATACACATGACATGCTGTGTATTTAACCCTTCACTGCCAGAAAAAAATATAAACACCACCTACCTGCAAGAGGCAAAGAACCATATATGACTATGAGCCCCCCAGACACGGGAGCTCACAAAGATCTTGCCTCTTGATAGCCCTATTCACGTTCGTGTTCCTTGGACTAATAAAATCATTCAGTGTTGAATTTGCTGTGCTTTTAAAGACAATTTTGGGTCCACTGACAGTGATGGGGTTAAACAAGATCTTCTACAGCAGACTAGATGTCTAAAATTGAAGTGTAGAGCCTGCAGCACCCCAACAAGTACACAAAAATGCTGAGGCAATGCAGTCATGGAAAATGCAGAAAGAGGTTTGAAAACAAATGTGTGTGTGTGTGCGCACGCGTGTGTGTGCAGCAAGGGAATAGAATCTATCAAATGCCAAATGCTTGAAGATGTATTCAAATTAGTACAACTGTATTTACAGCTCACCATAAAGCTAAATTCAGTGTTATTAACTGATGTGTTCATGAAGGGGTTACAGGCAGTGTAAGACATCTGCATGTACACATGTCTCTGTCATGTTGAAGTCATCTCTATCTCTATTAGAAGTAGTGTGTGTGTGTGTGTGTGTGTGTGTGTGTGTGTGTGTGTGTGTGTGTGTGTGTGTGTGTTTGTGTGTGTGTGTGTGTGCGTATGAGTCTATAAGCGTAGCATTTTTGAATGGTGACTTTATTGTTTGTTTATAGAGTGCGTTGTATTTTGTTTTAGTACTTTTTGTAAATTGTGTTTTAGTAATTATTTTTGTACAATTAGTTTTTTGTTAAGTGACTAGAGCTCTAATCTGAGGTTAGGCACTATATAAGTACTCATTATTATTATTATGAAACCTGCAAACCAGGAAATAAACTAGTAACAATTCAACTTTGATCATCCACTAGGCTACATCCTACATCATGATGCAAGACCAGCAGATAGGCTCTTAAAGACATGTTGCAGGCTAACAAATCATGTCCCAGGCAAGTCCAGTGCAACATGGGTAGGGTTGTATCTGTTTTGTGTCACTTTGCACAAATGGTGTGGCTTTCTGCATTTGTAATCAATGATGCACACTGCAACAACTCTGTAAACGTCGCCGGGGGAAAAAAGTGAATAAATTTTCATAAAACTCCTGCAGAACTGCCTGACAATGACAAGTCACGTGACCTGAACTTGGCCGGGTGAGGGCACAAGGCCTGAGTGCGTGCACTGACCTCGTATCTGCGGATTCCAACCACCAAATGCAAGCCTTCGTGTTTCGCTTTCTGTGCGGTTTTTGCAAGCAAAATACTCGTCAATTGCGAATGAACTTTATATAATGTATCTAACTCCAGGTAAATGCTAAACCAATTTCCAATTTTTTTGCTGACAGAGGCAATTCTATACCTCGATTCACGCAAAGCCGATTACAAAGAAATTCCTGGCAAGCAATGTCAACATTTCTAGCATGCCGCAGCATACGGAACTGAAACAAGCCGTAAAGTTCCCTTACCTTCTCTATCTTTTTTGAAAGAATCTGTTCCACTTCAAATATTTCCTCGTCAACCATATCCACGTTTTCGGAGTCTTTAGACTCGGAGGATTCGCTCTCCTCTTCACTACCGTGCTCCTCAGCTGGAGGCACACCTTCTCCCGTCTCCGCCATCTTTCTCACTGCTTCAAAGTCCAGGCTAAGCAAGGGGGTGACGGCTTTCTGAAATTGCACATAATGCCTTCATCTGAGATATAGCGCAACTTGGTCAAGCTAAAAATATTACTTTTAAATATAACAAATAGAAATTCATTCAAAATTAAAAATACAATTATAAATTAACAAGAACGTACATCATAATCCCAGATACTCCAATCCTCCTCCCCTAAGGAAAATGGGACAGCCACGGTTCCCCACATTTGCATGCGAATGCGCTGTGCAACCCAGTTGGCTATTTTTAGCTACTCCACATGTGGATGTGTGTGTACATTTCCAACGTCTACGCGCGTCGGACAGTACAAACGCTGGTACTTTACTTATATACTGGGCGTTGTCTATCCGCAAATGCAGACACCGCTGTCTGCCTGCCTGCCTGCTCGGTTTTCGCCAGCGGGCCCGCTTGATTACAGAGGCCGCCGCGAGAAATTTTGCAAGGGAGTAATTTCACTGACATGCCACGGCGGCGCATGGCCAAGAACAGTTGGAAGCGTTAACTAGGTGACCCACTTCTGTGAGGTCATTACGTGGGCTAAAAGGGTAGTCATACGGGGGTTAGGTGGTCAGCTGATTGAACGATCAACTGTCGGCCAGGTCTACTGATTGACCCACCAAATGTAACAAACCGGTAAAATATATCTACCTACATCAACCCCCACCCCACCCCGGTCCGACGCACCCAACTTGTCAGTTTCTAGGTTTCTGCCACCGAGTTGGGGAGGTGTCCTCTCAGTGTACATTAAATAACTTCAACGACGCCTTGTTGAGGCGACAGGCCGATCGTGTGTCGGTGATAGTTCATGGGTTGTGCTAGAATAAGCCAGGCTACCAGTCCTGCAACGCCCTTGAACTACTGAATCGGATGGTCCGTCGTTCCACGACTGAAACGGAGTTTCGGCAGGTACCATGCAGTTGCTGCTGTAACCGGTCAGCACAGTCTAACGGAATGAAAATGGGGTAACATATATAAGACACTGAAACTGTCACACAATGAGCGTTTGCCCAAGGACCCCAGTATCCATGGGTACTCTTATTGCCGTGCTGCCACAGGACTCGGTGATCAAGGTCGGTGACGGTCCAGCCGCCTCGCTTGATTTTAGTTTGACTCTGTCTGTGATTAATTACTATAATGATATGTCGCGTGTCAGTGAGCAATTACTATAACTTATGATATGTCACGTTCCCCTTTGGTGACCGAGTCATGTAATGACAACAGTCCCGCATTCGAAGGTACACCAGCAAAACAGCAGTATGAAGGGCTACGAAAAGAGATGACATATACTGATAATGAAGATTAATGATGATTTTACCAGCAGTAGACAGGTAAATTTCCTCACCATTTACAGCAATTGGTCAATTTAAACTGAACAAGTGACATCGCAGCTCTACTTTGCTTGTGTAACAAGAGCGAATAGATAGTGACAAAAGTTGGATATAACACTTTTTCAGAGGTCCGGACAGCACTCCGGACAGTAAATATTATATTACTAATGACAAAGATTAACGTTGGATATAACAAGAAGAAAAATCATGTAACGTCCCCCACCAGTGCCAGATTTGTTAGACATGTATCTGAAAATTGTTGTAATTCAGTTATATCAGTATCAGTGTGTCACATAATATCTTCAGTGTCCAAACTAAACAGTATCATGTCACGTCAATGGGGGGATTCTTTGAATGGAGCTGCTATCCCAGGTCAAAGGAAGTGGGTTAACGATGTGCACAAACTATTTAACACATTCTGCCCCAGGACCGAAATCCCCAAATTTTGAAGTTGCTCTCTGAAGGACTGTATTACAATTCTAGAGACAGATCAAGAATGATAGTTTAAGGGTGGTGCCAGAATAGCTTGGCGCCTATGGGTGCCAAGCTATTCTGGCACCACCCTTGAACTATCATGCTCGATCGATGTCTTGCTATGGTGTGTCGGGGCTGAATGAGTTGAACTCAGTTGGTTAAACGCTGGACTGCAGTTTGAAAATACCCAACGGAGTCACACTCATAGACATCGTTCTCCTTCGTTCAAGACTGAATCAGCCGTTAGTAGAGCATAAAGGCGAAACTTAGCCGCGGTGTTACACCCACAGAAAGATGCAACAAAGATATGTTACCCTATTTTCATTCAGACTGTGCTCGGACCGGTTACAGCAGCAACTAAAACCGCTACGCAGTGACACGCTGTATGTATGAAGTAAGTCCAGTTTAATGTCCTCATGACATTTTGGGAATGTATGGGGGACTAACTGACACTCCGGCAAAGGGTTAATACTGATGCGTTTCAGTTGCGGCCTCAAGTTAGCCGGCTTCGGCTGTCACTGAGTGGACTGATGTGGCACACTGAACTGGATGTCGTCAGTGCAGCCGGCTTTGCCGGAAATGATGAATAATAATAAATATTACCTTAGGTTATCTTCTTCTTCGTCTGAATTACATTTAGAGTGAATGGAACCGGTTGCCGGAGTTGGACGAAATGGACTATGGTTAAAATCACGATTACTTCCAAGCCCATATGGCCGCAACCGAATCTGAGTCAAGGTAAGCTGAACTAATGAATCGGGCGTCTTCAGTCAGTGACATCTGGTGCCCAGTGTGACAAAGTCAATACGTCAGTGTGGCAGAGCCCGGTTCGAATTCCAGTTCTAGTTCCCCGTAGTACCAACTCAGTTTGCAATCGGTCATGGTATACTGACCTGTCATATTTACTGAAAAGTAGCTCTGTGCGGCTGTTCGGCACGTAGTTCACGACGTTCTGGCACAGGTCAGTGCTGAAAGGTACTCCACCTAACCGGCATTTTCGTTATATCATCATATCAGTCCCACGCTGCTGCTAATGACGCAGTAAGTTGGTTCAGTACTGACCGAGGCCTTGAACTGACTAGCTGCTTGCGCGCGGTACGAATGCAGCCGGTTAGTCAGGTTACATCGACGCTGGGTCCAAAGCCAGCGTGTACTCGAGCGGCTGGGCTAGTGCGACACACCTGCGAAACCCACCATGTGTACGCAGTCAGTCATACAGCGAACTCCCTTTACTAAGTTTGAAAAACTGAGCCGCCGGACTGCGTGACAACGTAGATCCTCCTGGGGTGTTCAATATAAGATTCGTAGGTTTATAGCGGGCCTAAAAAGACGTAAGTTTATAATTATATATATTGAATGAAAAATTACATCCCTTGCTGATTGAGTGCATTTTTTGGCTTTGGGCGACGCCTTTGTTAAAAGTAAAGAATATAGTATTAAGAGCACGACAGTCAGTCACTGATGATGTTGTTCATTATGTTTGGAAGCCGGAGGTCATGGCGTTCAGCATGCTACTGCACAGTGACCAATCCTTCGTCACCTTACCCGGATGTTTTGCTTTCTTTTTCTACTACACTTCATTCAAACAGCAAACGACAAAAATCCGCTGCAAAAGGCAAAGACCCTGATGAACTGATCCCGCGAGGCGCAGCCGCTGGGCTCAACACTGAGGGTCTAGGCGGGCCTTCATTTGCTGGGCCCATTCAGTACAGCCGTGGATGCTCAAACGGCGGGGGTGATGACTTAACTAGTAGGGGCTTCTGTGGCGGTGGTAGTGATGGCGCTGTATCAGTTGAGTTTTGTATTTGAGCCGAGTTGAACCCAGAAGCCGCAGAGGGTGAGGTCCTACTACCCAATGCGCAAAAGGCCATCGGGCCGCCGTTGGCCCATGCACGGGCCAACGGTAGTTGATGTCGGCCCGATGGCCTCCGTTAATTTCGCATTGGTCGTCACGGTACGCCTGAGCCGGCTTTGTAAAACGCGCCCTGGGGGAATACTAGTACTGAGGGACAACACGCAAAAGCTCAGGCTCCTGGCGGTCTAGCGGCGATCTGACCGCTTCTGGCTGAGCCTGGTTACACATAATATGTACTGCAAATTAAAATAGTTAATTCCAGCTTCAGTTCGTGTCGCCTTTTTTGACACAGTGACTGAATCTGAGATTCGCGGCGTCTCAGTTGAAAATTCGAAAGAGTACAACTTGCGGTATGTGAAAAGGAAAAGATATAATTATAAAATGGTTATCGTATAAAATCCGTTGTTTTGTTGTTTTTTTCATACCAACTGTCTAATATTATCGTCTCAGCCGGGCTGAGCCCTACAACAATTTTGATCACTGTGCCGTTTGGGGTTTATAGTCCCATGGCACAACTATCTGATTAAGTCACTGACTTTGGGTGTCGATAGCGGTTTTTGTCCCGATACCGACAGCCAGAGGGTTAAGAATCCGCATAAGGTGGTGTCTATGATTGAAATGCATCATCACCAGTCATTGTTGATGTCCGTACTCAGTTTCAGTGCCGGACAGAGAAAAAGTCAGTTGCCGGGGGGGGGGGGGGGGGGGGGGGGGAACAGGAGTGACTACACACTGGTGGCCAACCTCCGTGAGAAGACATTCAGAATTGTATTTATGATAATGTCTATTTACTTGTGTCAAGTTGGTGACAAGTTGGTCAGAGTACGCAAAGGCGGCCATCGGGCCGAAGTCAGCCGCCGCGCCGCCGCCGCACTGCGGCCGACTCACAGTGACTTCGGCCGGGTTGCCGCCATCGGTTCCCACGCCGAACACGTGTCATGCAGGGAGGTACCCAGTGCGCAAAAGGTCATCAGATCCACATCGGCGACAACTGTGGCCTTTATCGGCCCGATGATCTCTAGCGTGGCGCTATACTGAGTTACTAAACCAGTGTGGAAGCGGTGACTCAGTCGTACCGCCACAGGAAAACATCTCCGTCTACAACTTGCTGCGTTTGGTAGTGGCCCGGAGCGGGTAGGGGCCTATTGACGGACAATGCAAAGTCACGGTTGAGTCGTCGGTAACTACTGACTGAGATTCCACAGTTCAGTCAGTGCGTCACCCCAGTTCCGCATCAATCCACACCGTGACCCCTTCCCTGTATGGACTGACCATCCTCTATAGGACCTCGTTAACCTATATCATACTGAGACTAAAAGCTTCAAATGTCCACTGCCATATGCAAGCTACACTATAGTTCTTACAGATAAGGATATAGACCAATGGCTTTAGTTCAAGGGTGGTACCAAGCTAATCTGGCACTACCCTTGAACTATTCATTTTAGTGAAACTTAATTCACACACTGGTGTATTCCGAATGATAAGGGTTAAGATATTTTTAGAGTGTGCTGGTCTGCTATTTGTTACCTTACGGCCTTGCGCTTTAAGGTCCAAGACCTCCGACAAAGCAACACACGTTTTTCTTCTTCGTCTTTACTTTTTAAAAATTAATAATAATACAAATAAAAATTATGTTATTCCTGCTAAAACTCCCGTTATTTGGCAAACGCCAGTATGATTGTTTTTGTTGTTGTTTTTGCTGTTGTGAAAATCGAGATATTTATTGTCTGTTATACAGTGTCAGTGACAAAGAAAATCTTGCTTTTCTCTAGTGGACATAATTATTGGTTTTCGCCAAATAACGACAACCAAATCAGTTCTTTTGTCGCTCGGCCTGCGGACAGGGACTGGCAAGAGACTAAGATCCTCACGAGCCATCTGCAGGGTTCAGTGGTGAACATCTATGCCCCTTGCATTTGGTCGCTGAGAGACTGCTAACTATTAGGTTTTACGTCTTTTGACACAAAATGTGAATGCCGGAACACGACATAATATGAGCAAAAATTCAAATACAAGGGACATAGATCCTCATGAGCCCCGCAGAAGCGGAGGCTCATGTGGATCTATCCCCTTGCTCACCCCGTTTTGTTTCCATGGGCCGGCCTTGGACGACTATGCCAAATGACCGGCGGTCGTGAGATGGCCTTAGTTGCATGCACAGATGGCTAACACTAATTGGACGAATGGAGTTAAGTTTTTGAGCTGGCGTTGAGTTAAAGATTTCAGAAACACGATTTGCGTCCAATGGCAGTTGGAAGGGGTTAAGTAATGCCGAACCAGTGTACAGCACGACGTGTTATTTAACTGAAAATTTATGGCTGAGAGCGCCAACGTTTGCCATCAGTAAAGCGAATGGAAATAGGTGTGTGACCTGGTTATTATGGGCACGACGCCAGATGACCCAAATCGGCGGCTGAAATCAGGTCACCAAATCAATGCTAGTGCAGTGGAGACGAAAGAAGATGAGAGTATGTGTGCAATTAGGCAAAGCCTACCAGCCCAATTCATTCTTGTTTTGGGCCATCCATGTTTTATGCAAGAGCTGGTAACATGAATGAATCGCCTGGGTGCAGAATGACAAGTCAAAGGAGCACATTCGTATGCAGGAGGGACAAGGCGGGGAGGTGTGTGTGTGTGGGGGGGGGGGGGGGCACACCTGAATCCTCCCTCGATTCGCTGATCAGTGGTAGCGAAACTAAGACAACCACTGTGTGTGTATGTGTGTGTGCCGGGAGGGAGGGAGGGAGCTACGCTGTACGATATGCTGACACGCCCACTGCAATCAGTGCCTCACGCCTGCCCTCTTCGCTGCCAGTCAACTGATCGCGGATTCAGTTCTAACTCAGACTCCGAAAAGCCTAATCATTTTGATTCGATGGAATGTGAGCGCGCGCTCTTCTCGGTTTCGGTCCCCTTTTCATTCAGCCGAGCGGTTTGTTTATAATTGCTGTCATCGCGTCTAATACACTATGGAAGGCAGTCACTGAATCAGCTCGCGCAGCTTCTTGTATGTAAGGACCAGCATAATGATAGAGGCAGGCAAGAGGCAGGATTCTCATGAGCTTTCGTTATCTGCGGGCGCCATGAGGATCTATTATTCCAGACAGGAGGTGTTTATCATTGAGTGTATCTCGGACAGTTTAGTAGTGGTCCTTTCTACAGATGAGAAAAGGCATAGATCCTCAAGAGTCCGCCACACAAGTTACAGGAACGTGACCTATGAGAATCTGTGCCTAAGTTTTGCTTTTTCAGTTCACACAATTTTAATTTCCAGGCTGAGTGGGGGAAAGGGAGAGAGATGCGCTATTGTGGTTTGCAGTGAGTTTCAGCCGTTTCTTTTGTTTTTCAGTAACCGTACATCAATGACCATATTATAAATGAACACCCTCCCCCCCCCCCCTCTTTTGTTCTGGTAAAGACAGTCGGGTTCACTACGGAATATACTTGAATCTGCTGAGGCACATATAATTCTGAAAACTCAGAAATTTAAAAGCCAGGTTACAAATTTAAAATATATACTGACACAGTTCTCCAAAAGGCCTAATCATTTTCATTTGATGGAAAAATGTGAGCTCTATCTATTCTGTTTCTGTCCCCTTTTTTTCAACCGAGCGGTTTGTTTACAATTGCTGTCAACGCGTCTATTACACTATGGAAGGCAGTCAGTGAATCAGCTCGCGTAGCTTCTTGTATGTAAGGACCAGCGTAATGATAGAACCAGGCAAGAGGCATGATTCTCATTAGTTTTCGCATCTGCGGGCGTCATGAGGATCTATGTTTATTGCAGACTGACAGGTGTGTATCAGTGAGTGTATCTAATTCAGTATGATAGTGGCCCTTTCTACTGATGAGAAAAGGCATAGATCCTCAGAAGTCCGTCATGCAAGTTACAGGATCGTGACTTATGAGAATCTGTGCCTAAGTTTTGCTTTTTCAGTTCACACAATTTTAATTTCCAGGCTGAGTGGGGGAGGGTGAAGGGAGATGCGCTTATTGTGGTTTGCAGTGAGTTGCAGTGAGTTTCAGCCGTTTCTTTAGTTTTTCAGTAACCGTACATCAATGACCATATAAATGAACACACTTTCACGCCCTCTATCGTTCTGTTAAAGACAGATTCGGGTTCACTACGGAATATACTTGGATCTGCTGAGGCACATTATTATACGGGTAGAAATTTAAAAGCCAGGTTACAAATTAAAATATATACTAAAATGGGCTTGGATAGGGTTATTATTTGGTTGAGGGCTGGGGACAGTACAGCCAGCCTTGAAGGCCGCTTTCATCGGAACTGCCGTCAGATGGTATGGCAGAAGGTTCTCTGTTCCGTCTGATGTGCACAGAGACAAATGAACCTATCAAGAAACATTCATTCCACCGTTACCGCACACTTTCACGAGGATACATATATTCTTGTTTTTACATCAGACGGATGGCATTCACTGCCTAGCAATGTTCGCCCATAACCAAAGACAAAACTCCCCAAGAGGCATAGATCTTCATGAGTTCCGCGCAGAGTGCGGGGGCTTGTGCCGTGAGAAGTTACATGTACTATATGGGGCGGTCCGTGGCGCAGTGGTTAAGGCGCCTGCCACCAATGCAAAAGGTGCAAGGTTCGATACCCGGTTCCGGCGTCGGGCTTTTCTCCTCTAGCAAGTGTCACCATTAATTCGGGCGGACCGCCGGGGGTTCTTTCTCCGGGTACTCCGGTTCTTCCTCCCCCACAACTGACTTTGGTATCAATTGCAGCCCACTTATCAAATTTCAAGCATAAAACGATTTGAATTTCCAAAACTTCAGTAGCTCGCTTGAGCTTGCCCTTAGCACCACGTGAATGTTCTGTGTTCATGTACAGTGTGTGAGTGAATGCGCGTGATTCACGTGAGCGTGCTTGTTGGGTTCAGTTCGCGGCGGCGCTTTGAGCCGATATTCAATTGGATAAAGCGCCTATTTAATGCGCTTATTTATTTATTTTATTATATGTATCTTGGTGGCTAGTGTTGCCTCTATGCTGCTATGTTTACGCAGCCGGGATGAAATCGGGACCACCGAGCCCAAAACAAAACACCCATGGCTGTCAACACGTGCGATTCGACGACCGTCCCGGCACTGCGGCGTAGAATAGCCGTAGAATAGCGCGATGCTCATGCTCCCTTTAGGTTCACGGCAGTGCAAACTCGAGTTTGGAGACTAACTGGATTCGCGTAGTGAACACAAACTAAATGGGACCAGAAATACTCTTTAAGAACATAGGACCAGCAAGAGGCACTAAATCCTCATGAGCCTCCGCGACTGCGAGGGCTCATGAAAATTTATGTCTCTTGCAGCTGATTGGCGTTCGCCTTGCTCGGGTTAAACATGGAAATACACGTTGTTCGTTTGAAATAGCCCACGCATTGTTTGCGGGGATACGGGGACTGAGTTTTCTGTTTTTGTATGACAAGCTTATGCGAATACATCTCGCCTACTAATAAGTAGTTCATTGTATTTTCAGTTGTCTCTGCGTCCATTTTTAAAATGGCTTAGCACTAAGCCGTTTAAAAAAAAAAAAAAAAAAAAAAACTGCCGAATACAACGACAATAAAACCGGAAGAAGTTAATAAATTGTGTTATATGTCCTCCCTAAGCATAGTTTGTTTCTTTGTTGTTGTTTTTTTCATGGAATTTTCCGAGTCACGAAAGGAGAATGCACTGTGTAACGGAATCGGTGAATACCCGGCTTGTATTTCGTACAGTTGAGCCTTTCACTACGCTGCCGGCACTGACAGTCCACCGTGGCAGCAGGGAAAGGTCGACTGGATGACAGGTGGGACAGCCTGAAGACTGATAAGAGTCCGCTTGAAGACAATTGTCTTACCGCTCCCTCTCAAAGACCCTTCCTTCCGCACCAAGATTCCACTTTTTCCCTCTCGGCTTAGATTCGTAGGGCGCTTGACTGACTCAGTGCTGGCTTGCAGCGGATTGATCCATTGATCGATCGTTTAACTGACCCGGCCAGTAAACAAAGGTCTTCGGGCCGACAACAGCCGCAGTGGGCCCGCGCACGGCTGTGCGCGGGCCCACTGCGGCCGTCGTCGGCCCGAAGATCTTTTTCTATTGGGGGACTGACTGACTGACTTGACTGACTGACTGACTCACTCACTCATTCATTTATTTATTAATTCATTCATTCATTCATTCATTTGCTATATAGTCTGTGATTGCGCTTCCCCACAGATTGTGATCGACCAACCACTAACAGACTGGTCTTGCAATTGCTTCAGAGATAGATGAATTAATGTTATTTATTGGTTCATTGATTCATTGATTGATTAGATGCGAACTTCCGACTTCTGGATCACAAATCCTTATAGCTTCTATGAGTCAAGTGTGCTCTACCAGAATACTCTCTGCACACACTGATGACCTCGTCATTATAATACGCACCCTGTTTTGGGTCATAGCCTTGCGATCACGACCTGGGGCATACAATTCAGTTGTAACACAGTGACAATTTTGCTTTTCACCAAAAACTGTCTTTTAACCCTCAGAGGGTAGATTATTTATGCTATTGCGGTTTCAGCCCCGCCCTCAGTGCATTCATGCCTGAGGTACCGGAAGTGTCTCAGCCGTCTTCCAGGCTATATTACGCTTTTGCCTCCTTAAATGATTTGAAATTACTAAAGGAATGTTATGACAACACCTGATACGTCAGTTACGTAAAAAAAAAAAAAAGTTATGCCCGGTAAAGGTCAATGACGGCCAGTCAATTATTGTCAACAGATCTTCATTGCAACTACTACTGATTCACGTCGGTCCCGGCGAAGACCTTTGGAACGTATGACGCTTGGCTCGTGAGGTTTCTAACGGTTCAGCTCAACAAGCTTTGACAAAAACCACAGTCAACAGAGTACAGACCTTCATGAACAGTTGCCTTAGAAGAATTTTGAAAATCCACTGGCCAGAGCGGATCAGCAACGTCAGACTCTGGGAAAGAACAGAGCAGATAACAGCAGAGAATGAAATTGGGCGAAGAAGATGGGGATGGATCGGTCACAGTCTGAGAAAGCCAGCTTCCAGTATCACTAGGCAGGCATTGTCATGGAACCCCCAGGGAAAGAGGAAAAGAGGTAGGCCGAGAAACTCCTGGCGTCGAGACCTCCAAGCAGACATCAAGAGACTGGGAACCACCTGGAGTAGAATCGAAGGAGAAGCACAGGACAGGAGTTGCTGGAGGTCTCTCGTCGACGGCCTATACCCGGGTAGGGGTGACAGGCGTAAGTAAGTAAGTAAGCTCAACAAGCTACAGAACGCCATTGGCCACTTTAGGGCTTCTAGTACAGTTTTTGTTTCTCTCCAGCGCTTACGTCTTTATCTAAATATGAGCACGCAGGATTCTGCTTAAATAGTATGTATATAGCGAGGAGCAAAAGAAATGCGACATTTTTGGACTTCCAAAAAATGTCGCATTTCTTTTGCTCCTCGGTATATACGTAAACCTTTTTCTTTCCCCCTATAAGTACCTGTCTGTCAATCGATTACCTTCAAACGGTGACCCTGTGAAGTGCTCTTTCAATTGCATTGAAATAAACAAACAAACAAAGCAAACAAACAAACAAAAAACAAAACGCACGCAAGCAGACACGCCATCCATTTTCGCAGAAACGCACAAAAGGTAAAAACCATTGAAAAAACTTGGCGAGTGGAAAGAACTTTTATATCGCCAAGAGCAAGGCCACATGCATGGAAACACCTGCAGCTCGACAACGTGACAAATTTCCTTTTAACCCCACTCCTTGACAGAGCCAGAGGAGTAACGTTTTAACCCTTTGAGTGTCGGTAGCGCTTTTTGTCGCGATCATTCCTGCAGGAAGGCAACGCGACAAAAAACGCTACAGACAGCCAAAGGATTTAACCCATTCAGCCCCGACGCCCTACAGCAGGGGATGGATCGACCATGATAATTCAAGGGCAGTGCCAGATGAGCTTGTCGCCTTCAGGCGCCAAGCTCATCTGGCACTACCCTTGAATTGTCATGGTCGATCCATCTCCTGCAACTAGTGCATAGTCGCTGGATGACAACTCCAAAATTTGGAAATGCGACCTTAGAGTTAAGTGGATTAACTCGTTCCCGCCACATAATGACTACGGCAACTTCGGAAAGCGTCTGTGAGAAATTGTGAACACGCTGTGGGAGATGGACCGGTCATGATGGTTCAAGGGTAGTGCCAGCCAGATTGGCTTAGTACCTTTCCTCGCCCTTGTTCCTTGGTCATTTTTAAGACACTTGATTTTGAGAAACCGTCACAGTGTCAACCTTTACACATTTTGAAGAGATGCTACTAGTGTTACTTACTTACTTACGCCTGTCACCCCTACCCGGGTATAGGCCGTCGACGAGAGACCTCCAGCAACTCCTGTCCTGTGATGCTACTAGTGTACAAGCAGTATATTGCATCCTGCTAAGAGTCGGACACAAACTGTTAACAGGATGAAGTATAGCTCTCGTGATTTGTCTCGTCTTAACCCCTTCCCTGCCAGTACACGCAGACTGTGTTTCTGAAGTCTTGGTTAATTTAGTAATGCCAAAGAACCCAAGGAACATGGTTACAAAGCGGCCGCGGCGTCAGCAAGAGGCATAGATCCTCCTTCAGCATCCTAGATCCGCCCTTTTCTCATTCAAAACTGAAGGGCCTCGCGTATTACTTGGAATTGTCAGTCGTACAAACATCACAAATCGGAAATCTCGGGAGTTGGATCAGCCTAACTCAAGACCCGGAAGTTCCCGAGTAGCCGCTAGGCGCCTAATAAGGCGCAAAGCTAACTGATGAAAATCTAATTAACCCTTATCATTCCGCTGATACAAACATTGCTTGAAATAAAACTGACTGATAGTTCAAGGGTGGCGCCAGCGGTTTGGCGTCTGAGGCACCACCCTTGAACTAAAACAGTTAATCCATCTCCTAATCTGTAATGCAGCCTTCATAGGACAATAGGCAAATTTTACCACATCAGCCTCAGAATGTAATGAGTTAAAGGACTGCGGTCGATCTGGTCATCTCCTCCGAAGATAAGGCTCCACTAGTGCTGGCTGTGAAAGATGCCGGAATTCTGCCCTAAAAGACAGTGCGCCTATTTGTGTGCGAGTTTTCATTGTAAATTAGACTGAAAACCTCGCTTTTCACAAAACATGGCTTTGCTGTCTTTTGTTCTCTTAGGGTAGTATTGGAGTGCACCTCTTACTGACGCCAAAGGGAAATTTTGCAGCTCGATAACATCCGCCACTGCAACTGCACAGTCAGGGCCGGTGACAAGCCAAAATGAACCTCACGGCAGATCACAGTCGGCCTGGGGTCAAAATGATTCTGACACCAAGAACGACCGGTGCCGGCACTGACACAGGTGGCCTCCATCGATTCGCTTCCGCTAATCAGAGGAAGCGAATGGTGGGAGACAACCAGTGTGTGACTGGAGTTGGTTTGGCGTGAGAGTGATTTTAGGTGCAAGGCTACTCCCCTCAGGAAAGAAAAAAAAATTGCAAATTAATACGTGACCTTTAGTTCCTCTAACGTACGCCAAAGTTATGCCAGGTCGAACTCGTGCAGGGGGACATTCAGGTGTGTTACACCGGACACATAAAGAGACGAATGTTCTGCACAACAACTCATGGCGGCAAACTCCAGTGTGTCTATTTTTTGTGTGAAAAGAGAGATTATTAACTCATTGTGCCCGAAGTACGAAATACCCACATTTTGGAGTTATACTCTGAGGACTGCATTACAATTCAGGAGACAGATCGACCATGATAGTTCAAGGGTGGTGGCGTAGAATAGCTTGGCGCCCGTATACTGAGGCTCCAAGCTATTCGGCCACCACCCTTGAACTATCATGGTTGAGCCATATCTTGCTTTGGTGTGTCGGGTGCAGAATGAATTAATGTACATGTAAATATCCAGTGCGCAAAGGCCATCGGGCCTGTGTCGGTCGCCGTTGGCCTTTGGGCGCACTCGGTATTACATTGGAAGATCTTGCTTTTCACAAAATGCATCTATAGGCCTACACTTGGTTTCGCCATTTTGCTCGTAGGGCAATTTACTCGCGTGCCAATTAAGTGAAGCAATTGCGAAACAGAGCGAAAACATTCAATTAATTCATCACGGCAAGTTGACCCGTTTAAATATCTGACACCGACTTAGTGTATTATCATAAACTGCACAGCAACAGTAAAATTCGAGTGTTTTGTTGTCCGGGGAGTAGCGCCACGCAGTTGCGGGATATCCGTCTCAGCAGGTCCTGTGCAGCCTTGCTCGGATTGTCATCATCCGTCAGGCGGCGGCATCGTGACACTGTCTCCGGGTTGGTATCACGGAGCTAATGGAAAAATCTAGGACAGAAATCAAGCTTATTGTGTATTTGTTCGTTCGACCGTTTGCTTCCCAATGCACAAAAGAGGCTTTGGTCTTTGCGGTGAACTGAAGTAGATGGACTTTGCGCACTGGGCTGCTTGCTCGCTTATTTTCATTCATTCATTCATTCATTCATTCATTCATTCATTCATTCATTCATTCATTCATTCATTTGTCAGTCATTCTTTCATTTTTGGTGAATCCGTTTAGTGAAAGCTGTGTCTGATAATGTGAGGATTTCTTATGTAACCACGCTTGCGGTCGCAAAAAGTTTAAAAAAAAAAAAAGTTTACCGAATTAAACGGTTTACGAAGATCAGAAACGTTAAAAACAACAGGCGTTAAGTGCAAAGGTTAAAACAGCCAAGTTCATTCTAATTTTATGATAATTACATTCATCCATTCAGCCCTGACGTACTACAGCAGGAGATGGGTCGACCATGATAATTCAAGGGTAGTGCCAGATTAGCTTGTCGCCGATCGGCGCCAAGCTAATCTGGCAATACCCTTGAGTTATCATGGTCGATCCATCTCCTGCAACAGGTACATAGTCGTTAGATGACGCCTCCAAAATTTGGGAAATACGTGCGTCGGGCTGAATGAGTTAATCAGCATGTGCGCTTGTGTGTAGTGTAGGACATTACATGACAGTTGCACGGCTTAACTCCTTGGCTGCTACTGTCCCAGTAACGTGGATTCAAGGTGATCATCTGCGGGGGCTTATGAAAATATATACCTCTTGCAGTTGAGTGGTGTTTAAATTTTCTCGGCACTGAAATGGTTAAATAAAAAAAATCCCAGACCAGCACGTACTGGACCCCTTCACTGCCCCAAAAATTGAACACCACCGAACTGCAAGAACTATAGATCGTCATCAGCGTCAGAAGTTGCGAGGGATCAAGACGATCGATGCCTCTTCCCGAAACCACTTTGTATCCACGTTCCATCCACGGCCGAGGATTTTTTTTACTTTGAGTTTACAACGATTTCCGAAACGCAATCTGCGTCCACTGCCAGTGAAGGGAATAAAACGCACTTACCTGTACTAGTGAAACATGTCTGATAGTCTCCAAGGATGCTCAAGTCTCTTATTCTCCCACGACCTCTCTTGTGCCCCTGTGTGAACTTTGTTTCTGTGTCGGGTGATCCGTCCCCTTCCCCGTGAAACAGTACGTCTTCTGATACAGGTAATCTGTCTTCTCTAGTGGTGCCCACGATCCAGACATTCCCACAGTTGTCTTAACGTCTGATGATGATGCGGACAGTCTTGCGTCAGGTTGGTATAATGAAGCTGGAAGAAGTCCTATCTCTCTATGGTAAGTGGGAGGTGCAATCATGCATTTTTCATGCGACTTCAGTCTATCATGTAGAAGAACCTCGCGATTTGTGAAATCCACCGAGCTGTTCGTTCCGTAAGACGTAGATGATACGTCAGTGTGGATGGAAGTGTTTGTTTCTATGCAGTAGCTGTAAGCTCCTGAGCTTTCAGGGTAGCCAAAACCCACGCAGTCCATGTTCACTTCGTAACCACCCTGACGACCACATTGTTCGCTCTCAAGGTGCTCATATGGCCTAGACCACCAGGCGCCAGAAATCTGCTCCCCTATGCTGAGGTCTGACGCATCAGAAGACAAAGCACAGTCAACCGTGCGATCGGACTGAGGAAGCTCACCTGAAGCCCAACGACAGGAGCGAGATATCTCTCCAAAGTAGGTCACCCCGTTACTTGGCGTATCATCGTCCATTTTAACTCCGTTGTGCATGCAGCCATTCGTACTGTAAGTATCTGTGGCTACATGCACAAGAGGGCTAAACACATTTCTATCGGGTACCTGCAGCACGTCCAGCAGCGATTGGATGTAGTGACTAGCATGCCTCAAGATGTTGATTTTGGGCGTCTTGTCGTCGTGGCAAATGATAGGCACGTGCTGCCTCAGAATCTCAAAGGCGGAGTTGACGTTGTGCACGCGGCGGCGTTCGCGGTTGTTCCTGCGGTAGACGAACTCCGTCGGCCTTTGATAGTGTGGTACGTGCTTGCGTTTACGGCGAGAGCGCGGCGGAGCGGGTTTCACGTGCGGACCGAGTTGTGTCTGACCTATCTTGGTATCATCTAAGACGACGCACTGCAACATGTTGACACGTCCTTAGTGTAATAAACCAGCACTTTTCCAGAACAAATTTATTTGATTCAGTTCACCGTTGTATTTTTTATTTCTTTCTTTGTTATGTTGTTTTCACGTGTTTTCCCTGTGCCACTATAGCGTCTGCGTTATAGCGCACACGCGCTGCTAATTCCGGCTAACCCGCAAAATGTTGCAATCGTCGTTACAATTGCCGAAATGCTCAGTGTGTACTTTTTTTCTGCAAGTTTCTAGATCTTACTCAGGTTTTGTAGTATACGAGAAAAAAGAGAAAACCCCCACAACTGCCTAGCTTCAGCAGCTGAAGTCCAGTCCACCCTAACAGCTCGGCCTTCCTCTCTCAAATATAATACGGGATCTGGAACGGGTACCGTTTTATTCGGTTCTGTGGCTTAATTACTCGGTCCACGCGACGAAGCTGACACCCTGAGCCCCTCATTTTGTGTCAAAATTTTCGCTGCTGGAAATAAAATCGGCAAACAAAGTCTTACTGGGAACATTATGCTCTCTTGGGACCTCGGCCACAGGTCAACTCGGATGGAGATGGACCGTTGGAATAACATGACATGCAGAGATAAGTAACATCCCTCCATCTGCAAAAGGCATAGATTCTCATGAGCCCCTGCATTCACAGGGGCTTATGAGAATCTATATCTCTTGCTGGTACAAACTGACCTTCAATTGCACCCTCAGATGAATGCTTTCGTCGGGTTTGAAAGGCAAAGATTGCATTCTGATATTAACAGGCTCAGCTACAGGTTATTGCAATAGGCTTAGATTTTCAAGAGTCACTGGAGCCGCAGGGGCGCACGAGAATCTATGGCTTTTGCTAGTAGAGATTGGCCCACAATTACACGAGGTGTTTACTTTGGTTGCAAGTCAACGATTGCATGTAGAGATTAGCCCGCTCAGTTACAGCTTAATGACAACTACTGTGTCAATGCAAAATTGCCCCACATGGGGGACTCTCTGAGCATTCTAGTCCATAGCTGCCGCCCCCCACCCCCACCCCCCAACCCACCCCCCCACCCCACCCCCACCCCCTATCCCTGACGCCCCCCCCCCCTCCACCCTGGATGGCTGCTACGGGATGATGGCTAGCACGCGCGTGTCGCGTGCAGGACGTCATGCTGATGACAGTGTGGCCAATGACGCGTGTCCGAATATCCTACTTTTGACTATCGGATGGTCAGTTAATTGTACCCATCCGTTATTAAACTAAGCCACTCGTCTGCAAGAGGCATATATCCTCATGGGCCCCAGCAAGCTGCTGGGGCCCATGCGTATCTACGGCCTCTTGCTGATTCATTTTACACCTGTGGTCAACGGGCAAAGAAGTTACCCACTTTTCGATGGTCCCTTACACTTGACTTGCAGCCAAATTACTCAATAGGGCCATCTCTATTCACACTTGTCAATTATACGGGGAACGGCTTCCACTTACTAAGGTTATAGATCTTCATGAACTCTTGTAGATTGTAGGAGATGGTAAGACGTGTGCCTTTTAATAGAAGGTTTTGTTCTTATTGCATCTGTGTTTATCAGATGTTGAACGTCATAAAGATTTCAACGCACAAGGCTGCGTCAGTGAAAAATCAGACTTGCGTTAAATATAATTTTATGCTTTTACCCCAGGATTTCTTCAGTCCGCCTTAGGATCAAATAGGTAAATGAGAATCTATGCCTCTTGCAGATGGATCGCGTTCGGCTAGGCCCGGCAGCAACGAACACTTTGCTGGTGCTCTACCATGTCAGCGTGGATCCTGCTGTTCGAAGTACCTGGTGTCAAGATCTGCATTGTCGACAATAATTATGTCGGATAGCATCGTGAATGTCAGCGTGTTCAGTTTTGGTCTGTTGGCCTGAGTCTCCGAATGATCCCGTTGATCCACAAGCTCCTGCATTGTATCATAATAGTTAACCCTTTGCGTGTCGGTAGCACTGAACAAGCAAAGGCCGGTTAACTAAACGGGGCAGTCAAACGGTTCGAAATTTTCTCGACAACGGGACCATTCTCTGTAATAACATAATATTATAATATCACCGCTTACAATCCTCACGACAGCTACAGGAGATAGAGCGACATTGAGCGCCACACTTTCAAGGCTTGAGGCAGTGTCAAAGGTCAACCTTTAGCTACCATAGTCGTCTGTCTCAGATCTACCTACAGATTGTGGATCTGTCAAGGCGCGTGTTATTTAACTGTTTTCAACGGATTCACCGTCAAGTGCCTTGGATTCAAATTGGAAAATGTTTGGTGAATGAAAGGGTGGGAATGGTTGTTTTTATTTGTGCAGGAGAGAGGGGGGGTTGAAGAAAGGGGCGGAAGAGGGGGGGGGGGGGGGTGTCTGTATAAACAAGTCTCAAATGCCGTGAAACAGCATCAGATTACGCGCTACAGTATACTACGGTATCTGATAGTGAAATGTACCCACTCCATAAAGTTTGTCCTTCTTTGACACATACATTGTATAACAAGTAAATTAATATTCATGACTTGCTTGATATACTTTCCTTCTCAAAATCCCTTGCGCGCCAAGAAGACTCGATCTTGATGATACTTGCTTTTTTTCAAAACGGAAACGCGAAATGTTTTCATACTACAACATTAGCAAGCTCCTTATGTGTAGTAGCAATGAAGTGCTTCCTAGTGTGTGCGGACGCTCGAAATTTATATCCTATACACACACACGAACGGAGAACAGACGCCAGTCGCTGCACTGACTAGTGAAATAGTTGACGAAATGTCTGTTGGCGATATCGACAACCTGAGGAAAAAAAAACTAAATAAACAAACCTGCTGGCATTTTCCGCAATTATGCATAATCTATTCTGTACAAGTAGAATTTATTCTGTAACACGCACGGCTATACAAAGCACCGATGTCTTCATAGTCAGACGAAATCTACGTTGCTAAGTCGACAGCGTTATGCAGTCGTCTGCCATTCATGTGTTTTGTCTGAACACCGCAATCAGTTGCAAAATGAATGACGCGAGGCACAGTTTTGTTTTGGACTAGGTACATAAATTATATTGAGCGACATATTGCTTGATATAGTGCCGATAACCGACAGATATGATTACTAGACCCGAATCAAAATGTCCTCGTCTTACGTATCGGGCATTTTGATTCGGGTCTCGTAATCACATCTGCCTGTTATCGGTACTATATCAAGCAAAACGTTATTCAATATAAAATAATAACGCGCTCAGATCTCTGGCTCCCACACAGATGACTGCGAGCAAACGGTCTTCGGGCCGACGTCGGCCTTTGCTGGCCCGCGCACAGCTGTATCATCACGTCATATCAGTAGCCTGAGTAGGCAGGTGCGAGTATGGTACGACTGACACCCGGCTGCACCGACCGATGCCCCTTGGGAACAGTTTGGACAACAGGCTGCGGTTCTAGGTGACAAAACTGTCTCTTGCAACTGCGGACCGCTTGGAGGAAGTGAACCACACGACGGGCTACACACCACACTAGTTACCTCTCTCGATCCGCTACCCGTTGTGGATACATGTTTGTGATTGGCTTGGGGACAATATCTCAATGTAGCTGTGTCACTTATAAAAAGTGTATTTTATCCTTTAAACGCAAAACAGTACTCGCAAACCAGAACATTTCTGCAGGTGCCCTATGACGGCGTGCTTCTTTGACGGCAGGCGCATACGTAATAATCCTATTTTTTCCGTCACGAAATTACGTCGTCGCGCTCATTTTGCGTAACATCCGCTCGGAATGCCGTTTCGATAAGGGTTGGTTGCTGAGCTGCTGCTGTAGGTATCTAATCTGATCTTGTGTGTCACGGAGCGAGTTGTGCTCGCTATGTCAGCGGCAACCGATTCCAGCACTGACGGCTGCAATCTTGGAGGGTCAGCAGGCTTCGTGTCATCGTGGATTTCAGACCAGATAGCCACTGGAGGGTCGGCTCCTGGTAAGAAATCAGAACGCAGAATTCATTCTGATCAAAAATGTCAGGAAAAGGAACTATTTTCTGCAAAAAGTAGGTTCACTGCAAAGTTAATGCTGATGATTGTTATGCATCCGCACATTTCATCGGTAAGTGAGCTTGAAAAGGGAGTATGTTAACTCATTCGAGACGTGCCGCCTACGGATACGCGGCAAACAGCCGCGTATCCGTAAGCGACACGTCTCGAATGAGTTAATATACTTGGCTGTAGGCATCTTCCACCGGGCGGTCCGTGGCGCACTGCTTAAGGCGGCTGCCACCAATGCCAAAGGTGCGAGGTTCGAAAACGGGTTCCGGCGTCGGACTTTTCTCCTCTGGTAAGTGTCACCGTTAATTCGGGCGGACCGTCGGGGGTTCTTTCTCCGGGTACTCCGGTTCTTCCACCCCCTCCCACCCCCCACCCCCCACACTTTGGTACCGGTTTCAGGCCACTTTACGAATTTCAAATACAAGCGATCAAAAATCTCTGTAACTTCAGTAGCTGAACCCTTCGTCTGTCTTGTACTGTGTTTGTCTTCGGCGTAAATCCGTGTCTGTCAGGTGAGTGTGCGTGTTGGGTTTCAGTTCGCGGCTCTTTGAGTCGATTCGCCCAAAAATTGAGAAAAAGCGCCTATATAATACCGGTATTATTATTATTATTATTATCTTCAGTGATGTTCTTATGATGCGCATTACTGTTAGCGGTATTGCTTAAATAGCAATGTTTTCAGTTATGAATATACTAAACGTAAAAAAAAATAATAAAAAAAAAAAAAAAACTATATACCAATCAACAAATTATTTTCTCACATAGTAAAATTCTTTCATTTAAACAGAACATACACTAGGGGTTGGATACGCTAGTCGTGAGATAGCCACACTTGCTTGCACCGCCGGAACATGACGACTAGAACCCAGATGTAAGAGGCATAGATCCTCATGAGCCCTTGCAACTGCGGGGACTCATGTGGATCTATGCCTATTGCGGAAGCCCACTTGGTTCCTTGGACGGATGATGTTCTATCGGGTTTAGTTGAACAACGATTTCATAAACACAGTCTGCGTCTAGTGGCAGGGAACGTGTTTAACTGACTTAGCCCAGACGCAGCAAAGATCCTAATAGGATCTTTGGACGCAGTACACCAGGAGATGATAATTCAAGGGTAGTGCCAGATTAGCTTGGCGCCTGACGGCGCCAAGCTAATCTGGCACTACCCTTGAATTATCATGGCCGATCTGTCTCCCGGTGCAGCTGGTACATATTTGTTAGATGACACCTCAGAAGCTTGTGCTTGGGGTGAAATGGGCCAAACAAATTCATTCTGCGACAGAAGCGGAGGACTCGTCCACTGATTACATGGCGGTGGATTCAGCAGTGGACCCGGATCAGGCTCCGGAGGGACCCGCGCTAGACACGGACCTGCAAGCGGCGGGCGGGGAGGGGGAGCGTGAGGCGGAGATAGCAGCTCGAGACAAGCTGGCCGCGCCGCGCGAGGCGTCGGCAGAGGGCGGTTTGATGAAGGAGGCAGGGGCGGAGTGGAAAAAGGACTCGGGCCACCAGATCAAGGAAGAGCCTTTGAAGGCAGCGGCGGAGCCCAACCTCACCCCTCTGCCCAGCGCCATCGGGGGGCCCAAGCAAGTTGGTTTAGATTGAGTCGCGTGCATGGTGGTTAATGCTCCAAACCGATATGTATGCCGGTCTGTGATTTTAGACCTTACGGAGGCGGCAAGGTTTGAAATCCCAAACAGACCTGTACACACGTTTTCTTGTAATATCATATACTGACGAGCAAAAGAAATGCGATATTTTTGGAAAAAGTGTTTCCGATGATTCCAAAAATGTCGCATTCCTTTTTCTCGTCAGCATATATTCCGTCTTTCACTCTCAGCAACACTGAATGACCTTTGCTGCCTTGAGTTCGGAGAATTTATGTGATCGTGGTACATAAAACCCTTTGGTTGTCGGCAGCGCTTTTTGTCGAGGTGATTCCTGCAGGAATCACCTCGACAAAAAAACCGCAGCCAACAGTCACTTTTTGACACTTTCTCTATTATCATGCCAACTGATGAGGTGAAATGACCACACGAGTTCACGGGTAGTGCCTGATTAGCTTTGTGGCTCACCTTGAGGAGGTCTGATGTTCCTCGTGTTCTCTCCACGTGTTGTATTAGCTCCTTGCTGCTGTGATGGAAATGAACGTATTTCGTTATATCCTTTTATGTACATATCATACTTTCAATGATGTTTTATGTCTACCGACATTAAAAGAACCCAAGCCAAAAGTAGTTATCGTATGCTTCATTCTTCCCGTGCTTTATGGCCAGGACGAGCTGGACAAGCTCCACGTTCGTCTGGTGGTCCTGGAGTATCTCCCGTCCGTCCCAGCACCCCACCCCAACTCCCCCCTCCACCCACCCCACCCCACCCCCTGCTAACCACGCACACACTTACTTACCTTCTTCTGTTTTAACACACTAAACAGTGCTACTACTTCTAGCGCTATCGTTGTGTTCGTATGGTCACCAGGACTAGGAGTAGGTGGGCAAGCCTCTCCCCCCCCCCCCCACCCCCCGTCCGCAACCCCTCCCCCCCGTCCCCACCCTCCCCCCTCTTCTATTTTCTCCTCCACGTAATAGTGTTTCTATTTCTAGCGGTGGCTCATGACTGACCATTGTATGACCACCAGGACGAGGATGGTAAGGCCCCCGCCCCCATCCCCGCCCCCCCCCCCACCCCCCGTCCCCCAAAACACACACACACACACACACACACACACACACACACACACTGGCACACACACACACACACACACCCCTCCCCAAATCACACACACATATTTTTTCCGCTCCCCCCCCTCCCCCCCCCCCTCTTCCCCACCCCACCCCACGTACCTGTGCTTCTGCTTCTAGCGTTGTCGTGGTGCGACTGGTCATTGTGTGTTGTATGGCCACCAGGTCGAGGTGGGCAAGCTCCACCCTGGTCTGGTGGCCGCGGAGTCCCCGGACGCTGACCGGGCCTGGATGGGCCGCAACCCGCGCAAAGCGGCCGGGACCCACAAACCGCAGCTAGCCTCGCCCTCCCCGCCCATTCTCACAGACACCACCGCCCAGCTGCCCTCCCTGCCCACCAAGACGGTCTGGGAGAGGTTAGTAATTAACTTAGTTACGGGATATTCAACTCTGTTCAAGGCGCCTCGCATCAATAGCTGCGGAAGTGTCGTATAGCGTTGCCGCCGCCGGCGGCAACGCTATTCG
Organism: Semisulcospira habei; assembly: GCA_036245525.1. NCBI lineage: Eukaryota > Metazoa > Mollusca > Gastropoda > Semisulcospiridae > Semisulcospira > Semisulcospira habei. Next base: position 126,703,620 of record BTPG01000006.1, read on the forward strand.
ACACTTCCACAGCTATTGATACGGGGCGCGCCTGGAGTGAGTCAACACGTTCGAGACGTTGCCTCGTGCAGATACGCGGTTTCCTGCCCGCGTATCCGGATACGGCACGTCTCGAATGAGTTAAACGCCGAGCATGCCCTGGAAGAGGTCACTGTGAAAGCATGCGCAAGGGCCAATCCCTAACAGAAGTCTTGAGGCATAGGCTTTTACGAATCCCTGCAGCATACGATGCTGCGGCCGCAGGGGCTCATAAGACTCTATGCCTCTTGCAGATGGAGGGACCTGGTAAAGAAACTGTCAAGAAAGGGTCAGCAGTGAAAGAGGCGGTCTCGGAAAGGTAAGATTAAACCCTAAATGCCCTGACATTATACGACAGGATGTGGATCGACCATGATAGTTCAAGGGTGGTGTCAGAACAGCTTGGCGCCTGTAGGCACCAAGCTGTTCCGACACCACCTTTGAACTATCATGATCGATCTTGTTCAGCCCAAAACTGTGACGTAAACCTGAAAGAATATATATTTGAAAAAAAATCATTTCATCCTCAGGATGTAATGAGAGAAATGTAAGTTGACAAGAGCGTCTCCCAAACGGAAGTCTTGAGACATTGATTGTTGCGAATCCCCGGTAGCTTATGGCGCTCTGAAGAAGAAGAAAAACAGAAACAAATCTGGCCAGTTAGTTCGTGCATACAAGCAAGAGGCATTGATTCTCACGAGCTTGGATTGGGGATTGCACCAAAGTTGGACAGAGACAGTAGTCTAGAAGCTTTACCTTACACATAACGGATCATATCTATTTTTCGAATCATAGCTCGTGCGGTCGTTCATTCTGCATGGCAACTGCATTGCATGGTGATTGTTTATTTTCCTCTGTCTTCGATAATGATTTTATTTCGACAGCGATAAATCGATAGGTTACTGTGGAGTAGGGAAGAGTTGGCGCGTATTTTTCCCTCTTTTTGTTTTGTTTTGTGAAAGTTTTGATTTTCATTTTGTTTTCACGCAGCTCTGAGGAGACGGCAGTGTGATCGGCCTGCTCTTAGGGCAGACATGGTGAGTTGAGTTTTAGTGACAGGTTATATTTTGTTTCAGCCTTCATTTTTATTTTATAGAATTTATTTATTTATTTATTTATTTATTTATTTATTTATTTATTTTTGTTTTCGTCTACCTATCAATTAATTTAGACTTTTTCTTTCTCTTGTTTGTTTTTCTGTTTGCATCTTGTATTCAGTTGTATAGACTTGTGTTTGTTTGGTTGGTTCTTTCTTACATAGCGTATTTTCAGTACTTACGAACTTACAATATAACAGATTATAAAAATAAAAATACACCATCAAAATACATGCAGTTTTGGTATGCTGTAGTTAGCTGCTGCAATTCTATATGCAGGTCAACCTCAGTTCTGCGCGCATCGGATTATTGCGAAATATGATACAACTCGGCCAGGTCCGTGGCTCTCAAGTAGATGCCCAATAAGCAAGATGTCCTCTGGCCGACTCCAGCATTAGTTGGCCCGCGCACGGGTGTGCGCGGGCCAACTAATGCTGGAGTCGGCCAGAGGACTTCTTGCTTACCGTTGGGGTTTTTGTTTTCTCTCCATAAGCCCGTGTAAGTGACTACATTAACGCGAACGCCAGCCGGTACCGCCGTGTAACTCTATGGCTCCCAGATATATTGAGACTGACCTGTATCCCAAAGTAAGTGTCTGACTCGCTCGGCGCCAGGTGAGGAGAGGCAATCTATTCAACTTAACACAATTTGGACACAGTGGGATGATACTTTCACCAGAGGCTGATCTACTGGGTCTGATGAAGGCAAAAGACGTTATGTCCATTTTTGTGGAAAGCGAGATTTTCATTGTAATGCAATGAAATTCTCTCTTAAGAAATTTCGCTTACTGTCTTTTGCAAGATTTTCATTTAAATACAAGTTTTCATTTTAATACAATGAAAATTTTGCTTTTCATCACCCCAAAAAGGACCTACTGTCAGTTGCCTTCACGGACCGGTGCAGAATAAGTGATTAGCAGACGGCTCTACTAGCAGCGACGTGAGCCTTTCATCTTCCATTCGGTAACTATTTATATATCTTCGGGTTTACAAATTGACGGGTTACTAGAGAACTTTTACTCCCATCTTTCGCTGTCACTGGGACTTTCGCAAACGCCCGCCTGCCTTTCTTTCGCGCGGGCGGACAGCGGGTCTTACGACCCGCTGTCCGCGCGAACGAAAGGCAGGCGGGCGTTTGCGAAACTGAGTCTCTCAGTTCCTTGAATTTCTCCGATGTCATTCTATTTCTGTGATTTCTCTTTCTGCAGACGACCCACGCCTTATCCGCTAACAACACCCCTAATATTCCCGCTGCTAAGCCAGAACTCTGCTACTGACTCCTCCGCATCGCCATACCTCAGTCGCAACAGCTCAATACGTTCCACACTTTCACAACCGCCAAAAAGAGCCAAATACGTCACGTTTTTTAACGGAGCGCCGGAAGTCATCCTGCGCAGAGAGAGTGATTCAGAGATTAGGATCTCAGAGGACGCAGAAACAAACAGGCCACCTGATGCGTCCGGCGACAAACCCCAAGCCATAAAGGCGACAACATTCCCCCGACACAGTTCTTGCATCAACAAAGCTGAAGATGTAAGCAAAACCCCCGTGAAGACTCGTGTCGACCGGTGGTATGACTTTGATTTCGCGAAAGCAAGGTCCAGAGCAGCTTCATCTGCGAAGAGAACTACAGACAAAAACACAGGATTGTCCACTAACAAGATGGAATACGATCAGAAACCAAAGCCACATGAAGCACCAGGACAAGGAACAGACAAGCAAGAATATTGGCAGCAAAAACAGGACCAAGATGAACAGAAACAAACAACAGAAAATGAACAACGAGAACTAAGACGACCAACAGAGGACTTTGAGCAAGACCAGAAGCCAGGAGGACAAGAAGAAGAGCGAGAGCAACAGAGACGACGGAAAACCCAGAAAAAAGAAAAAACGCGATTACGCACCGGGGACACCACTGCAAAACTTGTGGAACCCACCCTAAAATTCGCCACCAATCCCAAGTTATGCGCAAACAGCAAAAATGTCGTGAACCCGCCGCCCAAAGCGAAACCCAGAACAGCCACAGAAGCAAAGGAGGTGAGCTTCAGTAGAACGTTCGTTGCGAAGAGACACCCGCTAAACTTTGACGTGGTGTTCACAAGAGCCATGAACCCTCCCTTCAACACAACCATCGATCCTGAACAGCACAAGACGTTTATCAGGATGTATGGACAAGCACCCATTTACTGAGAGGGAACAAAAACAATGAAAAACACGCATGCGTGCTAGGCTGTCATTTTGGACCCGTTACGGCCCGAGACCGAAAGATTCAAACTCGCAGACCAGATAATATAGGTGTGCTCTGCCGTGATTCGGGAACAAAGCCAGTAAATTCAGTTTTGACAAAAGCGATATTTTCATAGTATAACAATTCAAATCTCGCTTTTCTCGAACATGGACATACTGGCTTTTGCCAAATGACGGCAGTGCTGGTCTGTGGGACAGCCTCACGGCAAAACAAATCACACACCAGCACACGTTTATCTCCTTCAAGGCGCCCCGTATCAATAGCTGCGAAAGTGTCGTATAGCGTTGCCGACGGCAACGCTATACGACACTTACGCAGCTATTGATGAGGAGCGCCTTGAATGAGTTAGTAATATTTTTCTCAAGTGAAAGAGCGATGACACGGGCTTTCTCAACCAGTTCTGAACCGTACACATTCAAAATGAGTCGCATATGCAACACATTTTATCGGATATTTCCCTGAAATCGTTTACATTTGAAACGGTTCAACATCACTGGCACAACTATGGGCCTATGCAGGCCCTTTGTGCAACATCTCCAAATTATACTGGTACTTATCCAACACGTAAAAAATTAAAAAAAAAAAAAAAAAAAAAAAACACCTCCGAGACAGTGCAAATGATCTGTTTCTTCGCATATTCTTGTTTTTCCTTTCTCTGAGAACACTCGCAGCTCACCCAAAAGGTCACAGGGCCGACGTCGGTTCGATGACCTTGTCCCAATGTGCCGTGGAGTTGTAACACTAAACTGATAATACATATATGTACCGACGATGTAACAAAGAAGAATTGTGCTGTCCATCCAACTGTCACGTTGTCAGTCACTGACAGTTTCCTTCCTCCCTCCCCCCCCCCCATTCCCCCACATACACACACACACACACACACACACACACACACACACACACACACACACACACACACACACACACACACACACACACACCCTTCTTTTCAGACTCTGTGAATGTGTTGGTTCTTCAGTCTCTGAAGTTGTGAAATAAAATTGTGAGTAATGTTAAAGTGAATTTGAAATGTGCTAGAGTTCTTAATGTCAGTTGCTGTTGGTAAGTCCTTGCCTCGCGGCCAGGCGCCGGACTTGTACAGTGATTACTGTTGTATACAAACCAAAGGGAATCACAGTGCTGGACAGACAAACAGTTAGATCCCCTGCCCCCGCCTAGGCGGGGGCAGGGGATCTAACTGTTTGTCTATCCAGCGCTGTGATTCCCCTTGGTTTGTATACAATTCTGCCAGCGCTAGCCTCACCTATCTGGTTTGTGAGTGATTACTGTTGCCCTAAGAAGGTTTCATACAGTACGTCCATTCTTGTGAAACGTAAGATCTGTGTTGTAATACAATAAACAATCTCGCTTTTCACAAAGAATTAGACTTTCTGTCTTTTCCCTTAACATGCCACATGGCAGATTTTTACATTGCGAACTGTCTTCCGATTCTTGCCGACTATGTAAGCCAATGCGCAAAAGGCCATCGGGCCGACGTCGGCCGCCGTTGGCCCGCACACGGCTGTGCGCGGGCCAACGGCGGCCGACATCGGTCCGATGGCCTTTACGTACTGGGAAGGTAACAAACAGTTTTTAAAACACAATGAAATCACCACAACACAAATACAATACCAATAGGCTGTATAATGAAAATCTCGCTTTGTCAATTGCCTTCACAGGGCCGGCAGAGCTCTCCTGAGCACGAATCAGCGTGGAAATTTAAAAAAATATACGGCCGTGTTAACCCCTTTACTCATGCTGATACCGGAACCGTAAACAGGACCGGCGGTTGCAAGCACAAACTGAGGGGTTAATCTTGGCAGCGTGTGTGCACAGGGCGAGGTACACAAGATCTTCCAACGTCACAATGCGCACATTTGTGCGCTAGCTGCCGAGTGTGATTTTCTAATGCCGCGCGGGATTTAATTAGTACAGTTAGTTTGAGGAGTGTAGCGAACCTTTACGAACTGAATAAACAGTTTCATCCAAACTCGAAGTAATATGAAAAAAAGAGTTGGCAACACTGACTTCAACACCGGTGTAACATGTTCGATCGTAACAGGCGGCTCAGCAGCGCCTAGATCAGTAACTTGTGACAAAAGCCTCTCGGACCGGCGAACGTCCGCCGCAATTGGCCAGGCCAATTGCGGCGGACGTCGGTCCGATGACCTACTACGTACTGGTTAAACGGTGCAAGCCAAACAGCCAATTTTTTAGTGGCGGGGCACATAATGGGGTTGGGTTGATATTATAGTGCCGGCCACTCGTCGAAACGCAGACTGAAACCCCGACACCTTCTTGAGCTTTAAACGGTACGCAGACGCAAATGGCCTGAAAGTTGCCAGATTATTCTTTTGTGTGGCATTTACCTAAAAATCCAGGCAGAAAGTAGGAGAAATCAGTCTCCGTCAAGAAAAACAGTCAAAGACCATCTAACTCTTTGACATTTCAGAATCGTCGGGCTAAGCCTTTTTCGTTCTTTCTGTCTTTTGTTGGGGTGGGGGGGGGGGGGGGGGTGTTCAGTTGACCACCGAGTACCAGTCAGGCAAAGTCGAGTAGTGCAAACTATGATAGCTCAAAGGTATCAGTACCGAGTAGGTTAAAGAACCTCGGGCCGAAGTCGACCGCTCACAACCGTGCGCGGGGCCACCGTTGCCGACGTCGGCCCGAAGATCTGTGCTCACTGGTTATCCGCGTTCAATGAAACCGCTATATGATTGGCGCTAGAAACGAACTGGTCCGATCGTGTGTAACAGAGGCCTTTGGCCTGCCGGGGCCCATGGGAATTTGTGCCACTTGCAAACAGACTGAAAGTGCTTCGCAGAGCGACTGCAATACTTGATGGTCAGCGGACTGGAACCACCTTCATCCGATTTGCGAGCGATAATTACCTGAAATGCAATATCCAAAATGGCGTTCCTCTGTCCCAGTCGCAAAAGTAGCAGGCAGAAAAAGAAGAAAGGTGAGTAAACATTCTATTTTTTCTTTGGAGACTTTGTGCTTTTCAGTTTTGTAGATACGCATAATGTAGGGCCTATTCTCTTTGGTCTAATGTGGAAACCAGACCGTTCTTTTTGTTGGGGCATTGGTTGTCAAATTCCGGCTTTAAGCCACAACGGCGAGCCAATTTCATGCGACAGCGATTTTGCAGAATAGAAATATT
>BTPG01000006.1:126712647-126844284 GCA_036245525.1 Semisulcospira habei
TGAACATTACGTGTTGACACCCCGGCCGGCTGACATACACTTACATGCTGGCGAATTTCACAGCCTGAACAGAAAGAAATTGCCCACTACCCCTCCCATGGACACATTCCACACAAATTTACTACAATCACATGCCTGTGGTCGCGCGTGCTGGCGACACTCAAAACTTGATATGCGACTGCACTCAGTCAACTCGGTTTACAAGTTACAGTGGCGTCGTCACTGTTTTGATGCACGGCTTCACACCCACCGCCAACAGCCGGAGATGCATCCGCGATTAGGCCAGCTCATTGGTAGTGCCTGCTCAGCTTGGTGCCTGGAACGGCACCAGGTTGAGCAAGCACTAATCCTTGAGATGTCGTGGTCGTCTCATCTCTTGTAGTCCCAAGCATACCAGACTGTCCTTGAGATTTTAGTGTCGATTTGTCCGTAAGCCGGTAAAGGGTTGTGCTGAGTTTAACCCCTTGACTGCTACTAACGATACCGTTCGGCGGAAAAGACGCTTAGTTACGCGTCTTTTCGACCTAACGGATTGTCTGTAGCAGTCAAGGGGTTAAATTAAGTTATGGCAAATAGAAACAAAATAAGGGAGTGCATTATTTACGGGCGATCCATCAGTGGTGTAAAACTTGGGCGCGTCAGTGTACTTTATATTTTGTGTGTGGCCGAAATTCAAATTTCAGGGTGTGATGTAAAACAACGCGATGATGGAAAGCTGATAAAACACTGGGCTAGGTTCTTTTTTGTTGGTCATTTGTACTTTACTCTTTATTACCCCACCACCACTACCCCCACCCCCACCCCCGTCCCCACACACACATACTCCGGCTGTTAGATTATGGTTGTGTTGTTCCGTGAGAGCGTGCATGTATTAATCGTAGGAAACGATCCGTTATTTATTTGAGCTATCATGGTTACGTATCACGTACCTTTTCAGTAAGATTCTCTATCGTTCGCACAGAGAGCGAATTGGCTTTGTTGTGATATGCTAGGGCGTACCCAACGGAGAAAGAAACACGCTTATAAGCACTTCTCCGTTGGGTACTTCTTTGCATTTTACACGCTTGGCAGTCACCTTTTTGGTCTGGATTATTTGTGATATGCTAGGATTTGACCGGAAGATTCTAGAAAAGTCGCACGGAGAAGAGCGGTGAGTTTTTGTGATGCATAGATTCGCTGAGAATAAACCAGAACGTTCGAGCAAAATCGCGCTCTGTCTAGTGACCTCGAATGTGTGACATCAAAGTGTCGGCAACATTTTGCAACTCAGTATCAAAGCCGCTCTAATATTCATAGTCATAGTTGTTTTCTGTACGCGTGAATTTAGCAGCCGGTCAGTGTGTATTATGGCAAGGTCGTGAACGGTCTACCATACTCTTATGTGACGTCATTACACACTGGGATTTGGGGCTGAAATTAGCAGTCGAATTTTTGTAGACGACTATTGTAGTTTATTCTAGAAAGTTCTCTTTTATTAATATTTATGAGTTTCAGTTACGTGTTCCGTTCTGATTGGTTGCGTTGTGTGACAGTGAATTCGTTGGATTATTCTGGAAAGCATACCACTATAAAAGATGGTGCTAGGAAGCACGTGTGTACATTGTCATACATTGTCAGTTGTAGGGACACACAGTTTATCGTAAGTACGTGGCCCGTATAGGGTGTACATTGTGAGACGCAGCATAACGGTGGTGTAAGTTGTATGAGAAACGTGTGTCGCTAATTTTGCAGAAGAGACATTGTATCGGCAGTGGTGGTGCATTTGGGAATGCATTGCGTGGAGATTGCATCGCTGAAATAAAATATTGTTGGACTGAACTGTTACTCCAGTATTGTTTACAACCTTAAGCCACGTGTGACGGGTTGCAGCTGAATGAAGTTTCTTTAAAAAAAAAAAAAAAAACTTACGTGCGTGCTTCTGGTGTGATATCATACTACGACTACGACTCAACACGTAACACCGGCATTTATTTATTTTTGGTCTTCTGGCCGTAACCCAGTGCGCAGAGGCCATTGGGCCGATGTCGGCCACCTTTCTTGGCACGTGCACAGCTATGCGCGGGCCAACGGCGGCTGACGTCGGCCCCATGGCCTTTTGCGCGTCGGGACGATGCCAACGGGACGATTAACGGAGTTTTTTTTATACTTGCTAGAGGCACCCCGCTATTTGAATAATTAAAGGGGGCAAGTCCAAGTGCCTGTGCATTTAACTGCGAAGTATAGGCCCATTACACAACGCTAGTCTACAATAACAACACCGACACAAACTGTCTCTGTCCCCACTCCTCCATTTTGTGTCACAAACACTCGGAGTGCACTCACTCGGTAGTAACCCCCCCCCCCTCCCCCCAATGACAATGACAGAAAATGTATGTGATTGTGTCAGTGATTTTGGACCTTCCCAACGTGGTCGGCCCGATGGCATTTTGCACATTGGGTTACGGCTTACGAGAGTACCAAAGCACATTCGGCAGTTTTTCGTATTTTGGCAAAAACAAACGTTCGTATTTGTTTTTTCATCCAGAAAATCATGACCTGTGTTTTAGATGGTCTAAAAACAAACTTTAAAATTAACATATTCGAGACGAGCTGCATTCGGACGTTTTGTTCTCCAATCATCAATGTATATTAAGTGCAACAACAGTCTACAATAACTACACAGAAAATGTCTCTCTCCACTCTCCATTGTGTGCGTTATTTCAGTTACCTGACCCTCTGCGTTGTTCCGTTCACAGTTCTAATATCTTGTAGTTGACAGAGTGTCAGTAGGTCACGTTGTTTTCTTTTAATCAAACACACGCCACGTTTGTTAAACACAAGGCTGACACACATACAACTTGATGGGTTTAAAAATGTAGGCCTAACTGAATGTTCCTATACACAATTAGCTGGTTGGCCATAGGATTGTGAGGAGACTGGGAGGGGTAGGTTGGTGAGGTAGTCAAGTCAGTCCCAGCAGGTATGTTTGTGACAAAGGGTGTCAGTGGACGAGAGTGACTGAGATATGTTGGCGTGTGAGTGGGAGGGTGCAGTGAGGGTTTTTCCATGTTGTGTTGTGTAGTCAAACGTCACAACTGCGACGCGGAACTCGGCAAGCCCATGCGTGCCGGGCTGAGCGGCCGGCTGATCATCCAGTTTCATCAGTTCATCCTCGACACACTTAGTACTCAGTATGAAGTACAACTGCTTACAAGAATGAATCGACCATGATAGTTTATGGCGCGTGGTGCCAGAATAACATGACGCCTCAGTCAGTAGGTGTTGGCGCCAAGCTATCCTAGCACCACCCATATCCATGCTAATCTCTCTGTTTGTTCTTTGTTTGTCTATTTTGACAAAGGGTATTTACCCGAAATATTAATAAATTGTGTTGTACCCGTCTTTTCTAAGCGTGTTTTTTTCTCCGTTGGGTACTTCTTTGCATATTACACGCTTGGCAGTCACCTTTTTGGTCTGGATTACTGACCATAGCCTGGTCGAATTTTCTCTTGTACCGCCTAGTCGTTTAGGATTTTCAGTGCGACACTGACTATGGCTTTAACCCTTATCATTCGGAATACACCAGTGTGTGAAATAAGTTTGACTAAAATAGTTCAAGGGTAGTGCCAGAATAGCTCGGCGCCTCTAGGCGCCAAGCTATTCTGGCATACCGTTGTACTAAAGCCATTGGTCTATATCTTATCTGTAAGTACTATAATGTAGTTTGCATATGGCAGTTTACAAAAATTTGAAGCTTTTATCCTCAGTATGATGTGGCCAATGGGTTAATATGTTACTACTACTCAAAAACGGGTAAGGACCCCCTGTGCCCTGTTTTACTGAGCAGCCGGATGCCGGATCAGAGCTTATCCACACTCTTCTGGATGTCTCCGGCGTGATTCGCTCATGTAGCGCGGTGGTATTGATTCGAGGGAGACAACCACTGAGCGTGGAACTTATCATAAGTGAGACAGTACCGGCCACAGGCATCTGACAGAAAGGACCGTACCTAGCTCCCTGTATCGACCCGGGCAAGCTGAATTGACCGTTAGCCCCAAATAGGAGAATCTTTATGTCCATGCCGGACGCCAGAAAGGTCACACCTGGCGCGGCGTTCCGGCAAGTTGTTGTCAGTTGTGAACCAGTGACATATCATCACGTCTGTTTATTTCGTTGTTGCTTTTGCAGTTGCTATTGGTATGTATGATGGTTTGTTAAAAGTTGTGTGTTGTGTTGTGTTGTGTTGTGTTGTTGGAGTGAAAACAAAATACCGCCAGGATTCCATATGAATACAGGACAATTTGAAGATAAACCCTTATCATTATGCATCGGATCCTGGATCCGTCTGACATCCTGATGACTGATCTAGGGTCCGATACGCTTTGTTCTCCGCTTCTCTAAAAGGGGTTGTTACAACTTCAAAATTTCCTTCTTGTGTTTTGTGTTGTGCTGTGTTGCGTCCGTTGTGTTGTGTTGTGTCAGTTGTGAGTTTAGGGGGCTATTTTGTTTTGACCCTGAAGCTTTTTTTTTTTTTTTTTTTTTTGGGGGGGGGGGGGGAGGGGGGGGGGAGGGTTGGGGCGGGGGAAGAGAGGGCAAAGCGTTTAAACGGGCAGAGTCAGTCACTAAGTTTAACCCTTTTTATCCTCATACACCATTGCTTGAAATAATTTGACTATCGGATAGTTCAAGGGAGGTGTCAGAATAGCTTGGCGCCGTAGGCGCCAAGCTATTCCGGCACCGCCCTTGAACTAAAATGGTTGATCTATCTTGTAATCTGTAATGAAGCCTTCATAGGACAATAAGCAAATTGTTAAAAAATCAGCTTCAGGATGTAATGGGTTAAAAATAAAGATCACGTCCGCCTGCGCGGGATATTACGATAGATCCATCTCTCCAGGAAGTGAAGAGCCACTCTAAAAATAAGGCTTAATCATTGTACAGCCCGCAGCCAAGACAGCGATCGATTTCTCATCAGTCGAAGCCGACGGCTTCGTTCCTGACCTGCTTAGAATAAGGTCAATTATGTTATGCTGGGTCAACCTCTCAGTCCATCTATAATAGTCCGTCTTAGAATAAGAGATGCAAAGACGTAAATCAGTCCCATCGTCACGAGCAAGAGGCAAAGATTCTCCAGAGCCCCTGCGACCCTTGAGAATCTTTGCATTTTGGAGACGGGCGTCGGCCGGCCGGAATTGGTAGCAGCTGTATACAGTCAAGTGCGCATTTGGACATTTTTAGAAAAAAAAAAGAGATGCGGGTACCGACGTAAAATCGAACCTGATCGATTCGAGCATTAGGCAAAGATTCTCAAGAGCCCCTTGCGACTGCAGAAGCTTATGAGAGTCTATTCGTCTTGCAGTCGATAGAAGTTGGTTGAGCCGGGGGCTGTTTTTGTGTGATCTCACACCAGTTAGCATTACTTAAGATGTTCTCAAAATGAGGAGATGAACTGAAAATCGAATCGATACGGGCAAGAGGCAAAGATTCTCATGAGCCCATGAGACTGACGGGGCTCATGAGAATCTGTGCCTCTTGCACACGTGAGACATTGGTGTGGTTTAAAGGCCGTAATGAATTCCCCATATGTAAAGTCATGCGCAGACACTCCGAGGTGTAAATATACGCCGCATGTCATAATTCACAAAACCTTGACATAAATCCTAAAACTGGTAAATAGCTCTTCCTCAAAATAACATTGACAAATTCTGGGTCAGCTGTTACCTGTGACCCAACTGCACTGACAGGGTTTCATCAGTCCCAGACCGTGCACTGATTGCAGTGCACAAGGTCTAATAACTAACCTCATGCTGAGTGATAGATTACCAATAGCTGGGCTTTCTGTCATGTCAAATTTTTCGCACATCTGAAAGTCATCGATTCATTACGGAATCAGATGTGCGGACTACTGTCTACTCGAACGGGAGGCGGGGAGAATGCGGGACATTGAGATGGTGGCAGTTGCAGGGGAAGGGGCCGGCGGGGTGGTGTAGACTAAAGCCGGGACAGGTCGGCAGGATAATGATTTAGAGCGGCGGACTTGAATCAGTTCAGATTAGCATACATACAAGCAAATGGGTAAGGTCACCATAACCACCACCAACAACAAACACTGAATAACAATTAACCGTCCTCTGCCGGGACAGTGACTTCTGTGTGAGTTTAGTCTAGACTGTTCTGCCTTCTGTTCTGCCTTCTGTTGCAGTGAGACCAGAGTCACAGTTGCTCAGTCAGAAGGCCGGCGTCACTCAGTTCCATTCATCTACATGTACCTAGTCTAAGCAACCGTATCTTTCACACACATTGACACACACACACACACACACACACACACACACACACACACACACACACACACACACACACACACAGAGAGAGAGAGAGAGAGAGACTGAGACTCAGAGAGAGAGAGAGAGAGAGAGAGAGAGAGACTGATAACGATAACTTCCAAGGATAAATGAATGAGGTGCAGAGTCCTTTTTCTGTCGTGTCCTTGCTACGTCTACTTTTTTTTTTTTTTAACTTCAGTGAACGACAACAAACAACAAGAGACGGAGCGAGTCCAACTACTCCGCCAACCCCGCCCATAATATTATTACTACCCGCTCAGCACCGGCCTCCACCCCCACCCCAACCGACCCGCCGCGACCCGACCCTGTGGTTAATATTCTTCTTTGCATAAGAACGAGCAGGCACACACCCACTAACATGCAGGTAACAATGCAGGTAACAATCACCAGACATTATAAATCTTTTTACCCCACTCTTTTCATGGCTCGTATGACCCGAGCACATTCCGTCTGCGAAACGCCACCCATGTGGAAGAGGCATAGAGCTTCATGAGCCCTGGCAATTTGCGGGGACTCATGAAGATATATGCCTCTTGTTTTTGATTAGTAAACTCTCCGTGCATATCTCAATGGCAGAAGGTTATGGAGAGGCTCAGTGAAATACTGTAACTTCTCTGTGCCTTTTTGGCAAGTTCAATTGGCAAGGAGCCAGACCGCAAAAGAGAACATATCGCCCAGGCCTTGCTTGACTTTAACTGCTACTGCCATCTACTGAAATGGATCAACACTGACAGCTGAAAGGTAGTGTCTGATTAGCTTGGCGCCTAGGGGAGGGCGCCAAGCTAATCAAGCTCTACCCTTGATCTCATTGTACTGGCAATCGAGCCAACTCCCGACGGCCAGTTCGCCCTTGTCCGCAGTTTTCAGTAGAACGTAATAAATAAATATCACATGGTCCCAGCAGTGAAAGGTCGGGTAGACCGCCGAGAAGTGGGGGTGGGGGGAAGGAAGGGCAACAGTGTGAATGATGTAGGTTTGTTGGTATACAATCAATGCATACAATTTTCTGTGTCAGTTTTGAATGCACAGAATTACTAAGTGGAAGCACTGTAGATATTGCTGTGGTATTCTGACTCGGACTGCTCCCAGAAAAGGTGGAGTCCAATCTTTAGAGAAATCATAAATAGGCCAAAATATGTTTATACGTTTGATGTATAGAAGCCACAAGTCAACACTAACTGTTACAGGACTGATTCATAATTACACGAACTGAAGTTAATGAATCAGCCTATTTCGGATATTGTAAATGAGAGGACGAGTACAGTGGATAGCCAGTGCTGACCGCTTTGACTTAGCAAACTTGTATGTTGATTACAGGTGCTTCACTGGGTTTGCGGTTGCCGGTAATGCTGCCATCGATTGGTTTACCATCGGCCGCTTGTACTGCTGACTCACACAGTACTCAGTACACAGTAAACAATCAATCAATGTTCAACCGATCATTATAACACATGCATTAAATACATCTATTTTTCACATGAACAGTCAGTTTGAACATTGACTGCTAGTTCGGGTTTAACCCCTCCGCTGCCGAGAACATTTTAACACCACCCATCTGCAAGAGGTATAGATCCTCATGAGCGCCCGCAGTTGCGGGGGCTCATGAGGATCTATGGCTCTTGCCAAAAAAAACAACAACACACATTTCGTTTTCATGCTCCTTTGACAGCTGGGTATCTGTGACATGGACTACTTGAATTTACATCCGCGATGTCAAAAACACAACTTCGGCCGTCCCGACTGGCAGTCAGTGAAGGGGTTAACAAGAGAGGCATTCAGGCGAGCCCTAAAGACCCATCGGTGGGTCTTTTTTTCTGTCTGCTACGAATGACTTTTGTCACAGACCTGTTATGTTGAAGTCATCTCCATCAGTAGTAATGTGTGTGTATGGTGTGCCGGCGCGCGCATGCGTGAGTGCGAGTATGAGTCCATAAGCGTAGCATTTTTTTAATGGTGACTTTATAGATTGTTTATAGAGTGCGTTGTATTTTTTTAAATACTTTTTTTGTAAACGGCTGCGTTTTTGTAATTAGTTATTTTTGTACAATTAGTTTTTGTTAAGCACCTAGAGCTCTAGTCCGAAGTCTACTCATTGTAATTATTAACGTCTTATTAGTTATTATGTAGGCTGCACGTCCTTATGAGAATCTGCGGTTCTTGCTGACGGCAGAGATCTGTTCAGTTCCCATCCTCAAGTCGAGGTCCATCCAGTTCAGCCTTTGAGTTGATTCTTTGAAAGTCGGACCGGCTGCTTACCTTGGGTCAGTGACCCTCCTTGTCATATCTCATGTACCGCTATCTATCTTCAGTGTCTAACTCATTGTGCCTGAGGTTGTTTGGCATCCTGTCTCGGAAGACAACGTAGTATATGCGCTTGCTGGGTCAGTCACTGGAGTGACCTCTCCAGGGCGCAAGCCTGGGCGAAGTGTATGGAGATCCTCGGATGCCCAGTCGTCAAGATCCCCCTCTCGGCCTCGCTGATGTAGTCCAAAGGAATGCAAAGCAGTACGTTTGGCACCAGTTTGGTTGCAGGAGCTGCCAGAACAGTGCGTGAATACAGGCAGCTGTCTGCCTTCGGGGCTCCACTCCTGATTTGAAGGGTTTACTCCCCCACATTTGGCCGTTGGATCCAACCTGATCTCCTCCGTCCTCTAGCGGCCGTTGGCTGTCAGAAACAGCTCATCCTCCTAGTGGTGCAATGTGAACACCGGCCACCCCCTCACGTGGTTTAGCCCACCAGCTGAGGTGGTTTGCCAGGGTGTGGCGCTTGGAGCCAGCACGTGAGAGTAAGGAGATGGAGGAGGACCAGTGATGCCCGTCCGTCCTATGTAGGACGCAGCTGCCGAACAGCAAAGGTACTACCTCTATCCAGAGCCCCCTACACCCCGTGCCTGAGGTACTGACGAAATATCCACACATTTTGGAGTTATCGTCTGAGGACTGCATTACAATTCAGGAGACAGACTGATTGACCATGATAGTTCAAGGGTGGTCAGTGGCAGAATAGCTTGGCGCCTGTAGGCGCCAAGCTATTCCGGCCACCACCCTTGAGTGTGACTATCATGGTCGAGCCAATAAGTCTTGCTGTGGTGTGTCGCGGGTGACGGATGAGCTAAGCATGTGTGGAACTCCAAGCCGACATGGGCCAAACTGAGTCGTCGACCTCTGTAAATGCTGAAGGGGGGGGGGGGGGGGGGGGCGGGGGGGAGGGCTTGGAGGGGATCGGGACTCAACAACACTGAAACTACAACAAGAGAGAAACTACAACAAGAGAGAGAGAGAGAGAGAGACTACTCCAACCTATGCTATAACGGCCCCGGGCGGGCTTGAGCGGCTGACGCAGGACTAAGCTCAGTCACTCATTCAGCTGGCACCTGATCGGTCGGCGTTGACTGAGTACTAACTTGGCCCGCTGCGTACTACGTTATCGCCAGTACATTATGCAATACGTGCCATGGGTATAATGATGACCGCCGGTCTGGGGTCAATGTCCCAGACACACTAAGAGAGCACAGAGGCGGATCAGCTACCTCCCAGATGAGGGGGGGGGGGGAGTCTCCCAACTTTCAGCCTGACCCATGTTTAGTCTGACAAAAGCCTCCCTTCGCCAGACCTTGTTTGACATGTAGCGGCTAGCGCCTCCGTCGGATCGTAGGCCGGCGCAATCGCCGACACTTTGTGCCAACGATCGTAGAGTGATATCATAGTTCTCGTGATACGACGTGCTAGCGAGACACACAGTTCCAAATGATATACCCATTCGGTCGGCAAGTGTAAGAACGAAAGGAGTAGGCGAATCATTATGTAGTCTTTGTTACGGGTATTTTGTACTACTTGCTTTTTGACGATTTGCCACCAGCTAACTTATTTGCCGCGTCACGTACACAATTTTGATTCTTCAAATAGTGGCATTGATTCTGAGTTTCCCTCAATGCTACATACAAACCTAAGACCAGTGCGAACTAAATCAAGAGACGGAAGCAGGCTATTCCAGGCTGTCAAGTTATTCCGGCAGTCATTTACACAGCTCGTACTGAAAACTCAGTCAATGCACAGAAGGAATCTTGAATATCAGTGCCATATTTTCGATTGTGTGCCGTATAGCGAGAAATGCTTTATATTTGTGGTCAATGAAGGGACTGAATATCGACTTTTTGCTGGGCAATTTTTGTATGTAAGTCACGACGCGGTACCGTGGTAGCTCTTTTTACTGCGCTACCGGTAGACGGCCACGGTTGTCCTCTGAGATTAGTCACGTGTGACTGACTTTTGTCAGTCAGGGAGCCTCATCACCTGTAACTGGCCGCGAGGGCTGTGACCCTCGGCAGGTATCTTTAGCCACAGGTATGTATAAATCATTGTTCTGTGTCAGTTGCAGAATGGAAATCCAGGGAGGAAAACGGATTTGTTCAATAGCATGTCCGTTGAAAGGTCCTGGTAAATCAAAGTGGCACAGTTGGAGTTCGCCTGAGTTGATCAGTGTTCAGGTCGTACTCCATAGGCAATAGATTTCCATGTCCCCCATAACCCGCCCATCAGGGCCGTCCATGATCACCTCGGTGCTGTGGACGTTAAATCCGAACTAACTAACTAACTTGCAGAATGGAGTCCGAAATAGCTCAGGCGGTTAAACGTCGGAGCAGGAGAGCAAAGGGAATCGCCGGGTGGGTTCGAATCCCGTCCCGGCCCCGGTAGATGGACTCACAATCCAGAGGGAAAAACGGATTTGTTCAATAGCATGTCCGCCGTTGAAAGGTCCCGGTAAATCAAAGTGGCACAGTTGGAGTGCGCCTGAGTTGATCAGTGTTCATGTCGTACTCCATAGGCAATAGATTTCCCTGTCCCCCATAACCCGCCCGTCAGGGCCGTCCATGATCATAACCCTGCTGTGGACGTTAAACCCGAACTAACCAACCAGTTGCAGAATGATGACAAGCCTATCTTGATACTCATGTAGTCCATGCCCTTCCGTGTGCAGGGGACATAGATTCAAATGGGCCCTGGGATCACAGATGGTTCACTCATGAGCAGCTATGATCAGCTACACAATATGCAAATGCATGGGATGGTCGCTGCGTAATAGACCACCTCTATAACACGGGTAGCGGAAATACCCGCTACTATTCCCCACTATCCGTTTTATGAATTAGACAACGACCTCTTTCTTTTTATTTTTGGACCAACCTGATGAGGTGGGGTCCGGAAGCGTTTCTTTTTGGCCCCCTCAAACTTCCCCCATTAACCCTTTAAGTCACAAGGTCCCATTTCTCAAATTTTGGAGGTGTTGCCACCTAACGACTATGTGCCAGTTGCAGGAGATGGCTTGACCATGATAATTCAAGGGTAGTGCCAGATTAGCTTGGCGCCTGTGCAGACGCCAAGCTAATCTGGCACTACCCTTGAATTATCATGGTCAAGCCATCTCCTGCTTTAGAGATCCAGGCGGGGCTGAAAGGGTAAAAAAAAAAAAAAAAAAAAAAAAAAAAACCCGAAGAAAACAGACAAAGTTGAGTTGCGGGACATGTTGGGCAGAGAGAAGAGAAAAATTGGAAAATTAAGCAGGAGCCATGCGTCTGATGTAGACAGGGCATAATTTCATTAGTCAGCCATGCGCAGTTTTCATCGGATCGGCGGCTCCGGAGTTGTTTTTTGAGCAGCCTCACGGCACAGCCTTCATCAAGTCAGACGCAGAGATGCACAGTGGACACGAAACTGATGTCGAATACACCTCAGTACCAGCAAGACTCGGCATAGATTCTCATGAGACCCTGCGACAGCAGGGGCTCATGAGAATCTACGCCACTTGCAGATGGTCGAGGTCTCGCGGCTGAGGAAGTGCATGCGCACGCAGAGAGTAACTCGCAGTGGGAGGCACGTGCATGGTGCATCTCTAACCTGAGTATGATCGATAATGGGGTCTGCGCAGTATCAGTCGGCTTCACAGTCTGTTCATGCGGCACGGCATGTTCGCCGGCGCACATCATGTACAGTGTCTTGGTCTGTGATTTTGGACCTTGCAGCTAAGGGCCGCAAGGTCCAAAACTATGGTCACAGGCCAACACATTTGCACGCGGGACTGCGATTGCATGTGCGCACACCGACACACGCACATGGCAAAACACGAGCGTGCAGTCTCCCTGTCAGTCCTAGCCCCAACACACACACACACACACACAATCACAATGTACTTAAGTATTACTTAATAATAATAATAATAATAAAGGTAATTTGTATAGCGCCTAATCCCCAAGGTGCTCTAGGCGCTTTACAACTACAGTAATGAAACAGTGAAGCAGAATACAAAAGCAAGCACATACACAACCAAAAAGAAATACATTGATTTACAAGGAGCAGAAAACTCACACACACACACACACACACACACACACACACACACACACACACACACACACACACACACACACACACACACATGATGAGCCGGCAGACAAAATGGTCTTTACGTATATGCAACAGAGAAAAGGTGTGTTTTAAGCTTGGATTTGAAAATGGAAAGAGATGATGAGTGACGCACATCAGCTGGGAGAGCGTTCCATGTAATGGGACCAAAATACGAAAATGCACGATGACCTTGAGTAACCTTATTACGTCTAGGGATACGGAAAACACGAGTGTCTGAAGCAGAGCGTAGTGAGCGGGACGGTGTATATAGCTGGACAAGATCAGATAAGTAAGGAGGGGCAGAACCAGAGATGATGTTGAAACAAATAACACAGACTTTATACTGAATTCTGTATGAAACTGGCAGCCAGTGCAAATCAGCTAGTAGAGGCATAATGTGTTCACGTTTCGGTACACGAAAAATCAGACGTGCAGCACAGTTCATGACTCTCTGGATTTGGTCAAGAAGATTTTGCGGAACACCGGACAAAAGAGAATTGCAATAGTCTATTCGGGACAGCACAAGGGAGATAACAAGTGTTTTGGTAACTTCAACAATCAGCAGATGTCGAACAGTGCTGATCCTTCTGAGTTCAATGAAGGCAAGCTGGCAAACCTTTTTTCACTTGTTCCTTCATTGTCAGCCTGTTGTCAAAAATGACACCCAAGTTACGGGCCGAGCTAGAAAAGGAGATGGCACGCTCGCCCACCATCATTGACTCAGGAAGATCAGCACTGCACGTAGAGGAGCACGTCATTCGGAGGGACTCAGTTTTGTCACTGTTCAGCCGGAGCTTGTTCTGTGTGGTCCACTTCTGAACATCACAAATACAAGCCTCCAAAGACTGCACCATCTGATCAACATGTTCACGAAGGGGGTGTTTGTACAATTCTGTATCATCTGCATATAAATGATAAGAAACAAAGTGACGCTCAATGACATGCAACAGGGGCTGTGTATACAAAGTAAAGAGAACAGGCCCCAAGACCGACCCTTGCGGAACGCCACAAAGCAGCTCAACAGGGTGGGACTCAAATCCTGCCACTGAAACCATCTGCAAGCGACCAACAAAGTAGGATTGGAAAAATTTCAGTGCAGTGCTTTGAATGCCAAACACATCACAAAGGCGGGCAAGTATCATGGTCAATGGTATCAAACGCTGCGCTCAGATCGAGCAGAGTCAGAACAGAGATTAGATCTTCATCGCTAGCACCAAGTAGGTCATTCACAACACGCAGCAATGCTGTCTCCGTGCTATGACTAGACCTATATGCTGACTGGAACACATGCCGCAGACCATTATTCTTGATATTGTCCATTTGTCATGCTTCTCTTTCTGGCACTGGACCCACTTATCTCTCAGAGCTCCTTCACTGTTATATCCCTTCGAGGCAATTGCGCAGTTCGTCTGACAATAAAATGCTTCGTATTCCTACAGTAAAGACTAAAGGATTTGGGCAGAGATTCTTTTCTTACCAGGGTCCATCAGCCTGGAATGATCTTCCTAAATCATTGAGACACAGTGAGTCTAGTGCCAGTTTTAAACACAGCCTTAAAACTCATCTTTTCCCATCTTGATTATCAGTGTTCATGTAATTAGTCATTTTCAGTTTTTTTGTGTAATTGTACATGTGGCTTCTTGATTATCAGTGTTCATGTAATTAGTCATTTTCTGTTTTCTGTGTAATTGTACATGTGGCTTTGTCACCTTTGTGTAATATTTTCCTTGTCCATATGTACGGCGCCTAGAGCATCTTACCATGTATAGGCGCCTCATAAATCTTCCTTATTATTATTATTATAAGTGGTCTAGCAGCTGCGTGAGCACTATCTTTTTCAGAAGCTTTGAAAGAAAAGGTAGGTTGGATACGGGTCTGTAGTTGTTCAAACTGTTGGGATCAAGTGAAGGTTTTTTTAAGAGCGGCTTAACAATTGCAGTTTTGAAACAGGTAGGTACAGTGCCATGCAAGAGGGACTCATTTACAATAGCTGTAACAACTGGTACAATTGCATCTTTACATTCAAAAAGAAGGGACGAAGGCACAGGGTCTAGCTCACAGGTCTTGAGAGACATCTTATTCATGGTGTCTAGCACTACCTTTTCAGTCCTTTGCTGGCCGCACTCCTCTTGCATACCTGAAGCATGCATGAGGAGTGCCAGCAAAACACAAATGAGCAAGATGTCTGAGCATCATCATTTGTCAATGTTGTCACGTATTGTTCTGACTTTGCAACAGAAAAAGCGAGAGAACAGTTCTGGGAGATCACGGATTGGGTGTGTGCTGGGCAGTTGAACAGATTTGGTCTTACCCGAGAGTCCATTAGTCACACGGAAAAGTTCTTTGCAAGTACTTGCTGCAGCAACGTTTGCGCAGATGAAAGCAGTCTTGGCATTGGTGGTCAAGCGAGTGATTTTATACTTCAAACCATTCAGAATCTGTTTATGAACAGTCAGCCCAGACTTGAGCCAACACCTCTCTGCCTGACGCCTTTCGTGCTTCAAGGTGCGCCGCAGTTCAGCGGCCACAGACGGGTAGCAGGGCCTGGAGTGATGCTGCGACACCCGGCGGCGAGTGGCGGGAGCATGCTGGTCTAGGACAGCCCGCAGACCAGCGTTGAGTTGCTCGGCCGAGATGTGGGGACGGATGCCGACGGATTCCTTATTTACGCCTGTCACCCCCCCCCCCCCCCCCCCCCCCCCCCAGGGTATAGGCCGTCGACGAGAGACCTCCAGCGACTCCTGTTCTGTACTTCTCCTTCTATTTTACTCCAGGGAGTGGTTCCCAGTCTCATGATGTCTGCTTGGAGGTCTCGACGCCAGGTGTTTCTCGGCCTGCCTCAGTCTTTTC
This sequence comes from Semisulcospira habei, assembly GCA_036245525.1. NCBI lineage: Eukaryota > Metazoa > Mollusca > Gastropoda > Semisulcospiridae > Semisulcospira > Semisulcospira habei. The sequence goes on from BTPG01000006.1 coordinate 126,728,226, forward strand.
CTCTTTCCCTGGGGGTTCCATGACAATGCCTGCCTAGTGATACTGGAAGCTGGCTTTCTCAGACTGTGACCAATCCATCCAAATCTTCTTAATCGTATCCCCACTTAACAGCGTTTTCTGGCCAGACTGCGTCTACCTGGCTTCCCTGATACCTAGCAGGGAAAGGTTGTACTTTTGCATTTCCGCTGCTATCTGGGCGGCCTTGCCGCTCTGGTACATGGTCTTGACATTCCATATGCCCATGATTGTGTCCCTGGATCAGTAGAGAGAGGCGGCTCGGTCCTGTGGCTTCCGAAGACTTCTGGCTTTCACCACACGACGTCATAAATCTTCTGGCAGAAGAACCTTCCTCCTCCAGGAAAGAAATTGCTGTCTGTCATTTCGTCGGCGTTTTTGTAGCTATTTCCTTATTTGCAGGGTGGGGAAGCTACCCCCACGCCCAACCCCCTTACTAGGAGGACCAGGGGTTTTCTGTCGGGGTCTCCTTACCTTAGACCATGTTGGTTCACGGCACCTTATTTCATTCGGTGCACCGGCCCTCTCGCGAGGGACCCCCTATCCACCACCCAGGGGACGCGCCTCAACGCCATATGGTCCCAGCGCGAGGACACACACAATGTGCACCCTCCCTAACCCTCCCCCCCCCCCACCCGCTCCCACGCCTCATCCCCCCTCCCTGTCTCCATTCCGTCTCAAAAACACACATACATGCAGACGCACAGCCCGGCCACAAAGCCCCGTAATACATTTTTGTTGTTGTTACTAACGCGTATTATATCCTTATCACTGAGAAGGAAACCGGTGGGGGGGAGGGGGGGGGGGGGCGTGCATTGGAAGGTGGTGCATGGTGGCTGTATCCGTTGAATGTTGTAGTATACCGGGATGAATTGAATTTCCTATTTCTATTTCACGTAAAACTCTGAACCCTTATTCTCAGTTCCTGACAAACCGTGTTCTTTGTCAGTTTCATGACTTGTCTGAGGGCCACGTTTAAAAAAACCAAAAACAAAAAAACAGGTGTGCTGCAGATACTGACACGGCTTTGCCGGGGTATCTGGACTCGCAGCACGTCAGTCACAAAATGATAATTTATTTTTTTTAATCCTCGTATGTTACAGAGCCAGTGAACGAGCCATATCTGGGGCGAATCACCGGCAGCGCCAGCGTCAGTGGACACCCTAGTGAGAGTGGGGCTAGAGAAACAATTAACATGGGCTCACTCCGGAGTCGCGCATGACAGTCATCGATGACTTCAGGTACAGTAGAACTTGTTTTGAGCAACTACCTGTTTTCACTAGAGAATGTGGACTTATATGACGGATGCTCACTCAAGATAAAGTATTAAATAGCAAAACGTGTCATCTATCAACGACCATCATTTAGGTGGTGTACAGTGACAGGTGATCTCATACAGTATTGAAGGGCAAATCGTTTATCTATCAACGACCATCATTTAGGTGGTCTACAGTGACAGGTGATCTCATAAGAGTGGTCACTCAAAACAGGTTCTACTATACTGAATAGGGCAACCCCGCGCGGCCCCACGGCCTCCCCCCCCCCCCCCCCTAGTGTTACTCCTTCAGTGCCAGCGGCTAAATCCCATCACTGAAGGACTATGCAATAACTCTGTATCGCTGAAGTGCAGTATGTGAGTGGTGGCGGGATCGAGGTATAGATCCTCACGTGTGTACTCATTTAAAACACCAAAACGCCAGCAACTAAAAACTTCAGTGTCTTTTAACAGACTGTGAGAAAGTCTTTTTTTAAAGTTTCATTGTAACCCCCCAACAATCAATTGATCGATCGATCGATCAAGTACGTGATCAACGCGTCCATCCACCCACCCACCAGTCTATCAGTCAATTTGTGCATCAATCCTACTGTACCGCAGGCAGCATGCACAACTTTGGGAGTAAATTTCACTATTTGACCCTCAATTCCCTCACTCAGTGCCAATGTTGACGATGTGCTCAGCGTCAGCAGTGGGCAACTGGTCTACCACGGAGCAGGAGTGGATGTATGTCATCTCTGACGACGGCAGGGAGGGCTTTTTTCCCCCGGCCGCTCCTTCGCCAAACCCTGCCGCAGCCCAGCATCCAACCGCCGACCCCTACCCACCGCTCTCTTCCAGGTCACCTGCAAGTCTGGTCATGGACTGCTGCTCACCATGACCTCCACTGAAGATGAAGGTATACAAAATACTCATATTAATTTTTTTTTTTAATTTGTGAGGTGGAGGGGAGCTGGGTGACTCTGTGGTAGAGCGTTTGCCACTTGTCTGAAAAGGTCGAGGGTTCAAATCCAGCTGGGGTCAAATTTTGTTCAGACCTTATTTGGTGCCCAAGTCTTTGCAATCACCTTCATGAACTATCACAATAACTTGAGATAAGTTTGACCATGATAATTCATGGGTCGTGCCAGAACAGCTCTTCTTGTGTCGCCCTTGAACTATCATGGTCAAACTTCTCTCATGTTATTGTGGTAGTTCAAGGGTGGTGCCAGAACAGTTTGGCGCTTCTAGCACCAAGCTGTTCTGACACCCCCCTTGAAATATCAAGGGCTGAACGGGTTAACCCATATCATACTGAGGCTAAAAGCTTCAAATTTGTACACTGCCATATGCAAGCTACATTATAGTACTTACAGATAAGGATATAGACCAATGGCTTTAGTTCAAGGGTGGTGAGAGGGGAACTTGGCACCTAGAGGCGCTAAGCTATTCTGGCACTACCCTTGAACTATTTTAGTCAAACTTATTACACACACTGGTGTATTCCGAATGATAAGGGTTAACCAAGGTAGACTACAACATGGACAGTGGAACTATGATCGCCAGTACCATGTTTTTCAACTTTTTACAATTTTCTTTGTCCTGTAGCTCAGCTGCCTTTTTCTCTCATCTGCACATGACTGAGCACACACAGCATGGTTACAATATGATTCTCTGAAGAGCCATCCCTGTACTCTAAAAGTAAAATGGTGCAGATCTTAGCTTTAGAAAGTCAGAAAGCTTCAGTACAGAATGTCACAGTGCTACACACAGTAAAAACATTTATTTCTTCGTTAATTTTTTCTTCTTTAACCCATTCAGCCCTGGGACCCTGCAGCAGGAGATGGATTGATCATGATAATTGAAGGGTAGTGCCAGATGAGCTTGGCGCCTGAAGGCGCCAAGCTCATCTGGCACTACCCTTCATTTATCCTGATCAACCCATCTGCTCAGTACAACTGGTACATAGTCGTCAGACAACACATCCGAAAGCTTGGAAATGCAGCCGTGGGGTAAAGAGGGTTAAATTACATGTGCCTTACACAAGTCTGCTTTATTTCAATATGTTACTTTGTGTTGTACTTACAGCTTTTCATGGATGCTTTTAAGATATTTTGGTTTACAGCACCCTATATATGCTATTAGGTGCATACACTAGCATGTGATTTTGACCATATGGCTTTGAGCACACACACCCCTGCTGGCTGTGTCATAATACCAAGTGGGAGTGATCTCTCTAAAAGCCCAAACTGCTTCTATCTATTTGTGACCATGCAGTGAATTATTATTCTCTCTATTTTTATACATTTACTAAAATATACCATTATTATTCCATATGCCAAATGCAGGGGACATGTCAGTTGCACTAGCTTAGAGGTACCCGTGTATTATGCAGGTGTGAGGGTTTATGAGCATCTGTGCCTCTTACTGATGCCCCAGACTCACCAGAGTACCTCCAGGAAATAGTCCCACGCCATAACCCTCCGAGGCAGCTCCGTTCTGCCGTCCGGTCCAAACTCTGCACCCCAAGTGTTGAAAACCACACAAAGAAGCGACTTGGTTTCCGGGCATTTTCACACTGCGGACCTAGGCTGTGGAATGGACTACCACAATCCTTGAGGGACATTGACTGCATTGGCACCTTCAGGAGGCACCTCAGAACCCAACTCTTTCTTGACTTTTAATTCTAGGACTACTGTGCACCAGAAGTTGCGTGTGTTGTTTTTATTTATTTATTTATTTTATTTTGGGGGCGCCCTGAGCATGCTGCTAGCATGGAGTGGATGCGCATTACAAGTGGACATCATCATCATCATACTGACACATTTCCTATAATTATGTTCCTTAAACACCTGGGGCTCTTTGGCGTTGAATTTACGCAGATTTGAGTAACACAATCGGTCACCGTTGGCAGTGAACTAGTGCATGCAACCAATGGTACTGTAGACATTACCAATGGCTGGCTGCATGCACAGGAGGGTGGGGGGGGGGGGGGGAGGTGGTGTATTGAACTGACAGACATGAAATGAATGATTGTCTCTTTCATCTTATTCAAGGTAATGGTGGAGATGACTCCAACTTCCTCACAAACAGCAGCAGCCAGGTGGGGGGTTTTCCCGATGATGACCGACACCAGACTTTGGCCGATCGAGATGCTGATGATAAAGATGATCTGGCTCTGGGCTGCCGCCATTCGAGAAACACGAGCTGGGAAAATGGGTAGCGCTGTTTCTGTTTGAAGGTACCTACCATTTATTCATGTTATTTTTTTTTTTTTTTTCACCAATACATTATATTTCATACATTATAACCAGTATCGCAGCCTCCACAACATGTATTGCTCAACCTGTTATCTTTACCAGCTGCTACTTTTCTTTCAAGTAAGAGTACATGTGTTTGCATTTGGAAACAAACAAACAAGAACCCAGAATTACAAGTTAACCCAAACACTGTTGATACAATCATTTGAATCTAAACACACAAAGTTTTTGCATCCCTGGCATCACCCTTTAATGATCACTGTCGATCTGACCCCTGAACTGTTGTCCTCAATAAAGATAAATATGATCTAAATGCATGATGATACATGAAGAGGCAAAGATCTTCATGTGCCCCCCGCAGAATGCAGGGACTCACAAAGATCTATGCCTCTGGCAGACAATGTTCTCTGATGGCATATATCTTGTGCCACAGGCATCCAAGAGGATGATGTGAGGCTATCAGCTGGGGAGGTGGTGATGGTTCTCAACAACGAGGATGGTGATTGGCTGTGGGTGAGGAGGAGCGGAGGAGAGAAGGGTTTTGTACCTCGATCATTTCTGTGTCGCCTTCCCAACGACATGCATATTTCAGGTACGCATACAGTGCAGGATAGTCAGAAAATTTAAGATAAAAATAAAAATTATAATTGGTGTTTTTGGTGAAAGTAAAACAACCCCCTTCGAGTCACCAAATCTGCACTTACATACACAGCCCATATCCCCCCCCCCCCCTCCCCTTGCTGAGAAGAGGCAGAATCAATCCATGCCTTTGCTCCCTTCTCAGTGGGGGGAAAAACCTGGGATGTCTAGGTTGTACCAACACTCTTCAGTGGCCTTTAGTCATTTGGAACACTGCAATTATAGTAGTACAAGTAGCTGCACACGCATGTACCTATTACAGCATTTATACATGCTCGGAGCTTTCTTATGTGAGAATCTTGTTTTACAGTACATACTCTTTCAATTACCAAAATAATAGTCATCAGTTCACATTTGGCCCGCTCACGACTGTGTGTGTATATACAAATAGGAGTGGAACTATTGTGTTCATGTTCTCTAGCATAACTAAACCTTTTGTGTAAGGAATATTAGGATTTGTGTGTTTTTTTTAGACTGAAAGTTGAATTTTTTGGTCTAGCACAGCTTCACAATCACACATGCACAACAATGCTTTGTACTGCCCTTTTCTGCTGTGTCCAATTGATTTGTGTTCTCATCTGGATGCAGGTACGAGATCAACACAGTCTGCACCCAGACCCGGCAACTCACAGACCAAGTCTCTCTCTGACCATCCACTCAGCATGACGATGCCATCACAGCTTCCTTCCAACCTCCGCCCTCTTTCCTCCACTGGTCCCCTACTGCTGTCCTCCCACAGTCACCCTCCACATGCCCCAGTTCACAGGCCACACAACTCTGTGGGATCCCATCAAGTAATTTGTTCCCCTTCTGTAAAGATGGCCAGGCCGCCACCTTACCCAGCAAGTGGTCATCCGCATTCTTCTGCTGGCAACATCCTTTCAGGTCACGACTGGGAAAATTTACATTTGAAGAAGGAGGTAACTCCAACTTCTAATGTGAATATTGAATATTTCCAGTCAGAGACCTCCATCATCAAATTTAAATATTGCCTGTGATAAATCTCCCTCTCCTGCTCATGTAAATGTGGTCAGTCAGAAACCACCACCCTATGGACATATTCATCGACCACATTCTTCTACTGGCAATCTACTGTTCATAATGTCTCCATCAGACGTGAGCATTCATACACCAAACACTTCAGCAAACCGACCACTGTCATCCATATGAGCTCTATCAAACATTTCTGCTGTTGCAGATGTAAACAATTACGAGTCACAGGCACCCACATTTTGACCTCACTCATCTACGGGGGCTCCCCTTTCATCGTTTAACCCCTTTGTGCATGCATCCACCGGTGAACAGTACAGGTGGCAGCATGCACAAGGGGGTTAAATTTCCTCCATCTTCATCTGCCAGTGATCCTCCTGTGTATAACCAACATAACCGTCGACCCCACTCCTCTACAGGATCCTTATTGCAGACATTTCCACCCTCGTCTTCTGGTCACTTTTTGCCAGGAACTCAATGCAGACATCAAGCACCAAACAAAAGCAACAGTCATCCATTTTCATCATCAGGTAACAAAACATCTCCACCTGTGGTGGAGTCAACAGGGTACACTCGCTTCCTTTCAGACTCGCGTGCACTCTCAGGCTTTAGACATTCCCTTTCGCAAGATCAGTTTCTACACAGGAGGCATTCATCTGCCGGTGAACCAATCACATATAAACTGAATTCACACCAAAGTTCAGCTGCACTTACAAATGGGCGCCTGAGGCCACCATCCACAAATGACACTTGTTAACATGACATCCGAGAACTGATCACACTGCATCGCTTCACAAGCAAGGCTGCGGATGACATATCAGTGTCCAGTGGTGAGATTGTGTTCAGCGACTTGGCCAAACAACCAGAGAAAGACTGGTTGTGGGTGTTCTCACCGAAGCTGGAAAACATGGCTACATTCTCCGGAGTAATGTTAGAATACCTGGAAATGCTGACGAGTGCATAAGTGGAGGAGTTGCAAGAGTGTGTAAAAGTTTATATGGAAGATAAGGGGACAGATCAACCATGATTGTTGAAGGCATAAAGCTATTCTGGAACCACCCTTGAACAATCATAGTCGATTCACATCTTTTTGTGTATCAGGGCTGAATATATTGATTCCTATCATTTCGGAGACAGACAGGCAGAATGAGAGATACAAGAAAGACAGAGAGAAAGAGATATAGCATAGGCCTGAGTGGGAAAAACATGTTTGTTCTTGCTGTGTACTCAGTACAGGGTCTGTCTCATCCATTCCACTTACAGTATAACATATTTTGAACAGCCAACTGTTTTCCCCAAGTATGTGGCCTTAATCCTTTTCATCTTGATACACTCTAACATGAGATAAATTTGATCATGATAGTTCAAGGGTGGTGCCAGAACAACTAGGCGCCAAGCTGTCCTGGCACCACCCTTGATTTATCATGGGGACGTAGCTTAGTGGATAAGACACTGCGCTGGCAGTCGTAAGATCCCGGGTTCAAATCCCCTGGTGGGCAGGAATGGGATGTAGACTTTTCCTCATTCCCATCAAGTCAAATTTACGTACAGAGTCGGCTTACATTTGCCTGTCTCGCCTTCGTGTGCACAGCACGCATAATCATCAAGTGCGCACGTTAAAAATCCCATTACCACTAATCGAAAAGAGAAGGCCCGGTAGGGCCGGTGAAATAGAAACAGGAATATCTCACATGCACCGAAGTTAATAGCCACGTGGAGGTTTGCACATAAAGTAGCGCTTAGTAGCGGCAGGCTTTCAAAGCTCCAGCTTCCATCCCTACGGCGGCGCCTTGAGCATCTTTAATTAGATGGATATGTGCGCCTTGGAGACACCGTACCTTACCATACCATCAATCTATCACTGGACCTATAATCAAACCTTCAACTCACAAATTAAAAAAAAATCATCCTCAAGACACGATGGGTTAAAATACAGACTTCAGTTGTAGGAAACTTGTCCAAGTCCGCAACTGCCAACCAACTGTCCCTCTATGCTAAAAACAAAGCGGCTAGCACTATGAAGGGCAGATACTGCCTATTGAAAACTACGTGCAGCTCGACCCAGGTGCTCTTGAACATCTTGAACGGCAAAACATTTCACCCTTCATTAACCCATTACATCCTGAGGCTGATTTTGTAAGGTTTGCTTATTGTCCTATGAAGCCTGCATCACAGATTAACTGTTTTAGTTTAGGTGAAAATCTATTCTGGCACCACCCTGGAACTATCAGTCACATTTATTTCAAGCTGTGGGTGTATCAGAATGATAAGGGTTAATCCCTGAGCTGTAGGCTGTGGTGTGTGATTCCTGCAGGAATCAACGCAACAAAAGCCTTTCCAACAGCCAAAGGGTTAACCTTTTGGCTGTTAGTGTTTTTTGTCAAAGTGATTTCTGCAGGAAATCAACGCTACATAAGTGCTACAGACAGAAAAAGGGGTTAAAGACCATCAATCAGGTGGCTAAAAATCCTAAATTATGGACTTGGAACTCTTTAGCTGTAGCACACTAAGGGAGACAGAGTGGGGTGGGGGGGGGGGGGGGGGGGGGTGGGATGGTGAGATCTGTGCAGCCAAGGATCGCTAGGCAGCGCACATGCTTGGCTATTATTAGTGCAGAATGTGTTGTCACACGCTGTTACTTGGAATGTGCACTGGACCAGAAATGAACCCTTTTCATCCTGATACACCAATTGCTTAAAATAAATTTGACTGACAGTTCAAGGGTGGTGCCAGAATAGCTTGGCGCCTGAGGCGCCAAGCCATTCTGGCACCACCCTTGAACTAAAACAGTTAATCTGTGATGCAGCCTTCATAGGACAAGAAGCAAACTTTACAAAATCAGCCTCAGGGTGTAATGGGTTAACAGCATTACTTAGTGACAGAGTACATTAGGCTGAGTTAATGACAGGTGAGCTCTCACAATGTCAGTTCCTCAAAATGGGTTTTGTTGTTTGCATAGTGAAACAGAAGAGATATACAAATCATACTTTTTGGAAAACAACATGAATAAAATGTTTTGCAGCCCAGGCTTGGATGCAGCAGAGAGAGAGAGAGAGGGGAGAGAGAGAGAGAAAGGAGTGATGTTATTATATATGTGTGTAAGAGTGTTCAGTCACTGCACTGTATAAACTGTATTATTTGTGACATTAAAAAGAATAATCTAGTCTGAGATAAGGAAAAGTGCATGAATTTATTTGTTCCTTAACTCTTTCGAGACGTGCCGCAAACGGATTCGCGGCTTTAGGCAGCGAATCTGTTTGCAGCACGTCTTGAGTTAACCCTTTTCATCCCGACACACTCCTGCTTGATATCAATTTGACTACGATAGTTCAAGGGTGGTCCTAGAACAGCTTGGCATCAAGCTATTCTGCCACCACCTTTGGACTAAACTGGTTAATATCTCCTAATCTTTTATGTATTATTCATAGAATAATTAACAGATTTTTACAAATCAGCATCAGGATGTAATGGGTTAATGATGCATTTTGGTGTTGTACTTGTTTTTGTCTTCCATAGTGAAAATATGGTAGACTTTGAGATGGGGCTTGTTGCAGACCTGTTCAGTAGCAGGCAAATAACATAACAGGCCTGAAATAGTGGTAAAGAAATTACAAGATAAAAACAAGATAAGAATTTCATCCCAAAGTCTACTGTATTGTTTGGAGCTCAGATGCGTTTATCTTTTTTAGGAACATTCAGAGTTGTTCATATTTTTAGGCTTATTATGCTGATCCTTTTCCCTCCTCTCTAAGCCAACCTATGATGAACACACACGTCTGCGCACACAAATAAAGATGGACACACGGCGCTTCGGGCCATTAGTACACTGTGGTCTTGTGTAGTGACAGGAATCCATCTCCTTCTACTCTGACCCACCCTCTGATTCACACACACTGGCACACAGAAATAAATATGGACACATGGCGATTCACGCCATTCGTAAGCTCTGTGATCTGGCGTAGCATAACTATTTTGAAGAAGCCGAATGATAACACGAGCAGCGAAATGACGTCACTTCAAGCTTCATGTCATGGCATCATTAGTCCCACGACGCTGTGTTCATAGGGACGATTCGATGTTATACGTCACTCATCGCAGAACTAACATTCGATGTATCAGAGAATCAACTTTGCAATTTTCATGCTGATTTTCACGCCCTAGGGCTTACAGGTCACAATTTGACCTAATCCTACCCCAGGGCTGGGACAAACAGCAGGCTTATGCAAACATGTTTATGAAAAATCATGCGGGTATAAATGAGAAAACAGCTTTTTTTGTAAAAGAAAAATTAAAGTTATGTTAGCTGTTTTACAAATCACTCCGAAAAAGTGGTGCAGAAAACGGCCATTTTCTCGCCAACGATTATCTTAAAACATCAAAAAAAGGTCCCGAGATTATTCTTTTAGTGACAATATCCTAAAATTTCAAGCTTGTCCATCCTCAAACGCGGGCTCTAGTCGCTGTCATATCCTCACACACACGGCGCTTTGGTGCCAAAAAGATGTTCTCTAGCAAGGTTTGCGTAGCTAGACGTGATGTCATTTTTATATTGTTACTTCTTTGCCAGAATTTCTGCCGCGCATGCTGAAAACGTCTTTTGCATGTTCCAGAATGCACTCCGACCACCCCCAATTTAAAGTCTACTGTGTTTTTTAAATACGGTAGAGAACGACGTCACATCTAGCTACTCTAACCTTGCTGTTGGCGCGATGCGCCGTATGTGTGTATGTAAACATGAAAATCTCCAAAGTTCGCCTATGTACAAGCTAGAAATAGAGGAAATATGAAATGCTTCATTCAGGGGATGTCTAGGAGAGCATCCGAGCATACTGAAATTGGATGTCTCATCGAAGAGTTAAATGACCATTATTTGATAGAAAGTCAGTTGTGACACATTAGAATCAATAATTTTGATCACATGCACTTAAAATTTTGGATATAGCTAGTTTAGAGAAAGACATTAGACGAGTTCGTTCGCCAGCTTTGTACCTCAACCTTTTTCGAAAATAAAAATTCATTGCAGAAAGGAATGACAAAAGAATCCTCGAATCAGACAGTGATGGTGATGTGATGTAAAAGCACCAAACGTGTCATGCTATACAATGTTCCTAATTGACGCAAAGCATCCGCATGTGTTTTACATGTGTATGAGCTGATGCAATTCTATTACTCTGCGATATGATTTAGGAAGAGTGTCTATGTTTGTCTGCAAACGTATTGTGGAAAAAAGGTGGAAAATGCTTGCAAGCCAATACAGAATGGGTCATCCCATCTTGTTCTTCTTCAGAATGGCTGTGGCTACGCCAGCCCACAGAGCGTATAACTGGTACGAAGCACCGTGTGTCTGTCAGTGTTTGTGTGAACATTGAACATTGTATAGCATGACACGTTTGGTGCTTTTACATCACATCACCATCACCACAGTGTGGATTGGGCGGTAGGGCGAGTTCAGGTGGAGAGGGATGAATCAGGGTGAAGCTTAAAAACATGAACAACTCTGAATGTTTCTAAAAGACAAACACATATGAGCTCAAACAATAAGGCAGACTTTGGGATGAAAGCCTCATCTTGTCCAATGATCTGTTTAGAGTATGCGTCATATTTTTGCCTGTGTATTCACGTCACAAAATTTTGTGTTATAAAATTACATTGCTACAGTCCAGCAATGGCGTGCACAAGGCTTGCCATGCATGGACTAAGGCTGAAAGCTGTTCACCAGGAAACAAAAACTTTTAACAGACTCCCAGTCTCTCGAACAAATAAACAAATAATGCAGAAATAAAGTATTTCTAAATATTTATTCTGAGGCATTACATGCATTCTCTCTTTAAACGCATAAATCAAAACACACACATACACTGATCCTGAACTGACAGGCCAAACACATGCATATATCTAAAGTTGAACAAATTCTTTAACAATTTCTGCAGTGAAAGCTTTAGGAATTCTTTACTGCAAAAGGGAGAGAATTCAGTGGGCCACAAAGTCCTTGTAAGCGATACTTTCATTGAACTGTCATTGTTGGTTAAGCATGTGGACATGCTTTTATCTCACATACAGAAAATGGGCTGTATCATTGTTTTCCCATGTAGATGACACAAAAACACATACATTTGTTCCAAAGTGTCAAGTACAATAAAATGACCACCTTATCATGTATACAGGTGAAGTCACTGTACATCAATCAATCATTGTAAGGAAGCAGTATCAGACCATAACATGCCTTACCACAAGTTAACTTATTCGCGGCCAGCCGTATCGGGCGCACATCTGGATGTGGCTGACCGCAAATGAGTTAAACTTTTGGCTGTCAGTGGTATGTTTGGTGGAGGTGATTCCTGCAGGAATCATCTTGACCAAACACACTACTGACAGGCAAATGGTTGGTTTTATTCTTGGAGACCAGATTAACCTCTTATGATTGCAGCCACTTGTACTGTTCACACACATTACTTCATTGCCAGTTCTTCTGCCATCTTCTGTCGTTCTTCCCAAGTGTAGATGCGTGGGTAGCTCTTCCTTGGCATTCGCTGCCTCTTCAGTTTTTCCTCAAATGAGGCCCTGTCCAGGTTGTATTTTTCAATGTCCACCTCTATCTGCTTCAGTGTTTCTTCTTTGTATTTCATGAACTCCTCGCGTTCTGCATCCAGTTGTGCTTTCAGATCAGCAATCTTCTTTTTCCGTAAAGCATCTGCGGCCAGGAACACTTCTTGTTTCCTTTTTACCTTTCTAGTCTCTTGCCTGTACGTACAGGTAAAGTAAACTATTTTTAATTTTAAAAACAAGTCACTCACCAATTATTTATCAATCACAGAACAGCAAAATAAAATGTGATTAGGAGCAGAACTAGATAATCTCATGTCAAGTCAAATTCTCTGAAGGGGAGAGACTTTCACTTAACCCATTACATCCTGAGGCTGAATCATTTTAATTTGCTTATTGTGCTATGGTGGCACCACACGAGAACTACCTAAGTCAAATTTATTTCTTGTAGTAGTGTATCAGGATGAAATGGCTTAAAAAGGGTTCTTTCTTTCTTTTACGTCACCTCCTTCAGTTGCCACATTCTTTCTGCCAATGAAGATAAGTAGCGGCTAATCTCTCTGTTTGTTTGTTTGTCTATTTTGATAAAGGGTATTTACCCGAAATATTAATAAATTGTGTTGTACCCGTCTTTTCTAAGCGTGTTTCTTTCTCCGTTGGGTACTTCTTTGCATATTACACGCTTGGCAGTCACCTTTTTGGTCTGGATTAAAAAGGGTTGCAACACACAAACACATACATACACAAAACAACATAAGCAGCATCCCCCCTCTCCTGCACTCAAAAACACACTTTTGTACTGTTCAGACAGAACAAAAAATGGGCATCAGTCTGACGCGATGTCATTTTCCAGCCAGCAAATGTGTAATATTTATACTCCATAGATTATACCATACCTGCAGTAATCAGGAGGCAGAACATAGCGGATGCGCAGTTCCCGTAACAACCATATGAAGCGCTGGTAATCCTCCCTTCGCAGAAATTTCAGAATTTTTTTCCGCATCTGAATCTTCTCCACCAACTGTGACTTGCTCTTCTTGTCCTGAGTGAACACAAAAATACACGGATCATACCGATACCACTTGTCCAAATTATGGGTGACAGAGCAAAATACACTGTACTGAAATGATAGAATGGTTACTTAAGCCTTGCCATACTAGACAGGTTTCATCAATATTTCATACTTAACCCACTTAGCCCCAAAGCCCTACAGCAGTAGATGGGATTGACCATGATAATTCAAGGGTAGTGCCAGATTAGCTTGGTGCCTGAAGGCACCAAGCTAATCTGGCACTACCCTTGATAATGATCATTCTGGCACTACCCTTGAATTACCATGATCAATTCATCTCCCTCCAACTGGCACATGGTCGCCTGTGTTCACTCAGGACTTTACCGGAAGCCAGTACAGCTGCCTTAAAATGATAATTCAAGGGCAGTGCCAGACTAACCTGGCACTAGCGATTCCCTTGAATTATCATGGTCAATCAATCTCCTGCTATAGTACGTCAGGGGTAATTACATTAATTAAGCATGGACATAAATGTGAGTGATACAAGCCAGAAAGAGACATAAATTCTCATAAGCCCCTGCAGATGCATGGGCATGAGAATCTATGCCCCTTGCGAATGGAAAGGGCTGACTGAAGTTCTGTTTGAAACTAAAAAGCTGAAATTCAGCACTAAAATTTGGCTTTCTGGATTGTGACAAATTTAAGTCATGACTGAAGACCATCACCCATGCTTGAGTAAGAGAAGATTTGCACAGACTAAGCATCACTACTAAACATGCACTGGCTTAGAGCAATCAAGGATAACAAGACAAACAAGATAAGGATTTTATCCCAAAGTCTACCGTATTGTTTGGAGCTCACATGTGTTTTTCTTTTAGGAACATTCAGAGTTGTTCATATTTTAAGCTTATCCTTCTGATCCATTTCCCTCCTCTGTAAGCCAACCTCTGATCAACACACATGTAGGCGCACACAAATAAAGACGGTCACACAGTGCTTCCCACCATAAGTACGCACTGTGGGCCCGAGTAGCGACAGGAATTCTGAAGAAGAATAGAGCGATCAGGAAAATGACGTCTCTATAAACTTGTCGTCATGGCACTGCTGGTCTCAGGATGCCCTGTACACGATGACGAATTTGATGTTTTGCATCACTCATCCGAAAGGCATGCACCTCTTCCAGGGCTGACTGTTTTCTTCTACACAGGCTCTCCCAGGGCTGACTGAGAGTATATAGTGAATTCAAAACTTGCAAAAATGAATTAATTATTATTCAAAATGTTGAAAAGGTGCAATGCTGGATTACGAACTCATCCAATGTCTATATCTAAGCTATCCATATCCAAAATGCTAAGTGAATAGAACAATAATTACGGACTCAAATGTGGGTCAACCGACTTCATATGAACGGCAAGTTTTCTCTTGAACGAGTCACTTAATTTGAATATGCTCGGAGGTTCTCTGAAATACATCTCGATCAAAGCATTTCCTGTTTCAGGTCTGTACAGAAACACCGGAGATTCTTGTGTCTATATAATACACACACTTCCTGTCAAATGTACGTTCAACAGCGCGGTTAGCGTAGCTAGGTTTGACGTAATTTTTATCGTGTTACTTGCCAGAGTCTGATGTGTGCCCGCCTCTCTTCGTCATTTGCATGCTACAGAATGTGCTCAGACCAGCCCCATCCTAAAGTCTACCGTATTTTCTTTACAGTAGACAAAAAACAACAACAAAGACCACACACACACACATGCAAAAAAAAAATTGCACACTTGTTACCAACATGTATCTGAGCATCTCAGAATTTCATCCAGCACGCGCATTACCACTCGACAATCAGTGAAGGAAGACATTTTTTAATGGCTCACAGTATTTTGGGGTTGTAAAAAATAAGCTGAAGTTGGAGGCATGGGTTGGATTTTACTTTTCTTTTAAAAAATGGAAGGGGTGGGGGGGTGGGGGCGCCCACGGTTGTGCTGCTCAACTGAATTGGTAGACATTTAGCCAACAAGCAAGCACATCTTTCCAGGTGCAACAAGAGCTTTCAACAAAAAGAGCAAAATATCCAACAAAAAGTGTATGGCCCTACCTTTCTTATAGACACCACATGGGGGATCAAATTGCGAATTTCCACTGTCAGCAAAGCCACTGCAACAAAACAGAAAAAAGAGGGCCAAAATTACTGAAGAAGATAAAATGAATTTTTCTCTAAAATGTATTTTTTCGAAAAATACTTACCGATGACATTACTATATGAAATATCTACATAGCTTACGTAATTTCAGCCTAAGAACCTGTTGTGTTCCTACACAACCAGGAAGGCAACTCAGGGGACCGTAACTAGGGCCGTGAGTAGCTTCCTGTGCCTGCCCATCCGGTACGTGTCACGTGGTGTCACGCCAGTCGGAAATGCTTAGCTTACCAGTGGCAAGTGGGGCAGGTGGGAGGGTCCTCCGAGTAATGTCATCGGCAAGTATTTTTTAAAAAATACATTTTAGAGAAAAATTCATTTGTTTCCTCAAAATACATTCCCGATGACATTACTATATGGAAGAATTATGAAAAGGAGGAGGGTGCCGCCCAAACCAAAACAGATTGTGTAAGGGCCTAGCAACCCCGACCTCCTAAGAGCAACCTCCCAACAATTTCAGCTAAGTAAATCAACGGCGCCAGCGCCGGGAGGGAGTGTTACACTGCGGGGCTGTCACCCACCAGAGCGAGGTAATCTCGCTGGCCAGCTAGATCCCGGAGGTAGAAGCGGGCGAAGGTTGAACAGCCGCCTGCGCCTAACTGCCACGAAATCACTGACGGCACAGCTGCGGTCGAAGGTGACACAACTGGTGAAGGCTCTATCTCGTGCACGCAGATCCGTAGCCTCTCGAATCCCTGTGGGTAGGGGCCCTGGTAGGCGGACCGAACGCCCCAGCATCGCCAGGAGGAATCTTCTGGGCCGTAAGGTCAGTTCCACCTGTGGCCAATGGCCGTACGAGGTGGGACCGTCCCCACCAGACGGCTAGGATCGGCGTAGAAAGCACGCAAGGGGTGCACCAGATCTTGCTGCCTGGTCTCCTGGGGAAGGCTCAGTCCTTCAGCGGCCGTCTGGTGATCCCCTGGGGCGCGGGCAAGGGAGACCTAGGCTTGGCGAGGAAGGGAGGGACAGTGCGAAGCTACACAGGGCCATCCGTTCGGAAGTGCAGGCAGGCTAGGCGCGCTGAGCGCGTGTAATTCGTGTACTCGGAACGCCCGGTGAGGGCTGGCAGGCAGCAGGTCTCCCGGGTAAGTTGGCAAACCGGTCCCAGGGGATCGGTTCGAACGGTCTGAATTCCGTCTCGCAAGTAACCCGGGTAGGTCCCAGCATGGCATCAGCAAGCGGGGAACCAGCGCTGGCGGACAAGGTGTCATAAGGTCGGTGAGGGCTTGCATACACCAGAGGTCGGCCTGCCGAAGTGGCGAAGCGTCTGCACTCATGGAGATGAAGCCCCTGATGTGGCGGGAACCCAAGCCTGGTTGCCGAAGAGCCGGAGGCAGAACTTGGCGAGCTGAGGTGTAGCCAGTTCGGTGGGTAGGCACGGCTTTACCAGCCAGTGCTGGCGCCTATCACTTAGTTCGCTTCCAGCTGCCAGCGAGATAAGGCGCCGCGAGGTCACATTCCACTCTCGCCCGCTCATTCTATTTATATCGCTTGCTACTGTGGGGTACACGGCGTGACCGGCGCTCTGCCGCTATAACAACTACCTACACATTTGTATTCATAACACATCTCTGCCTACAGTGACTGTTGTGGAAGCAACATCGTTCAAAAGTTGAAATTCTCACCTACACACTGATACCAAATATGACAACATTACGACTTGCACTTGTGTAGCAGGTCATGGTGAAAATAAAGGGAAAGGGAATTTGTTGATGTCGGTGTTTGTTGTGAAATTGACAAAGTTCCCACAGCCATAACACGAAGACGCTACTTTTTCCAACGAAACACACTTGCATGCATAAGGGTCAGCATGCCTACAGTAAGTATCACTTACCGGATTTTGGATTCATGGTGGGGGACGAAAGCAGGAAGGTGGTTAATGAGGTCACTGACAGGTCGCGTGTTGTGCGGTACACGGCGTGACCGGCGCTCTGCCGCTATAACAACTACCTACTGGTTTGTATTCATAACACAAATCTGCCTGAAGTGACTGTTGTGGAAGCAACATCGTTCAAAAGTTGAAATTCTCACCTACACACTGATACCAAACATGACAACATTACGACTTACACTTGTGTAGCAGGTTATGGTGAAAATAAAGGGAAAGGGAATTTGTTGATGTCGGTGTTTGTTGTGAAATTGACAAAGTTCCCACAGCCATAACACGAAGACGCTACTTTTTCCAACGAAACACACTTGTATGCATAAGGGTCAGCATGCCTACAGTAAGTATCACTTAGCGGATTTTGGATTCATGGTGGGGGACGAAAGCAGGAGGGTGGTTAATGAGGTCACTGACAGGTCGCGTGTTGTGCGGTACACGGCGTGACCGGCGCTCTGCCGCTATAACAACTACCTACTGGTTTGTATTCATAACACAAATCTGCCTGAAGTGACTGTTGTGGAAGCAACATCGTTCAAAAGTTGAAATTCTCACCTACACACTGATACCAAACATGACAACATTACGACTTACACTTGTGTAGTAGGTTATGGTAAAAATAAAGGGAACGGGAATTTGTTGATGTCGGTGTTTGTTGTGAAATTGACAAAGTTCCCACAGCCATAACACAAAGACGCTACTTTTCCCAACGAAACACACTTGCGTGCATAAGGGTCAGCATGCCTACAGTAAGTATCACTTACCGGATTTTGGATTCATAGTGGGGGACAGAAGCAGGAGGGTGGTTAATGAGGTCACTGACAGGTCGCGTGTTCTGGCATTTATCGCCCGCAGCCGTCTCGGTACTCCACAGACTGCTATTGCCATCCCGAAATACGATCAGTCCATAACAGGTCACAATATTCAACAGTGTTTTTAAACATACCTTGAGGTTTAACACATGTTCTGACACACTAGACATAAGAACCGTTTTACGGGGAGTAGACGTCGGCGGAATAAAAACTTGTATACCACTATCACCTTCATTAGTGCTGTTATCAGTGTCGGTGTTATGAGTGTCACATTCCGCGGATCGAAACGATCGTTTATTTCCATGCCGGGAACCCCGCTTCGCTGGTCATCCTCCTTTACCTAGCTGCATGAAGTGAACACACGCGACACATTCTTCAACACTCGTATTTGGATGAAACATGGTCCAAATGTGTTGTGATGAGGCAATATCAGACGCCGCATTTCGCGTTGTCTCCTCGGACACACGTGTTTCAGTCGAGTCTATCCGTTTCATCCGACAATAGCAACTCCTACACATTGTTTTGGAGTGCATCATGTCTTTGTCTTCCTGGATATTAATTCCATAACACTTGTGGATTAAGTGTTCATAATTGATACAAAGAAATGACTTTTTATCCGTGTATCTCTTTTGTGATCTCTCGCCACAGTTCTGCACAATGCATTAACTCTCATTGCATGGAACACACCTGTGTGTACACAGACTGTACGCGTTTCAGCAGACTCCATCATGATCAAAAGTTAAATCAAAAGTACATTTACAAGGTTGACTGTTAGTGTTACACTATTTCCCAAGAAAGAAACGTGGCTATCTCCTCAATAGTATCCGTGTAACTAAGCCCTCTCTTTCCCCAATGCCGGGAGTGTACACCAAGTCGGATGTCTGGAACTTGTCTGTCGACACCTGTCAGTGACCTCATTAATTACCCTCCTGCTTCCGTCCCCCACCATGAACCCAAAATCCATTAAGTGATACGTACTGTAGGCATGCTAACCCTTATGCATGCAAGTGTGTTTCACTGGGAAAAGTAGCGTCTTTGTGTTATGGCTGTGGGAACTTTGTCAATTTCACAATAAATTCTCGTTTTCGTACATCAACAAATTCCCGTTCTCTTTATTTTCACCATGACCTGCTACACAAGTGCAAGTCGTAATGTTGTCATGTTTGGTATCAGTGTGTAGGTGAGAATTTCAACATTTGAACGATGTTGCTTCCACAACAGTCACTTTAGGCAGAGATGTGTTATGAATACAAATGTGTAGGTAGTTGTTATAGCGGCAGAGAGCCGGTCACGCCGTGTACTGCTCAGTAGTGCGATATAAATAGAATGAGCGGGCGAGAGTGGAACTCGCGGCAGCCTTATCTCTCTGGCAGCTGGAAGCGAACTAAGTGTCGGCTATGGTAAAGGCGTGTAGGAGGCGCTGGTCACCGTACCAGAAACGAAGGACTCGCCCCTTCCTAGTGGTCCCGTCCAAGGACCGGAGGAGCACGGGGCTCCTGACGTGGAGCGATCTGTCTGGTCTGCCCGTCATCCGAGGACGGAGAGACGAAGGTCGCTGCAGGGAGTCTCGAGGAGGCTGGCTCCCTGCTGATTGCCCTCTCTAAGGAGGGCACTGGCTTGTCCCCCCAAAATAGCTCAGAGCCCAGCGCAACCGCAGCTGCTGGGTGTGATCGAAGCGAGCAGGCCTCGAAGAGGTCAGCTTGCTGCCAGCTAACCTCCCAGTGGGAGTGAGTGGGCAAAGTACTTGCGTCAGGCGGCCATAGCACCAGTCTCCACCGAGTGGAGTACAGTCGAGCGGACCTCAACAAGGAAGGCTCGCTGTAGGGCGTCCAAATCCTCGCTGTAGGGCATCCAAAGCAACAGTATCCGCAGAGCGGTGTACAGTCGAGCGGACCTAGATGAGGAAGGCTCGCGGTAGGGTGTCCCTAGCATCCACATCCGCCATGCGGGGTATAGTCAAGCAGACCCGTCAATCTCCCGGAGGGAGAAGGCAGGCGTATCCTTGCGTAAGGCGTCCGTGTCCGCAGTGCAATCGAGCGGACCACCGTGAGGAAGGTGCACTGTAGCGTGTCCATAGGAGCAGTATCTGCAGAGCGGTGTACAGACAAGCGGACCTCAAAGAGGAAGGCTCATTGCCGGGCCAACCTACCGGTGGGAGAAGGCGGGCTGATCCTTGCGTAAGGCATCCTTATTCGCAGTGCGGTGTCCAGACAAGCGCACCTCTGTGAGGAAGGCTCGCTGCCGTGCTTCACCCCCCGTGGGAGGGAGCTGGCTGATCCTTGCGTAAAGCATCCTTATCCGCAGTGCGATGTACAATTGAGCGGACCTCTGTGAGGAAGGCTCGCTGCCGTGCTTTACCCCCAGTGGGAGGGAGCGGGCTGATCCTTGCGCAAGGCCTCTGTATCCGCAGTTCATTGTAGGACGCCCATAGTCTCAGTATCCACGGTGCGGGGCATAGTCGAGTGGGCCTCGAAGAGGAGACTCGCTGTAAGGTCTCCAAGCCACAGGATCCACAGCGCGGGAAGCAGTCAAGCGGCCTCCACGGTGGCCTCTGACATCCAGAAGCAACGGAGTAACCGGTACCGGAGCGGTGAACCCGCTGGAGAACGTAAGCCAGTGGGAAAGGAGATGCAGCTGGAGAGGCCGGGAGTCAGACGACCGAGCGGCAGGGAAACTGCCGCTGCATTCCTCAGGCCGAGGAGCTGGAGCCAACTCTGGAGGGAATAGCATCTCTTGGACTCGCTGGAGGGCCCGGACAGCCAGCGTCTGTATCCCCCCCCCCCCCCCCCCCCCCCGCCCCCCCGGAGGAAGCGAGCATGTCCCTACTTGAAGCATCAGGGCCCAAGTATCAGAGTCCGCAGAGTGGGATCCGCGCGAGCGGATGTCAGTGAGGAAGGCTCGCTGCCGTCCTTACTTGAAATGGCAGGTACAATGGTCGACGAGGCCTTTTGGACCTGCAGCTTTGTTACGGGCCTGACGTGACGATCTCTCCCCAAGCTCCGAGCGAACGCATCTAGTCTTTTCACCTGGCAAGGTTGGGGGTGCCATGGCGGACGAACGGTCAACGCCGGGCACTCGAAGCGGTAGAAATTCCACAGCTGCGACCAACGGCCCTCAGACCAGGTGGAGCACACATCGCACAGGCGGTTGGAGGCGCAGCCAGCGCAGGGGAGGCAGACCTTGTGGTTGTCGTTCGGCCATTGAAGTCGCCACAGCGTAAGCAGGTGTGAACTTGGCAGCTGCAACACACATCAAACGTGAAAGGCCACCCGGTGCGGGGACCCATAGGGCCCGCGAACGAATACAAGCGAAACGTTAACTGTGGCGAGCGAACTCAGAGATCCATGGTTGAGGCCGGCGCCGGGCCCGGGGGCCTGTCACGGGCTGAGACCGAGGCCTTACCTTCCATGGTAGCGGGGGGAGGGGGGGGGGGGGGGGGGGGGGGAGGAGGAAGCTCTACACAACCCACAGGGCGACGGTCGGAACGAAGTCCCGAGCACACCAACCCCATACCACTGCACTCACAAGTCCCAGAAGAAAAGGCACCACCCGTAATCCAACCACAGATAATCCAACCACAAGTAATCCAATCCCAGGAAACCCCCAGAATGTAATCCAAAGGAACAGATAATCCAAGATGACCGGCCCTATAAGAACCGGTAACACCATACACAGCCAAGGTCAAGGTCCTGTAGGCTAGAACACGTCTGTTCACTGTAAGCTAAGTAAAACGACTGGCGTGACACCACGTGACACGTACCGGATGGGCAGGCACGGGAAGCTACACACGGCCCTAGTTACGGTCCCCTGACTTGCCTTCCTGGCTGTGTAGGAACACAACAGGTTCTTAGGCTGAATTTATGTAAGCTATGTAGATATTCCATATAGTAATGTCATCGGGAATGTATTTTGAGGAAAAAAAATGCAAAAATCAAAGAAATCAGATGCTAATAAGCAGATGCAGACACATGCAGAATCTTTGCTCCTTCCAGGCAGAAATCGCCAGAAACCTGATTTCCACACGTCCAAACCTTCACCATATTCTCACTAACAGTCTAACTTAGCTCCCACAACCTGAAACTACTGTGGAACATGGATCAACTATGACAGTTCATGTGCCAACCTAATCTGCTACTATCAGAGGCCTACCATAGTTGATCAATCTATGAAATCTTGAAAAACAAAAAGTATTCCTGAAACATAGTTTTTATAGCGCTTCTGCAAAATTTTACTTCCCTTCATACAACAAAATGCAGTGATGGCATCAAACTTATCTAACGCTACTCTCCAGCTAACATGGGTAAATCATCCATAACCCGTTCACTGCTGAGAAAAATATGAACATAGATCCTTATACGAGTCACCACAGTTCATCATGAGGATCTGTGCCTCTTGCTGATGCTACTTTGCACCCATGTTCCTTGGATGGCTGGAACTTGTTGGGGTTGAATTAATAAAGATTTCAGAAACGTTTTCCCGTCATGTGCCATAAAAGGTTAAAACAAAAGGTATGTAGTCATTAGGGGATCATTTAACCATAAGGCCTCATTTCTCAAATTTTGGAGGTGTTATGTAACAACTATGTACACATTGTACCAGCTGCAGGATATGGATGGACCATCATAATATTAATTCAAGGGTAGTTCCCGAATAGCTTGGTGCCTAAAGGCGCCAATCTAATCTGGCACTACCCTTGAATTATCATGGTCAATTCATCTCTTCTGTTGGGTGTCGGGGCTGAATGGATTGACAGAATCATCTCCTACCTCTCATCTCGCGGTCGGCACCGGGCCCAAACAGCTTGATAATACGCTCTCTCATCTCATCCTTACGGTGCTGCAGTTTGTCCTCCTGCACACAAAATATGCTATGCTTGATCAGCTGAGTGCAGCCAGTTTACATTAAACACCCCCCCCCCCCCCACCCCCCTGCCTCCCCACTTGTGCATGCAGCCACCAGTAAAATGTAAACAGTATTGCCCTGTGAAGGCAAAAAAAAAAACAAAAAAAAAAAAAACAGTAAAGTGGGATTTTCATTGTAATATAATGAAAATCGTGCTTCTCACACAAATGAACTTTGTGTCTTTTGCTTTCTCAGGGCAGGGTACTGACGGCTGAGGGCTAAACTCAACCAA
Organism: Semisulcospira habei; assembly: GCA_036245525.1. Taxonomy (NCBI): domain Eukaryota; kingdom Metazoa; phylum Mollusca; class Gastropoda; family Semisulcospiridae; genus Semisulcospira; species Semisulcospira habei. Next base: position 126,751,962 of record BTPG01000006.1, read on the forward strand.
TGTACAACTAGATGCTTCAGTCGCATGTCTAGGCAATAAACCAACTACGTGCATGTCCACAATACACTGTGCAGTAGAGGATGTTTCAAACCAACCATGGCCCGCTTTAACTCATTCAGCCCGGCGCACGTATTTCCCAAATTTTGGAGGCATCATCTAACGACTATGCACCTGTTGCAGGAGATGGATCGAGCATGATAATTCAAGGGCAGTGCCAGATTAGCTTGGCGCTGACAGGCGTCAAGCTAATCTGGCACTACCCTTGAATTATCATGGTCGACCCATCTCCTGCTGTTTGTGCGTCAGGGCTGAATGGGTTAACACCTACTATGAACGCCGTAAGTGCATGCTGCCGTTGATACCAATGGCAGCATGCACATGGGATTAACACTTGCATGCTAAAACGTCTATAAATGGCATAAAGGTACAACTTACCCCAGTAGCAAAGTCGATGGTACAGAGTTTCTGGACCGATTCAGGAGCACTGCAGAATAGATTAATATTAATGAAATTTAGCAAATCATTTATTGAAGCTGCTTCTAACATTCTAAAATAGCTTGATTTCAATTGGTTATAATTATTAGTGGTATCATTATGAGTAATGTAAATTGTTCCACATGAGCGTGGACTTCGAGAAACTACCAATCAAGAGGAATTAAATCAATGATGTCAATAATTGATCACACCCAAAATTACATTAAAATCCATCAAACAAGTACTTTCATTAAAACACACACACAAGTAGTCAGGATCATTTAAAACTACACTTTTATTATATGGTACATGTACTTTTACCAGAAATGTACTAAAGACAGTAAGAAATGAATAGTTTAGTTTCTAGCCTTTGGCTAGCAAATAAGCTATTGATTTGAAGAGAACAAATCTGGAGAGTACAGCTCAACATACTCATTTAACTCTGAAAATTCTTGGAAGTCCTTGTGCAGTTCTGTGGGATTCAGAGGTGACTGGGTCGCCAAATCGCCTGTGACATGTGCACACTCAAAGCCATGAGTAATTTCATGCTATATTAACCCTGTGACTGTTGGTGGTGCTTTTTGATAAAATGATTCTTCTAGGAATCATTGCGACAAATAAAAAACACTACAAACAGCCAAAGGGTTAACACATCCATCCATAAGGCAGGAGATGGATCGGCCATGAAAGTTCAAGGGCAGTGCCAGATTAGTTTGGTGCCTTTCAAGGTGCCAAACAAATCTAGCATTATCCTTGTATGATCATGAAGAATTCGATCTCCCACAGCTGGTACAGTCTTTAGGAACATCTCTCAAAGTTGTGAAAATCATTACTAGCTGTGACTGAGCTAACCCATAAAATGCTGACATTTTATGACAGGATGTGGATCAACCATGATAGTTCAAAAATGGTGTCAGAATAGCTTTGCTCCTGTAGATGCCAAGCTATTCTGACACCACCCTTGAGCTACCATAGTTGATCTGTCACTGAAATTGGTATGCTTAGAAAGGTCTTGCCACAAAGCATACTTGGGCCAAGTTTGAAGTCTGAGGTGTAAATAGTCGCCAAGAAAATATCAATGTTAAAGTTTACCAGGGACACCAGATGACAGACACCGGACAGACGATAGACGGCCCATTACATAGACACACTTTGCTATCGCATGTGAACCAAAAGGGTTTGATTGATTGACTGTACATTGCTTAACGTCCCGACAGCAACAAGACTTTCTCAGGACATGCCTGCACTGCTTGTGAAAAAAAACCTAAACAGAATATTGAATATATGTCGCCAGCCAGTCCAATACGTTAAATAAACCTATGACATGGGGCCTAAATAAAGCCAAGACCATTTAGCAACACACATCCAATATCAAGAACTACAGGCAGCGCAGACAGTAGGGAGAGTTTAAAAAAGGAAAATACAGGTGAATGGACCAAGGGTAGACAGAAACACATGCCCCAGAATAGAGGGGAAAACCCACCCTGTGGGGCTGACCAGGGTGACCCTGGGAACTAAAAAGTAGTTAACCCCACCCAAGTCCCCCAGGGCAGACCCGGCTTGGGTGTGAACCAAAAGGGAAACATATTTGGAGAAAAATTCATGAAAGTGTGTGACAACAGTCAGACCATTGGTAGGCATAAAGAGGTAGTTCATACCTAATAATAATATGTGTACTTTAGTTATTACCCTGCATGTCACACATCTGGCCCACCAGACACTCCAGGACACTCCATAAATGAACCTAAACTGTGAAAATTACAAGCATAATATCAATAGTACCTGAATAGTCAAATGATAGTGGTTTTCTAGTTGGTGCTGCTGCTTTGGCGTAGAATCTCTGCTGTTGAATGTATGCTGCTGTAACAAATGAAGAAATAAAAATAAATGAACTGCCTGGACAAAAATGTTGGTGTGTGATCAGCCATAGTCTTCAGTTATATATGCACAACATAAGCAATGTACACCAACGCAAAGCACACCTACAGTAGAACCTCCTATGAATAGTCAACACTGCTGCCAAATAAATGTGGCCATAAACAGCAGGTGGCCTGCCATGAGAGGTTCGACAGAAACAGACCTAAGATAGCAATAATGCTCAAGACACTCTGATAGGAACAAAGATGACGTCCACATTATGTACACTAAAATGGGACCTCTGTTGACATTTTCACATCTCTGTGAATTGTAATGCACGTACTTGTGACAGGGATGTTATCCATTGTGATGAAACATGAATGGCAAAGCTCGTATGGCTCACATGCATGACCTATCCACATAACAAGAAAGGCAAAGCGCTTATGGCTCAAGTGTATCACTGACGCACATATAATAATAATGTACATTTATATAGCGCTTAACCTCCAAATGAATGGTGCTCTAAGCGCTTTACAAGATCATAAATCACACAACAAAAAGTATGTGTGACCTTTGCGACAATAAGTAAAGGGCTGGCTCCACAGTGAAATCCATGTTTTCTCAAAATTTAAGCATTTTTCATGTGTCAAACCACTGTGACCCTTGACCTTTGCGATGAGTCGACTAAATTAGTATTCATAGAACTGTTTTTCCATCTACAAACTTCACGCTAAATTTGATTGAAAAGTTTGCAAAAACTTTGATAAAAACTATAATTTTAACCAAAACTGAAAAATGGCATTTTTCACACATCCAAATTAGTATGCATAGATAGGTCTTAAAATCAGGTATCTCTGTACAAAGTTTTGGTTTGAAGTTAAAAATAGTATATAAGACAATGTTTTATTGTGGTCAAAATGTTGCTTTTTAAAACCTATTTTGGATCAACCCATGACCCTTGACCTTTGTGACAGGTCAACTAAATTAATATGCATGCAAAGGACTTATAGTCAGCTACCTTAGAGCCAAATTTTACAAAACTGGTGATAAAACCTACAATTTTATGAAAAATTGGCATTTACACACATATGACTATTTTCACCTATTTCCTGATCTCGTGACCCTTGACCTTTCCGAGGGATCAACCAAATAATGTACCAAGTACCAAGTTTGGGTTTGAAGATCGATGTGAATAGTATTTGAGAAACAAGAAAGGCAAATCCCATATAGCTCACATATATGATCAATTTACATGTGACCATTGTGACAATAAGTAAAGGGATGGCTTGATCTGCACCAGTAAAATCCGTGTTTTCTCAAATTTTATTACTTACGCACATCTGTCAAACCTCTGTGACCCTTGACCTTTGTGAGGTTTTGACTAAATTAGTATTCATAGGAAGGTCTTATCATCATCTGCTATGTTCTTGCCAAATTTGATTGAAATGTTTGCAAAACTGTTGATAATTTAACTACTGTTCTATCAAAAATTGGCATTTTACACACATTTACCGTCTCTTGTGACCATTGATCTATCTGAGGGCTCATCCAAACTAGTATGCATAGATAGGTCTTACCATCAGGTATCTCTGTACCAAGTTTGGGTTTGAAGTTGTGAACAGTATTTGAGAAAAAACATCTTTTGTCAAAATATGGCTATTTTTCACCTATTTCCTGAGCTCTTGTGACCCTTGACCTTTCCGAACAATCAACTAAATTAGTACTCATAGAAAGGTCTTTCCATCAGGTATCTTTGTACCAAGTTTGGGTTTGAAGTTGTGAATAGTATTCGAGAAAAAATAAATTATGTCAAAATATAACTATTTTTAAGCCATTTTCTGATCCCTTGTGACCTTGACCTTTGTGAGAGGTCACTGAAATTGGTATGTTTAGAAAGGTTTTGCCACAAAGTATCCTTAGGCCAATTTGAAGACTGTGGCTTGAATAGTGTCCAGAGAAAATGCCAACATTAAATTTTACCATTACGCGGATGGACGATGGACGGACACCACTGGTCCAGAACATAGACTCACTTTTGCTTCGCATGTGAGCCAAAAATCTATTTTGTCAAAATATGGCTATTTTTTTTATCTATTTCCTGATCCCCTATGACCTTGCCCTTTGAGAGAGGTCACTCAAATTGGTATGTTTAGAAAAGTCTGCCACAAAATATCCTTGGGCCAAGTTTGAAGACTGGGGCTTGAATAGTCTTCGAGAAAATGCCAATGTTAAAGTTTACCACGGACGACGGCGGATGGGCGATGAACGGACAACCACTGGCCCAGACCATAGACTCACTTTTGCATTGCACATAAGCCCAAAGTAACCTTGACCTTTCTGACGGGTCCGAAAGTAGCAAGTGTATAAGTGTCTTATCATAAAAATAGGGTTTGCTTTTGCTCCAGCGAAATTTCCGCATTCTCAAAATTCATGCATTTTCCACACATTTGTCAAACCCACATCACCCTTGAACTTCATGAGGCATCACCTAAATTAGTAGAAGAGTCTCATCATGAGCTACCTTTGTGCCAAATTTGAGTGAAAAAATTACAAAAACTTTCAGTCCAAAATTAACAAAAAGGCAAAGCCATTATGGCTCACGTGTATGACCGATTTACATGTGACTTTGTGACAAGGGCTGCCTTCTGCAGCAGCAAAATCTATGTTTTCTGAAAATGTAAGCATTTTTCACACATCTGTCAACCCCCCCCCCCCCCCCCTGACCCTTGATCTTTGTGATGAGTCGACTAAATTAGTATGCATAGGAAGGTCTTATCATCAGCTATCGTTGTACCAAATTTGGTTGAAAAATTAGCAAAAATTTGGGAATACCTAAAATTTTATAAAAAAATCAGCATTTTACTCACATCTGCCAGCCTCTTGTGACCCTCGACCTTTCCAAGGGGTCATCCAAATTAGTATGCATAGATAGGTCTTACCAGCAGGTATCTCTGTACCAAATTTGGGTTTGAAGTTGTGAATAGTATTTGAGAAAAAACATCTTTTGTCAACATATGGTGATTTTAGACCTATTTCCTGAGCCCTTGTGACCCTTGATCTTTCTGAGTGGTCATCTAAATTAGTATGCATAGATAGGTCTTACCATCAGGTATCTCTGTACCAAGTTTGGGTTTGAAATTGTGAATAGTATTTGAGAAAAAATAAATTATGTCAAAATATGGCTATTTTTGAGCTATTTCCTGATCCCATGTGACCTTGACCTTTGTGAGAGGTCACTCAAATTGGTATGTTTAGACAGGTCTTACCACAAAGTATCCTTGGGGCAAGTTTGAAGAATGTGGCTTGAATAGTCTCAGAGAAAATGCCAACATTAAAGTTTACCACAGACGACAGCGGACGGACGACACACGATGGACGGACGACCACTGGCCCAAAACATAGACTCACTTTTGCTTCGCACATGAGCCAGCAAAAAAGGCAAAGCCATTATGACTCATATGTATGACCGATTTATATGTATGTGTGACCTTTGTGCCAAGGGCTGGCTAATGCAGCAGCAAAATTCATGTTTTCTGAAAATGTCAGTATTTTTCACACATCTGTCAACCCCCCATGACCTTTGTGATGAGTCGACTAAATTAGCACGCATAGGAAGGTCTTACCATCAGCTATCTTTTTACCAAATTTGGTTGAAAAATTTGCAAAAATTTGGGAATACCTAAAAATTTTATACAAAATCAGCATTTTACACACATTTGCCAGCCTCTTGTGACCCTTGACCTTCCAAGGGGTCATCCAAATTAGTATGCATAGATAGGTCTTACCATCAGGTATCTCTGTGCCAAATTTTGGTTTTAAGTTGTGAATAGTATTTGAGAAAAAACATCTTTTGTCAAAATATGGCGATTTTAGACCTATTTCCTTGGCTCTCATGACCCTTGACCTTTCCGAGGGATCAACCAAATTAGTGTGCATAGAAAGGTCTTCTCATCAGGTATCTCTGTAGCAAGTTTGGGTTTAAAGTTGTGAATAGTATTTAAGAAAAAACATCTTTTGTCAAAATATGGCTATTTTTCACCTATTTGAGTATTTCCTGAGCTCTTGTGACCCTTGACCTTTCCGAGGGATCAACCAAATTAGTACATATAGAAAGGTCTTACCATCAGGTATCTTTGTACCAAGTTTGGGTTTGAAGTTGTGAATAGTACTTGCGAAAAAATAAATGATGTCAAAATATAGCTATTTTTGACCTATTTCCTGATCCCCTGTGACCTTGACATTTGTTAGAGGTCACTCAAATTGGTATGTTTAGAAAGGTTTTACCACAAAGTATCCTTGGGCCAAGTTTGAAGAATGTGTCTCCGAGAAAATGCCAACCTTACAGTTTACCACGGACGGACGTCCACTGGCCCAAAACATACTCACTTTTGCTTCATGCTTCATGGCGATTGGGTGCCCGATAGGTGGGGGCAGGGGATCTAACTGTTTGTCTGTCCAGCGCTGAGTAATTCCGCTTGGTACGTGTACAATTCTGCCAGCGCTAGCCTCACCTATCTGGTTTGTGAGTATTCTATAACTCGAGGCAAACTTGTATCGTTACATTGTTGTGTATTGTGTTGTGCATCTACTGTGGGAATTCATGGTATTTACCCGACCACATTTAGTAGTGCACCTTCATGTTTGTGTATGTATGTTTCTCCTGCCTACTTCCTAAGTTCCGGAGAAAGACATGGGTTATACTTATATACGAGACCTGATGCATCCTTTTAGAGGATGCAGATGATCATCTTGTTCTATATCTGCGTATTTCTCTGTGGGCTGGCGATTGGGTGCCTGATAGGCGGGGGCAGGGGATCTAACTGTTTGTCTGTCCAGCGCTGAGTAATTCCCCTTGATACGTGTACAATTCTGCCAGCGCTAGCCTCACCTATCTGGTTTGTGAGCAGTCACTTTTGCTTCGCATGTGAGCCAATAAGCATATGTAAAATTTATAATAATAATAAAGAGCATTTTTATCATGCTGAATCCCCCAGGAGCAGTGGGCTATAACATAGTATAAGCGCATTACCAAAAAATGTATGTATGCAGAATCTCACTACCTTTAGAAAAATTAATATGCACACACACATACAACTGAAATACACATAACAAAACCATTCCCAAGTTAAATGCATGTGTGCATCTTTTAACTCAAGCACAGACAGAACTAATACTATGATTAAAATAATACTAGAAAATTGTACACACATTTACTAAGATGTATTTTAAAAGAAATGCTGTGTCATCAGTAACCTCCAAACATTCAGCCTCCGATTTCTGGATGTTATTTCATCACAACGAGCGTTTTCTGCCATTCGCAATGTTCCCGTTCGATTCCACACAACACCATGCTCAGAACTGGTTCCTTGCTATGCAAACATGACTGTCACATTGTGCAATGCCTTAGAAATATTCTACATCAATTTCTTTAGTCACTTCCGGAAAGGTTTAGGGTTGTTTCTACCGCGAAACTTGACTCTTGGGTTGAATTGTGAAAGTTTTTGTCAATTTTTATGTGACTTTTTGGTGCGAGTTTTTGAAGCATCATGATGACCGTGCACGCCGATAGCAATGAGGAGTTTGGTGACTTATTTGATAAACTTATCCGTGACAAAGATCTAGGACTTGGTGAGGATCGAAGTGATGTTGAAGTGTCAGGTGTTAGCAGTGTGTACGCGAGTGACATGTCGGCTCAAGAGCATTTTCATTTGACTTCGAGTGATGAACTTCTTTTCGACGATGAGTGGAGTGACACTGTGTTCAATTAAATTAATCAAATTTCATCTTCGGGCAGGTAAATCTGATTCAAAGTAAGTTCAGTGTGTACCTGTAAGTTTTCTCTTGATAACTGCCAAGTTTTGTCTCAGTCACATCAATAGTTAAGTCACAAGGTCTGTTTTCACAAACTTACTCAAAAACTACCTAAAATGTAAAAAATCTTCAGGGGATATAGAGCTGATATAGAGAAAACTATATGGGAAGTCTAGAGTTATGGTCAGCAGGAATTTTTTAAAAAATGTATCAGAGTTCATCTACAGTACTGAGCACCAAAAGTGGGAAAACAGGATGAAAAAAAAAATGCTACAGATGAAACAATGCCTGTTTTAGACATGTATGTCTGACAAAGTATAAATACAAATCAAAAAAAAAGAAAATAAATAATCTGTTCTGTGTTGACACAACTGAGGATCGACTGAGGGGGGTATGATACCCGTTTTGGATGCACCATAGGGACACATGCAATGCACCCACTCTAATTAAATTAAATATGCACCATTTTGTGAACATGTAATGTTCAGTCAAAGAGTAAATATACGTTTTGAGGTGATTTTAGAAAATAAATCACCTAAACGAACGGTTAGAGCTGCGTCAAAACTTGGGACACCGTAGCATCTGAAACGTCGTACCAAATCATTTCACCACAAAAGCAATAACAGCTGCTGTTTTCCAGTAGTTAAGCACAAGCAAGGTATAAAACAAGTGAAACAATATGGGAACCAAAAACAATAAAATTATAATAGTTGCATCTCCTAAATATTACACTTGTTAGTTATGACGTTTCAGATGTCACGGGACACCATGAATGAAAGAACACTTGTTTTGACTTGTTATTAGGTGTCATTTCCAGTTGTTCTGGTCTGATGGACATGCAGTCATTGATAGCATAAGATATCTCATAAAATATAGATTATACAGAAAAATATTGCAAACACTAATGGTAATGGTAGGCAGTTTGATCAGGATTCCGTTCCAAGCAGGAATGACGTCCCAGAATGTGTCAGTAACGGAGATTACTAAACCTAGACTTACCATCTGAATGTTCGGCGATTTGTAAAAAAAAAGCAAACACAGATGGTTCACTACACTAATAAATTAAGCTCTCAAAGACAATACATTTTTTATGATTTAGTCTTTTCACAATCCTAAAAGTCTGAACGTTCATGTGTCCGATGCTGCATGGGACTTTACACAAAAATGCAATCGTGACGTCACATGACACGTCCTAAACAAAAAGAATTCTTTTTAGGTTTGAAGGCATTTAGAAAAAAAATCACTACACGATTGATGAACACTATGCATAATAATAGTCATTGCACACAAAATTAATTTTGGTGCTGTCTCAGATTTGATTGAAAATGATGAAAATGTCCCCAAATTTATTACCGATGTTCCACGAGACACAGAGAGTAAACGTAAGCACATTCTATTTAACAACTGTTATCTCCTATAAAAATACAAACATGCAAATAATAATGATTTAGATTGATGCATTGAACATAAAAGAATATAAAAATGCCAACCGGTAATGCAGATGGTCCAAGATACTTGGTAACAGTTGGAGATTCAAACCGTATGAGGCGCACGTGTTTCAGGCGCATGGTGGTCGGAAGTCAGGACGCGTACCAGGGCTAAAATGTCTATGGATTTTCTGTGTAAACATCATCAGTTTGTGTGAAATTTCCTGGGGAATTCCCACAACACAAGCAAACCTGTCGGAAAGCGAGTTTTGAACGAGTTTCTGCTATCGTTTTGGGTTGCGTTTCAGACGTGACATTTGGGACACCGCGATATAAAAAATTTCTCAGCATCCAAATCCTTCGAATATTTGTAACCTATTGTGGTGCAAAATGAAGTATTTTGGGTATAGTTTGTTGATGCACTTGGTGGACAAGCGGATCTTATGTTGTTGCCGACTTTGGAAAAGTGAAAAAATATGTTGCAGTGGGACACTTCGTTATGCATCCGAAACACCAATTTTCGTCCATAAATGTGTCAATATCCAAATCTAAAGCGAAAAAAAAAAAGGTTTAGCACTGATTTTTCAATGTATGAAGCCTAAATTAAAAAAATAATTTATTGTAGTGATGCACTGATGTAGTCACAATCTTCATCTGAGTTCACCCACTGATACCGTTCCTCTATTGGGAAGCCATTTTGGGCCACTATTTCAACATTTTATTATCAGTTCACAATTAAATTCATCATACAGATAGCCCAAAATATACAAATTTATACATTAACATTATCTTAATGCATTGCAACAACAGAAATGTCACTACATGCCTTATTTTGATCGAAATCTGAAAAGCACCGCGCTGACCCCTTTTGGTGCTCAGTACTGTAGATGAACTCATCAGCGAGAATGAACACGCTGCTGCAAGGTGGCGTAAACAAGTAGGGGCTAAACTCAGCATTCTCAGTGTTTTAGTTCATCCCTGTCCATGCACATTATCTTGGGTCCTCGCGATATACTGCACGCCACGGGTATGTCGTGTTCTGTTCACAGGCTTTTATTTTCATCTGGTATATCGCACAGTAGGATTAGTTAATGTGGTTTACTGCGCTTAGCGTGTCCGGATTCTATTGTTTTCTATGTCATCCAATCGGGCACCGAGTTTAGGAGCGATGTACCTGTGGCCTGTAGTGTAGCGCGAGTACTGAAGCCTATGCACATGCACAGCTCAGCTATCACCTAAGACACCGAGAATAGTTATCCCTAATGAAAGCAGCGACACCGCATGGCAGCAGAAGACAATGTCAGCTAAGTCGACCATTTGAAGGTTATCAATATCAGCATCTGGGTCATTGGTATATGTACAAAATTAGAATTGGAACTTCCCAGTCAGTTGCATTTTGTGGTGTTAATTCAAGCTTGTACCTGGACATGAAAAATGACGGAACTTTTTCTCTGAAAAAATAAGAGCCTATAAAACTAAATTGACGCCCTCAAGACATAAAATGTTCATCTGCACTGATGTCATTTTAAAATATCAGTACAGACATTGGCTTGAAACTCCGCTAGGTTCACCTGTTTACCAATGGGAATTTTTTCCCCAACTTGTACTAGATAACGCGACAAGTAACGTCAAGTTGTGTACATTCTCAGGTTTTTTAATAAAAAAATAAAAAAAAAATTGGGGGGGGGGGGGGGGGGGGGGAACTAACTAATACTTTCCAAATAAAGTACTACACTTAATCTATCCATGAAAATGGCTGGTTTGTGGAAATAATTACAGTGAAACTAGGTTTTCTTTAACTTGTTTTCTCAGTAAGGGTTCTCACGTCATGTTTTCAAGTTGCCAAATTTTTTTTCTTCTTCTAATCCTCAACAAAGTAGACTTTCATAAAAGTAATCAAGACATACTTGTTATGCATTTCTTCATTGGTGTAAAAATGGAATGGGTCAGTGCAATATAATGTTAATGCTTGTGTGACAAACATGGTGACTGTTGGGTGCTTTCACCTTTTAAGAATGGCTCATAGTTATATACTCGGGGCCATATGCACCTTGCATCATTAAAAGTAATGGTGCATTAGGACTAAACGGTCAGTGTAAATGGACCATTTGTACGGAATCTAATTGGAATGCATATTGTCAAAAAAAAAACGTACCATTAGTTAAGGGCTACTTTGTTTAGACTGGAGGGAATCCCTTCCGTTTTGACTAGTGCACGCATGCACACTTCGTGCTTTATAAACAGCTACTATGAAAATCTCGCTTTTCACGAATATTATGGACTAACTGTCTTTTATCTTCCTCAGGCAGACATCCAACGAGAACTGAATAGCCACCCAAGCACGAAATTCCCGTGCATCTTATTTCTTACCGACTTTTCACCACCACCACACACTAATCGCCCATTAGAATCGCTAATGGTGAAGTACAGCGACATTAAATTTAATGAATCATTAGGCAGCTAAAATGGGTCATGCATTCCGTTAAATGGAAGATTTGTGACCATTAACCAAAATGGATCATTACCACGGATAATGGCGTGTTTTTTCTGGGGCCATATGCACATTGCATCATTAAAGGTAATCACCCATTAGGACTAAAGGGTCATTTGTAAATGGACCATTTGTACGGACCCTAATTGGAATGCAGGTTGTCAAAAAAAGTGCCATTAGTTAAGGGTTACTTTATGTTTAGACTGGAGGGAATCCCTTCTGCTTTGACTAGTTCGCGCATGCGCAGTTCAAGGCCTCCCATTTAGTTTTGAGGCGCGTGTGCATGCGGTGCCGAGATAAGGAGCCGCGCAGCGCGTCGTCTCTGTTAATATCGCCGGCTGGCAGCACAGAGCTGAGCGCAATCTGTTACGGCTGTGCAACTATAGTCTCGCTATTTTCGTCACTGTTTTACTCGAGCACGCTATGTGTGTACTTCAGCGTTGACCGTGTACCGCACGGGATACATTTTACTGAGTGGCGCCGGTCATTTACGGCATGTTGTTTAAGCTGTACGTATGTTCTATTTAAGACATACACTTAAAAGGTAAGAAAATAAACTTTCTGTAGACACTAGACATGCTTAGGAAAATGAAGATGAGCAATGCATTTAACGGACTAGAAGACGGGCAACCGGCTAAAATGTATCAGTATCAAGACAGTTTAACTGTAGCTGTAACTAGGTCACCTCGCCCTAACCTAGCGCGGCACTCCCTAACTAAATGTGTGGGTTTGTAGAAGAACTGGGGCAGCCATGAAGAATATTATGGACTAACTGTCTTTTCTCTTTCTCGGGCAGTCATCCAACGAGAACTGATTAGCCACTCAAGCACGAAATTCCCGTGCAGCTTACCGGCTTTTCACCACCACCGCACACTAATGGCCCATTAGGATTGCTAATGTTGGGGTACAGCGGCATTAAATTTAATGAATCATTAGGCTGCTAAAATGGGTCATGCATTCCGTTAAATGGAAGATTTGTGACCATTAACCAAAATGGCTTATCAGCCCTGAAAATGGCGAGTAATTTACTCGCCATGGCGAGTGATTTTTTTGTTTGGCGAGTAAAAAAAAAATCCACTCGCCAAATGCGAGTGTGCTCGTGCATTCCAATCCGTACTTCTTCAGTTCTAAATCCGAAAGTGCCTGAACGTTCAACCTTCACTTCTCGTAGCGACCCGTTTTAGTGCGTCTATGATGCATTAAAACTCAAAATCATGTACCGAAAATCTAACTACGGGATAGTCAGACGCACTAAAATTCAGTGCATCTGCGTCCGAGACGCATCATCCTTGCACCACCGTGCACACCCTAAACAGAGATCGGTGCAGTCGTTCTATTTTTAGTTTAGCCGCTCGCTCAGTCGTGGCTGCGTTCAGAATCGACCCGACTCCGAGGTCCATGTGAGTGTAACTGAACGGGCAAACTGTTAGTTTACGTATGGTGTCAGCATGTTATTACAAAGTGCGCGCTACATTTTGAACACGTTACTGGCAGTGACGTCACCATTCATACTATTATGGGATACCGCATGGTGCGTTTCACTTTCGATCGTGAATGAAGTTGTACTGAAATGGCGGAAAAAAATAAAGGAAGCTGGAATGCTTCTGATTCTTCAATCCGGCACCGTCTGATCGTGATAATCGCTTAGAAGAAAGTTACACTTCGACACCGTCATGTCCATAAACAAGCGACAGTACCAGAAATGATACGCCTGGGCCGTGCGTGGCACCACCGCTTCGACTCGCAGTTTTCACAGTTCATGGCTGCGTGTATTTCCATAGCTAAAGCACGACGGCACACGGATGGCATGTGCAATGTGCATGGAGGCGAACTCAAAAAGCATTAGCAAGTCCAGAAATTTTAACAGAAATAAGTACGTCAGGTTTTTTTTTTTTTTTTTTATCGTGGTCGCGGATCCGGCCATCTTCTGCTAGTGCTAAACAGCTCTAAAATTGGAGAAATACGTCTTTCCGGTTAAATAGGTTGAAACCAACTTTTAAGTACATTAGTTCACACACACACACACACACACACACACACACACACACACAGTTTAGACAAGTCAGACATTGGTTGTCAATCTGCATTCAGCAGAAAACGCTATATTCTGTTACAATACATTATCAAATGATCATACACTAATAAATATATATGTTTTTCTGTGTGTGTGAGAGAGAGATGGAGAGGGTGACAGGCTTTTGCACGATAGCTCACCAGTTCAAGAATCAGTATCATGGAAAGGACACACACACACTGTCACAACACATTTGAAGAGGAGAGAGCGAAATGAGTTAATTTATTTTAAGGAACATACAGATGATGCAGTTTTTCTTAAATAAATCTGTGGAACCTCTATAATGCTCAGATGGGGGTCTGTGTACCCTCTAAAATTTATACCTGGGGGTCTACAGACCCTTTAACCTGTTGTGAAAACAGAAGCCCTGCTCTACTTACAAAAAAAATAAATAAATATCCCACCACAGTTCACATGGGGACTTTGTCAGTTATTTCTCCACTTGATACTATCAAAAGCTTGAAGTCAGGACATAAATATTAACTTGGTTATGATTGTCTGTTTAAATATTTGTTCTGAATGCCTCTCGGCAGAAAACACTAACATTGGGCGTCAAACACTTGTGGTACATTATATTGTTGCGTTGGGCTATTTTCAGTACTAGTAAAATTTTCAGTTTGGCTAGTAACATTTTCATTTTGGCTAGTAAAACTTTGAAGTCACTAGCCAAAGGCTGGTGGGCAAAATTTTAGACTTTCAGGGCTGCTCATTACCATGGATAATGGCGTGACATGCATGCGGGCCCAGGGCTTCTCGAGTGCTGGCTAATGACAGAGGAGTAGGTATTTTCTAAAATTGTGAATATGTAAATAACGTTGAAAATTACTGCACCCTCAAAGATGACCTCCGTGTCAATGATAATAATTATAATAATAATGTCATCATAATTACAAGAAGGCACTTGAAGTAACGGCTTATCCAAGATCCAGCAAGAGCCGCAAGGTGTTGACAGACGACGGACTGTACTGCCTCCTTGAATCGACATTGGCAAAGTGTGGTAGACCGATAAAGTTCCTGGTTGCAAACTGCATGTTGGAAAGCGACAGCTTCCCTTGGTTATAGCAGAAAAATGTGTTTTGCTAAGACACAATCCACGCCAAAGTGACTGCAAAGTCGCTATTTCGTTAGCGAGCACTGCGGTCATGTTGAACGGAAGTTGCTACGGAAATGGAATGATGGGACATATCAAGGTCATTGTCGGGGAGCGCGGTCAAATAAACATCGACATCCGGGGACTTGTTGCTCAGTTGCCAAGTTACCGACGCTCGACTCCATGTTTGCTGCCAGGAGGCTCTCTACAAGAAGGGTCTATAAAAATTTGGCGATAAACGCCTTTTAAGATTTCGTGTTTGGTCTCCGGAGGTAAAGGAGTAACAAGATGATCAAGAGCCAGTCCAAACAGCAGGAACACTTCAAGAAGGTAAAACACAAGGTGCCAAAGGAAAACGTCGTTGCTTTCACACTTAAAAGCGAGATCTACGAAAAACTGCACCAAACGGTGAGTTTGACAAAATGCAAGGGCAAAGTGCTAACAATGCGATCGTCTCCTAGCGGCCATGATAACAATAACGTTTCCAAAATGAACTTAAAAGACATTCCAAAATACAAACTTTGTCAGAAATTTTTGTGTCGTTAACAGACGGATTTTGATTTTATTTAATTTATCTCGTCTCTGTGTTGGATTTGACTGTATTGTGCAGTTTCTGCCTGACTAACAAGTGTATGCTTGTATTCATAGTCCTAGTAAGGCATATATTTATATATTGATTAGTTAGAAAAATAATCATGGTGTAATCACAGATCTGTTCAGTTCTGCATTTGATAGACCCACAACATAATTCAGTACGGAAAGTTTTCATTCCCTAAGAAGTTACCAGTGGCTCTGCATTTTTTCAAACTTTGTTTGCTATGAGTGAGCTTGTACCCTGTGTGTTGCACTTACCGGTTTCCATGGTTCACTCCTTCAGAAAAGTAGATTTTTACAGTAACATTGACATATCTTTCTGATATATACTAACATATACTTTTAAAAAGTTTGATTGTTTAAGTTCCTATATTTCAAAGTCTTTTTATCATTTAAGTTCATATATTTGAACATTCAGTTAAATTACAATCAAATCATGTAAATTCAAAGGTTACCAGTACACATGCTCCAGCTCATGTCATTTAAAATTGTAACTCATGCTCTTGTTTTTATATCTTGTGTAACATGAAACATGTTTTTGTAATGTTAATTTGTAAACATACTTGGAACAGTTTGCTCAATTTTTAAAAAATCTTATTGATGCTGTGTCTGTGCTAGTTGTCTAGTTAATGTACTTTTGAAGGGTTGCTTGAATTTTCTCTGTTTGTGTGACTGTAACGCTTCCAACACCTCTCCTTCATTGTCTTTTTTCATCTAATAATGTCTTCCATGAGTCAGGCAGAAAGATTTCATGGGAATATTTATGAAACAGACATTTGTGTGTCTGTCTTGCTTCTGCCTTATATACATGAACATCCTACACTAACATATATGCATTTTGCACTTGGTTTTCATCTTTTAAAGAAATAACTGACCCAGTTTGAGATTATCAACTCCAGGTTATAACATATCAAGGAAGAAGGAATGTGAATTTCACTTTAGATGCGCAACTACCGACAGTCAACAGTCAATAAGAACACAGCATTGACAGCATGATGCTTACACAGGCATCAGAACTGTCCGATTTTCGGCGATTTTCAGATTCTTCATGTGCTTAGTTAATAACACTTTTGACTTCTTATGTGCCAGGAAATGGCTTTAAATAACTCTACAATTCTTCAAAATCGCCGTTTTCAGATTTTTTTTTGGGTGAACAGTTCTGATGCCTGTTACACGCTGACACCCAGAAATTGTATGCTGTGCCGGCACACTGTTTATATGCACAAACTGTGTCTTTAAATTAACTGCCATCCACTATTTTATCCAGAGATGTGGTGATTAAACTGAGAAACAGTGGTGGCTTATGAGGATCTATACTACTTGCAGTTGGGTGGTGTTTAGTTTTTCTTGGCATTAAGGGGTTGAATTTGAAAAGTGATAAATGTGTTCTGGCATGTCATAGAAAAACAAAAAGTGTATATTGCACACCCAAACTGATTCTCTTGTTGACATATGTTCACTAATTCAGGACATGAGATGGGTCATCCATGGTATTTAAGGGTCATGCCTGATTAGCCAAGCTAATGACAAAAATAAAGCTCTACATTTGAACTGTGATTTTCTTTGAAATTGCCAAGCTAACTTTGAACTGTTGTGGTCGATTTATCTTTAGCCGTAGGAAATGACCAAGCCCAGACTCACTGCAACAGGATGCAGATCAACATTTATAGTTCCAAGAATAGCTTGGCACATAGGTATTTCAGCACCACGCTTCAAGAACTAAGGTCAGTTTGTCTCAGAACTGTTGTGTAGAAATGGTCTTTACAATACATCTCTTCATGGTTAAGTTTATAAGTACAAATTCTGGCTTGATGGCTCAGTGTATTCAAATTGTTGAGTGTGATTGCCTTCTGTGCAGGTGCCTGGCCCCCCTGCTGCTGGAGCTTTCAAGGCCCGACCAACAGCCCCCACCAGCTTCAGAAAGTTCTATGAGAGAGGCGACTTCCCCATTGCACTTGAACATGACACCAAAGGCAACAAAATTGCGTGGAAGGTATGGTCTTAAAAAATTCATTATTCTGGCTTCAAAAGACAGTTGGTCCATTGTTGTGAAAAGTGAGATTTTCATTGTATTACTTTGAAAATCTCTTTTTTCACAGAAAATGGACCGACAGTCTTTCGCCTGTTAAAAGCAGAATAATGAATTAGGGTAGTTTTCCCTTTCTTCCTGCCTGTACCATTATTTTTATGATGGTGGGGTATTTTGAAAATGTGAAAGGGAGAGGGTAGTGTTTGTAGGTTAAACCATGTCCAAATTCTGCTGGTGAAAACTCCACCTTTGAATAATTATATGTATGCATCTCCTAACGAACACTATTGTTAGATAGCAACATTTAGTCATGTGCGGTGTGCATGTAATACATTGTGAATATTTTGATCTTGACAAACTTATACTCTGTCAGTCTTTTTTTTTTAACTGTAAAATTGTGATGAATCAACATAATCTTCACCCATGCAGCCTTTTGACAACACAATAGGAGACAACACGAACATGACAGTTCAAGGGTGGTGCCAGAATAGCTTGGTGCCTCCATGCGCTAAGGCTGTTCAGGCACCATCTTTGAACAAGTCTTCTGCACTGCAAATGTAGTCTTAGGAGGACAGCACCCTGCATACACCGTGACAGTTCAAGGGTGCTGCCAGAATAGCCTCCAGTGCCAAGCTGTTTAGGTGTCATCTTTGAAGAAGTCTCCTAAATTTAGTCTTTGCTGGACATCTCCGTACTTTGAGAAATTTGACCATAAGGCTCCCATGTGTTGTGCACATTGCTTCCTGCCCCCACCTAGGTATTCATCTATACTGTTTTGCTGGCAGGTTGAGATAGAGAAGCTCGACTATCACCACTACCTACCCCTCTTCTTCGATGGTCTGTGTGAAACGGAGCACCCATGGGAGTTCTTCGCTCGCCAAGGTGTTCATGACATGCTCGAGCATGGAGGGTCCAAAATTCTGCCCGTCATCCCACAGCTCATCATTCCCATCAAAAGTAAGAAGCGCCTACATAATTTTGCTTTTTTACTAACTGGGCTTTGTATGAATGCCCTAAATCATCCATCGGTTCTGTTCTATAAATCCTCGCCCCACCCGGGTCTGCCCTGGGGGACTTGGGTGGGGTTAACTACTTTTTAGTTCCCAGGGTCACCCTGGTCAGGGTGGGTTTTTCCCTCTATTCTGAGGCATGTGCTTCTGTCTACCCTTGGTTCATTCGCTGGTATTTTCCTTTTTTAAACTTTCCCTACTGTCTGTGCTGCCTGTAGCTCCTGATATTGGATGTGTGTTGCTAAATGGTCTTAGGTTTATTTAGCGTATTAGACCGGCTGGCAACATACATTCAATTTCAATATTCTGTTTTTTTGGTTTTTTTCACAAGCAGTGCAGGCAAGTCCTGAGAAAATCTTGTTGCTGTCAGGACATTAAGCATTGTACAACCAACCAACCATCTATAAATCCTCATGAGCCCCAGCAGTCTTGGGACCTTATGAGGATATATATGCTTCTTGCTGGCCTCCTTCGAATATGTGTGCTTCAGCAAGACAGTATATGTTATTCTGTAGTGAATGTGTAGTGGTTTTAAAGCCATTGTTTGTTGTGGCTAGCAGTAGCAGTATTTACTGTGATGATTCATGACAGAAAGTGTTGCCAACAGGCAAAGAAATAAAAGAGTCTTTCAAAGATATCCATTTTTGGCTCACATGTGAATCAAAAGTGAGTCTGTGGTAAACTTTAATGTTGGCATTTTCTCGGAGACTATTCAAGCCGTAGTCTTCAAACTTGGCCTAAGGATACTTTGTGGTAAGACCTTTCTAAACATAACAATTTGAGTGACTTCTCACAAAGGTCAAGGAAATAGGTCAAAAATAGTTATATTTTGACATAATTTATTTTTTTCTCAAATAATATTCACAATTTCAGATACAAACTTGGTACAAAGATACCTGATGGGAATACCTTTCTATGCATACTAATTTGGTTGATCTCTTGGAAAGGTCAAGGGTCACAAGAGCTCAGGAAAAAGGTAAAAAAAAAATAGCCATATTTTGACAAAGGAAGTTTTTTTCTCAAATACTATTCACAACTTCAAACCCAAATTTGCTGCAGAGATACCTGATGGTAAGACCTATCTATGCCTACTACATAATTTGGATGAGCCCTCGAAAGGTCAAGTGTCACAAGAGGTCCGCAAATGTGTGTAAAATGCCAGTTTTTGCTAGAAGTGTAGTTATTATTAACAGTTTTGCAAACGTTTCAATCAAATTTGGCAAAAAGGTAGCTGATGGTGATAAGGCCTTCCTATGTATACTAATTTAGTCGGCTCATCGCAAAGTTCAAGGGTTACGGGTGTTTGACAGATGTGTGAAAACTGATTATAAATTTTGAGAAAACATGGATTTTGCTGGTGCAGAAGCCACCCCTTTATTTATTGTCACAAAGGTCACACATGTAGATTGGACATAAGTGTTTGACTTTCTTGTGATTGTAAGCATTTTGCAAATATACTGGTGGATACAAATATATGCATAATACATTTGGTTGTTCACCTATTAACCCATATCATACTGAGGCTAAAAGCTTCAAATTTGTACACTGCCATATGCAAGCTACATTATAGTACTTACAGATAAGGATATAGACCAATGGCTTTAGTTCAAGGGTGGTGCCAGAATAGCTTGGCACCTAGAGGCACCAAGTTATGCGGGCACTACCCTTGAACTATTTTAGTCAAACGTATTTCGCACACTGGTGTATTCCGAATAATATGGGTTTTAATTATAATATGAAAAGGCTTCCATGTGTTAGTCTTCCTTTTAACAATTCTAGTGTCTTCCTTGAACCATCATGCTGGATTGGTCTCGGCTTGTAGTGAGTCAGAGCTTTATAAGTAAAAGGATTGACCAAGCATTGATGCCGTTTTATGTTTCATGCAGATGCCTTGGGAAAGAGGGAGCACAAGGTGCTGTGCACGACACTGAAGATTTTACAACACTTGGTGGTGTCAGCAGACATGGTGGGTGAGGCTCTTGTCCCCTACTACCGCCAGATTCTCCCGGTCATGAACATCTTCAAAAACAAAAACTGTACGTAATGGTGCATTAATCAGGCTTTGGAAGGCAGAAATTTTCATGTGCATACACACACCTCAGCACTTTTGATACGCCAATGCACATGTTTTTACACTCTTGGCATTATGTGACAGACATTGCTATACTTTGACAGAACCCGCACGCACAGAGATTTTGTTGCTTGCAACATCATTGCAGCTTCCCAGTATACAAGAGATCATTGTGCCGACATCAGCCACCACTAGCCCCAACACAGCTGTTTATGAGCCCAACAGTAGTTGACGTTGGCCCAATCACCTGCAGCTTATTGGAATATTGCCTGTATGGCAATGAGACTGTGACAAGACCCAGAGAAGTCTTGCATCCAGTTTGCATATGTGGCAAATGACAAAATCTGTATGCACATTTGGGTCTATACAGGTACCAGTCAGGCCAAGTTTACTTTTCTTCAAAATAATTGGTTTGTGGTGTGTGTTACAGTGAACTCAGGTGATGGGATCGACTACAGCCAACAGAAGCGGGAAAACGTGGGCGACCTAATCCAAGAAACACTGGAGGTGTTTGAGAGGAACGGAGGGGATGATGCTTTTATCAACATCAAATACATGATCCCAACCTATGAATCCTGCATGCTCAACTGAGAATCAACTCCTTGTGTAGATGATTACTGACTTCATTACATGTTTAGTGCCGCTCTCTCTCGCTCTCATCCTCTTTCTTTTTATGAGAGAGAGCAGTACACAGCTACAAGTAGCACGTTCACACAAAATGTCTGTGATGGTCTTTAAGTGCAAGTAAGGCAGTAGGTTTGGGGGGATAAGCATTACGTATGCCAGAAAGGTAGGGGATTAATCCTGCATTATTTGGACAAATATAAACAGCACAATGCTGACATGTTCAGCTTAACCCTTTCAGTGTTTCTTTGTCATCATTATAGCAGTTTTTTTTAAAAAAGACAATCATCTGTGTCACAGTCAAATAAATAAGCAAAAACACCTAACGTTTTTGTGTTGATCTTTTTTTCTTTCAGGGGTGTAGGGGGGGGGGGGGGGGAGGGGGGATAATGAGCAGGTTGATAATATTGCTGCAGAGCCATAATCAGTAGATTTTATTTCGTCATGAGTTTCATCTCGATCATTAGCACTGAAGGGGTTAATGCTGAGAAATGTCAGCTGGCATCAGTATAGTGATATGATGGCAACTTGGAGCAGACTCTTTGCAATGTGGAGGCAACTCTTGCTCAACCTCAGCCCAGTGAGCACAAGGTCCTCAGGTGGATGTCAGCTGCAGCTGGCCCGTGCACCATTGTTCCCAGACCAGGTACAGCCGATGACTGCTCAATGACCTGTCTGCTCAACCTCAGGGCTGTGATGTCAATTGCCTCGGCCCCCATCAATGATTCATACCCTGATCATATTTCCCATTTAACCCCCTCTCCACTATTATATCTGTCTCTGTGCTTTATACA
The DNA here is from genome assembly GCA_036245525.1 of Semisulcospira habei. Lineage (NCBI taxonomy): Eukaryota > Metazoa > Mollusca > Gastropoda > Semisulcospiridae > Semisulcospira > Semisulcospira habei. Next base: position 126,774,308 of record BTPG01000006.1, read on the forward strand.
TACTTTTGCCATAAACATTTCATTTTGAACATGACAAAATAAAGCAAGATTTTTGAGGCATATTCCCATTTGTGACAAAACACTTTATCCTGATAAGTGATACTGGGTATGTGTTGTGGTGTGTATTGCATTGCTGCCTTAGGTTGCATCCTCATGGAAATCTGATATTCATGTTGCACACTAGTAACAACTCTTACCTTAAGACTATACAGCATCATGTGCAGTTTCAGAACAAATGTAAACCAAAACTTTCAAGTCATGTCTGAAATTTGTCATCAACGGCTGATGCCAAACTCGGTACCAAAATATTCATATTCATCAGCATTTTTATAATAAAAAAAAGAGAATCCAGTAGCAGTTTTTCTAATGAACCAAAAAAGAAACAAGAATTTAAATTTCGTTACAGATAAAAACTGAAATTTTAGATATTAAAAATGCAAGGCAAAGATTTCAAAATATCAGATTTTACAAATTACATTAACCCTGATGTACGTGCATCCAAAGACACTGGCTGCATGTACAAGAGGGTTAATGATGGAATTGTTCCCACACCTATGAGTTATGGAGGACAACAACTATTTTGTTGTGACTGTAAACTGTGCAAGATGTCAAAACATGTAAATATTGTAACACCAATAAAGATGTTTATTGCCATGTACAGTGCTTGTTTGTTAACTGTAACCCCCTTCTGCAACCACTGGTGTGTTCACATTCCCCATGCCCAAGGGGGTCAATTTCTGTCTCTTTTCTCCCATGTGTGTGTGTGATGGGAGTTAAGGGGCTCTCATGCCTTAGTTAGATTTTCCAAATGTTTGTTGAAGGGTGTGATGGTAAGAGCAGATGCCATCCAAAAATGTCTCTACCGGTAGCGTTGATTCAATGCAAACTATGGTTTCTTCAAAAGAACCCTTGTGCGCCCAGGGTGGGCCCGTATTGGTGTATAAGAATTCACTCAAAGAACTAATTTTGTATTGCATTAACCCTTTTCCTTCTGATACATCCATTGCTTGAAATACACTTGACTGATAGTTCAAGGGTGATGCCAAAATAGCTTGGCACCTTAGGCGCCAAGCTATTCTGGCACCACCCTTGAACTAAAATGGGTTATCTCCTAATCTATAATGTAGCCTTCATAGGGCAAGATGCACGTTTTTATTTTTTTACAAAATCAGCCTCAGAATGTAATGGGTTAAAATGCTATGAGGTGACAGTTTGCAGATACTCTCTTCACAGACAAGAATTCAAGCATTGATTTACCCAGAGAAAATCTGTGAAGCACGAATCCACCCATGCATAATTCCAACCCATGCAGATTTGTGCTGCTGTACTATTTTTCCACATTTTCAGCTGGGTGGTCTCAAGCTTGTATGCATTCAATCTGGGTGGATTTTTGTGTGTGTGTGCGCCCTGAGCACGCTGCTAGCATGGAGTGGATGCGCATTACAAGTGGACATCATCATTTATGCTGTGTGGATTAAAACTGTATAGCTTTAGTGACATCTAAATAAAGTTAGAATAGAGGCAGCTCAATTGCTTGGTGATTCACATCTGAATGTATTTTTTTTTTCTGATACTGGGTAGATTAATGTTTAAAAGGCTGTTAAGTGGGGAGATGATTCTGTATTCAGGTCATGAAGAGGAGAATGCCCCCCATACAAAAGGTGTAGCATTCATGCTGTACCAGTGGCACGGGCAGAGAGCACTGATGGGCTGGGAATCTCTTTGGCCAAGAATTATCACAGCAGCCTTTAGAACCAAGAAAAAGATCAAGCTCAACGTCATCCGGTGTTATGCGCCCACTAATGACAGTGACGCGGAATGACAAGAGTTCTACGACCGACTCCAGATCGAGTGCTGTGGACAAATGTGCGGAGCGAGACATCACCATCGTCATGGGCGATTTTAATGCCAAAATAGGGGAGGACAACACCGGATACGAAGAGGTGATGGGGAGACGGGGACTAGGGGAGATGAGTGAGAACGGGGAGAGGTTTGTAGACTTTTGTGCTCTAAACAGACTTGTCATTGGAGGCAGCATCTTCCCACACAGAAGAATACACAAAGCAACTTGGGTCTCACCTGACCATACTACAGAGAACCAAATAGACCATATCTGCATTAGCAAGAAATTTAGAAGATCCCTTCAAGATGTTCGAGTGAGGAGGGGAGCAGATGTCGCCTCAGACCACCACCTGCTTACCTTAAGAATAAAGCTCAAGTTAAAGAAAAGCCGCACAGAGACGACAAGAAGACAGCACTATAATGTAGGCCTCCTGAGAGAGACTGGAGTGAGAGATGAGTTCAAACTGGTGCTGTCCAACCGGTTTCAAGCGCTACAGGAGCTAGTAAATGAAGAGGAGGCGGTCACCACAGAGCAGCAGTGGAAGGCAGTTAGAGAGGTGCTGAACTCAACTTGCAAAGACATTATAGGGTTCAGGAAACACCACCACAAGGACTGTGGCTGGCTGACAGACCTTGAAGAAGATAGAAGTGAGGAAGCAGAAGAAAGCAGTTGTCAACAACAGTCGCACAAGAGCAGGCAAAGCAAGGGCACAGGAGGAATACTCCGAAGCCAACCGCGAGGTGAAGAGGAGTATCAGGGCAGACAAGAGGGCCTACACAGACAGCCTGGCAGCAGAGGCAGAAAAGGCAGCAGGCAGCGGCAACATGAAACAGCTCTATGACATTACCAGAAGATTGTCGGGCAAGTATGGCCATACAGAAAGACCAGTAAAAGACAAAGAAGGCAAGCCTATTGCAGACAGAGCAGACCAACTCGACAGATGGGCCGAGTATTTTGAAGAGTTACTGAACAGACCTAGCCCACCCGACCCCCCAGACATCCAGCCAGCGGAGACCGACCTACCCATCAGCTGTGACAGACCCAGCTGGGAAGAGATCAGAAGAGCAGTGGCATTTTTGAAGAACGGCAAAGCAGCAGGGCCAGATGGCATCCCAGCGGAGTCTCTGAAAGCAGACCTAGAGACAACAGTAGAGCTGCTGTACCCACTGTTTGGAAAGATCTGGGAAGAGGAGGTGATGCCGGCTGACTGGAAGGAGGGGTACCTAATCAAGCTTCCAAGAAAGGTTACCTCAGCAAGTGTTCCAACTACAGAGGAATCGCCTTGCTGTCAGTACCAGGAAAGGTCTTCAACAGGATCATCCTGGAGAGAATGAAGAGCTCCGTTGACCCCCAGCTGAGAGACCAGCAAGCAGGATTCAGGAAAAACCGATCATGTACAGACCAGATCGCCACTCTCCGCATCATCGTGGAACAGTCTCTGGAGTGGAGCTCCCCGCTGTACGTCAACTTTGTGGATTACGAGAGAGCTTTTGACAGCGTGGACCGAGAGACTCTGTGGAAACTCCTATGACACTACAGTGTACCCACAAAGCTCGTCTGTCTGATCAAGAACAGCTACGATGGCATGACATGTCGCTTGATCCACGAAGGGCAGTTCACCAGGGAGCTCCAGGTCAGAACCAGTGTCAGGCAGGGGTGTTTTCTGTCTCCGTTCCTCTTCCTATTGGTCATAGACTGGGTCATGAAGAGGACCACAGAGCACAGACGAAGTGTAATACAGTGGACACAGCTTGACGACCTCGATTTTGCAGACGACTTGGCTTTACTGTCCCACACTCATCAATAAATGCAGGACAAGACCACGAGGCTTGCTGACATCTCGTCCCAAGTGAGCCTCACCATCCACAAACAGAAAACAAAGACAATGAGACTGAACGCAACCAGGGAAGAACCAGTCTTGCTTGCTGGCACCCCGTGGAGGAGGTGGAGTCCTTCACCTATCTCGGGAGCATTATAGACAAAAAAAGGCGGCACTGATGCAGATGTCAGAGCATGAATCGGTAAAGCCAGAGCAGCCTTTCTGCAGCTGAAAAAAAAGTGTGGAGTTCCAGAGAGCTGTCACAACACACCAAAGTCCAGATTTTCAACTCCAACGTAAAAGCAGTTCTCCTAAATGGAGCAGACTTGGAGATTGACAAAAACCACAGTCAACAGAGTACAGATCTTCATAAACAGTTGCGAAGTTTGATTACCTATACCTAATATGTCAAATGATAGTACATGTACTGCGATGCCGACCGAGTGACGTATAACATCGAGTCATCACTATGAACACCGTGGGCCGGAGACCGGGCGCCCGACAGGGAAGGGCAAGGGATCCAACTAAACGTTCGGCCAGCACTGAGAAAGTCCCCAAGGGATGTGTACATATCAACCAGCGCCAGCCTCACCTATCTGGTTAGTGAGTAGTAAAACAGAAGCGACACAGTGAGGTAAAGGTACAGTTAGCAGACACAAGCAAGGTAAAAAAAAGTTAATCTTTCATATTCATCCCAAGTGGCGCCACAGTGCCCAGTTTATTAATCAGAAATTTTTCATGGTCTTTCCTGGCCCAGACATTACTGGCTTGCATAAGCCAGAGGCCTTTAACCCGAATGTCCGAGACGGAGTGGTCGGCCTGATTGAAATGTCATCCGACCGGTCTGTTGTATTGGTACTTGACAGACTGAAGATGTTCTTTGAAACGGTCATTGATGGTTCTTTCCGTCTCTCCAACATAGAGTTGGCCGCATTTCACACAGGAGATGACATAAATCATGTTGGTGGTTTGACACGTGAAGTATCTGTCTATGTTGAATTTGTAATGTGGACCATTCACCACGGTGGAAGGGCAAATAAAAGGACACGTCTTGCAATTAGGAACATTGCACGGAGTGGAGCCGGAGGGTCTGGTGGTATGACGAGGCTTGAGACTGAGTAGAGCGAACAAGCATGTCCCGCAAATTAATATACCTCTTGAAAGCTACCAAAGGAGGTTCAGAAAAGATAGCAGCAGATTCTTGACTGGATGACAAAAGACCCAGTTAGAAAGAAGGATTTTACGAACTGGATTGGTGTGGGGATGGTAGATCATGGTAACAATAGGCCTGTCACTATCAGCGGTAGGTTTAGTCTGCAGTATACTCGCGCGACTAAGTTTTTGTACCGTTTGGAGAGATCCTTGAACAACAGTATGTGGGTAATGTCTGTCGATGAAAAATCCAGCCATTTCTTTGGATTGAACATCAAAATCTGATTCTTCGGAACATATTCTTTTTAGCCAAAGAAACTGGGAATATGGGATGCTGTTTTTAGTTTTGGGGTTGTGTAGTCGAGGTAGGAATGTGAGTCGGTAGGTTTGTAATGTATTGAAGTTTTCAACATTCCGCGTGTGTGGGCCCCCCCCCCCACAACACACACTCCCGGGTTCAGGCTACTCAGATTGCCCATGGACAGTACCACTGCGCTATAGGGCTCGGGAAGTTCCTCCTGTTGCCTCTTCAGATATTAGCTAAGTAGTGTTTCCACATGTTTTTCTTCATGTTTCTTCCTCTTTGCACTGAAACAAACAAAAACAGATTCTGGTTAGCGGTTTCCTACGGTGATGGCATGACTTTCTGTTATTGCCTATGTCAGGACTTTCCTGACATTGCGGTTCGGACAGTGATTTCCCTATGAGCGCCTTAGTCCCGTATCCTCTCAAGATGGCCGCCACGACTAGCGTGATGACGTCAGCTTCCCGAGCGCTATAGGAGATACTTCGTTTACACGTTATCACGCAAGCTACAACATTATTTAGAAAACAAGAAGAAGTTTGCAGCTTTCCGGTACTTCATTTATATACAAACTTTAATAAAACTATCTTGATAAGGCTGAATGTGACAAGTCGATATATTGTTTGTGGTAACCTGTATGTCGTGTTAGTCACCCAGAACGGTGGCTGTGGAAACGAAAGCACGGGGAAAATGTCCGGGGGTGGGGGAGTGGGGTGGGGGGGGGGGCCGGGGAGTAACCCACTCTCTTATACACAGGTTCACTTAAGGTTAACTACAAAGTATGCTAGAAGTGCCGTGGAAGAGGCAGAAGGCCAATCACGCACTCACGTGCCCGTGAGCTATAGAAAACTCCGTTCTAAGCAATTATATTTGGGCAATGTTAATGTTGACGCATTTAATACGGCGGAGTTTTAAATATCGCTGAGTCACAATCAAAACGTTGCTGCCCTTGCGTCGACGTCACAGCTCATGTGACTGCTAGGTCATATGACCGCTCAAATCCGCCCCGAGAAACACCGTTGTTGACAAGAGAGAGAAGAGAACGTCAGGTGAGGTTTTGATGTTTGATAATTTATGGTTCAAAGTTCGAGTTTATCATAAGCCTTCTCAGATAACACTGAACGTGAAGTCTTGTTTTCTAAGCCTCCACATTTGACTAAGCATCATTTGTGTAGTCTAGTTCGGGGCTGATTGTTTGCTCGGGTGTGCGTCGTTTTCTTTTTTGTAACAGGTTTCTTGTGCCCTCTTTCAACCATTCGTTTTCATGTACTCGCAGATTGCTTCAGCTTCGGTAATTTGTTATGTGCAAGATCAAATATATACACGTGTGAACGTGATGCTTGTGTGGTTGCAGACAGACGCCAATCCGACTTTCGTTTACAATCATAATGTTCATAGATCTGCGCGATCATTGGGATTGCGCGAAATAATGTCACACTGTCCATTATTTTAGTGAGCTGGGGTACACTGGCCAAAATCACACCCGCACAAAAAGAGAGATGAAAAAGCACTCAAACAAACAACTTGTTTATTGTTATTGTTAGACATGATGTAACGTCAACTGTTATGTTGTCGCCACAGCATGGTTAGCAGTATTCTGACCACAGATGGAACTGATTCTGTTTTGACTAAGGCCAGTGATCAAATATTTGCCAGCTGTATCAGTATGACGGCCCTGTACACTTTTCACCTGTACAATGAGCTGCTGTGCAAGAGTTGTTAATAATATTGAAAGTATGCAACCTAACTTAAATCACAAAAGAAGTATGTTAACTAACAAGATGAGGTTTTCATCCCAAAGTATTGTTTTAAGTTCACGTGTGTTTTTCTTTTAGGAATAATTCAGGGTTTTCCTATTTTTAAGCTTATCCTTTTGATTCATCTCTCTCCACCCTACATCCTGATCCACACAAATGGCACACACAAACACTGACACTAGTGACAGACACATGGCGCTTTGAGCCAGTTATGAGTTGGTATACCTCGCCCTGTTCCTAGGTTAAACACACCAGCAGTGCCATTGTTTCTATTTTCACATCAGACCGGTCACTCGAACTGGTCATGTGCACCAGAACTGCACGCGCAGGTAGGCTTCTGCACTTGTAGTGTGGTCTCGTACGTTCACGCGGAAGATTGTGATCGCAGTCAAAAAACGGTTTCCGGTTTTACTTTTAGCACCTTTTACCTCCCCTAACATGCCAGTTTTGTGTAGAGATGGCGGAGGCTTGTGTCACGCCCCTGAATCAAGTCCATTGTACTTGTAGTGTCCTTATCTCTGATACTTCAACTACAACGGTGCTTTCTTCCGCAAAGTGACACAGATGTCTCAAAATCAACACCATTGAGGAAAAAAGCTATTTTTTAAATCTGCCAAATCGCGTTACAATGTTTCGTGGTGATAGCTTAAGGGTGCATTATTGCCGGATTGCATATATGGGAAAGGTTTTTTCTTTAGTCATCTTATTTTGCAGCAATAAAATGACGGTCATATGATTTTTTCTCCGAGATTGCTCATTACAGGTGCAGAAAGCACACACTCTAAACCGATCTGGTGCACATGACCGGTCCGAACGACCGGTCTGGTACGAAAATAGCAACAATGGCGCCGCTGGTGTGTTTAAATAGGCACAGGGTGAGGTATACCAACTCAGCGCCAGTTATACTAGTATACATTTTGTGGGCTGGCATAGCTACAGCTGTTCTAAAGAAGAACAAGATGGGATGACCCATGCCCAAAACGCTCTATTTATATACACTTGCATGCATTTTCCCACTATTTGTCTACTGTATTGAAAATACGGTAGACTTTAGGATGGGGCTGGTCGGAGCGCGTTCCTTAGAATTACTTACTTACGCCTGTCACCCCTACCCGGGTATAGGCCGTCGACGAGAGACCTCCAGCGACTCCTGTCCTGTGCTTCTCCTTCGATTTTACTCCAGGTGGTTCCCAGTCTCTTGATGTCTGCTTGGAGGTTGCATTTTAACCACAGTCTGTTAACCCTTTGGCTGTCAGTAGCACTTTTTGTTCACAATGGGATTCGTGTAGGAATCACCTTGGCAAAGAATGCTACCGCTAAAGGGCTAACTTTTCTGCAATGAACTTTGCATGATAATCGGACCATCCAGTGCAATAATTTTAATTTGCAGACAGTTTACATTCTTAACAAAATTTTCAGAGTTGAGTGCGAGTCTATAAATAATACTAATTTATTGGTCCCCTCCCAAAGGTCAAGGGTCATGGAGGGGTCCAGAAAAGGGTCAAAAATACATAATGTGACAAAAACTTTTTTTTACCTTCAAATACTATTTTATACTTCAACCCCCACACTTGGTATAGAGATACCAGATGATAAAGCTTTTCTATGCATACTAATTTGGCTGACCCCTCGGAAAAGTCAAGGGTCATAGGAGGTTGGCAAGTGTGCAAAATGCCAGTATTTGATAGAGTTGTAGTTTTTATCAAAGTTTTTGCAAACTTTCATACAGTTTGGCCTAAAGGTAAAGGTAGCTGATAACACCTTTCTATGCATTCTAATTTAGTTGACCTCTCACAAAGGCCAAGGGGTCACTGAGGGTTTGACAAATGTGTGAAAAATGCATACATTTTGAGAAAACTTGGATTTTGCTGATAGTTACTGATCCAGAAGCCAACCCTATATGTTAGACACTTGGAACACATTTCAGTGACCTGTTGGAAAGGTCACATTTATTACCAGGGTATGTGGATTGGTCATACATGTGAGCCATAACGACTTTTCCTTTCTTGTTAAATGTTACCAAAGTTTTGGATCAGTCATACACGTGAGCCATAAGAGCTTTGCCATTCTTGTTAATCTTATTGAGTATGGTATTTTGGGTTAACCCCCATTGTGCATGTAGTCATAGGTATTGTTTACTCATTAGACTCAAATTACACTACCAATGGCTTCATGCACAATGGGTTTAAATCTAGGGCATCCAAGGTGACAGGACAAGGAAGTTAAGATAGCTCGTGATCATTTGGGGGGAAATTTTTGTTTCTTATACAGTTAAGATTGCATTGGCTTCCTGTTTCACTGCACCCGTACTTTGCTCCTTTAAGCAGAAGTCGATTTCTATGGGACAGGAAGATTTTAAATGACTCGCTGGCTATTCACTGGATGTTAGCAGAAGACAACTTTTTATTTTGAATGAAACGGATACAAATTTCGAAATGTTAAAAAATGTGCTACTTTTTCTAGTGCTAGATAAGATTGTCTATCATATAAAGGATTAGATCAGATGACTTCTGTGTGCATAGCCAATTTCTCACATATCAGCACTAAGTCTGTCAGGTTCCTAGGGTATGTAATTGAAGTCATACTCTGGACTTCGGTTTTCTGCTGCAACTAGTTATTTTCCACTGGACCCCAGCAACCATGATATATTGAGTCAGCGCTGTAATATGTTGAGCCAGAGCTGTATTATATTACTGTTGTACAGCACAAGCAAAACCTAAACAGACCAGCAAGATTCACCTTGTAAAAAAGAGCCACTGACAGCCGTATGTCAAAGTATTTTTTAATAAATATTACTTTTTTTGCGTCCCAGACACTTTGATTGAATGGACTATAGATGAACAGCACAGCAAAGTGTGCCTGCAGGTACTTTGGTCACTGGGATCTTAAACTTTATATTATTAAAATTAAAGTGCTGATAATTTATCTCGACTATCACAGCGTGACAATCATACCCACACCTAAAGTAGTCACCAGGTGCTCTTCCATTGTTCTAGTATTCTTCTGTAGTTAAAAATTTACCATTACATTAGGCTTGGGTAACGCCCCCTTAGAGTGTGTTCATCGTCTATTACGTCGAGTGCAAACTTGGGGGCCTTGATCTTGCTGTCACAGACTAAGCCTTATAACGCGGTTACTCCCTCTGTCAGAGGAACTCGATTAGCAAAAGGCATGGATTCACAAGAACTCCAGCATATGCTGGGCTCATGAAGATCTATGCATCTTGCAGAAATGTGACTGGTGACGACAAGATAGTTGTTTTTGTGAACTGCGTGGCAGAAAGAATCTGACAGTGATAATGTATGTTCACGTGACTGGGTCCGCATTACTCAGGATGGTCACTCAGAACCATTGACATGTTTGTGTCACGTTGCATGATAAGAAGGGCGTCATGTGATTGAAACGGAACTACTCATGTGACTGGCAGCTGGGACTATAAACTTGGTCGACAGCACAGTTTGCCATTTATCATTCTCACCCTGCGCCACTGGTATGAAACTGAAACATTGCAAGGCGTGGACAGATATTTAGATGAATAGGCTCATGAGTGAAGAGGCAACATTGTTGCTTTTTTCAGATTCATAATATGTTCATGTAAAGTGAACTTGAGTTTTCAAATGCCATCACTTTTTCCTCAGAGGAGACTGAGGGCATTTCATTGTGGTTCTGTATTTGGAACAGAATGCTATAGAGTAATATTAGCAAACATGGTAATAGTAACCTTTGTATACAAGTGTACAGTTTGTCTTCAAGCTTGATGGGTAGAATAATTATACTTTTTAGGGAGTGTTTCCTGATATGTTCAAGAAATGAAAAGTTTTCTTAGAGCATCCTCCTTTATTTTGTTTTCAGAAACACTGTATTAAACACCATTTTTTAATCAGTGATTTGAAGAAAAAAGATGATCGCCGTGGCAGTTGTTCTGTGCCTTGCAGTGGCATCTGTATCTGAGGCAATGCCACAATCAGTGCAGATGTTTGAAATCCAACCAGCAAAGAAAACAGGCCCCAAGCTGCGATTTGACCCGTATGAAGACACATGGTCATCTTTCAAGCAAAAGCATGGTGAGTTGATATAGTTTGTCCTCTTTTGGGGGGGATGCAAAATAATCCGTTAATTATTTTAACTTAGGCGATATATATGACCTATTGCCAAAAGGTGTGACTGAAAAGGCAACACGGTTGCTTGAAAATGAAGTGATAGAATCACATAAAAATTCTGTGTTGGACAGTTTGTAGCATGTGCAAATAGTATTTGAAATTGGAATATAGTCTGTTCCTTAGTTGCAGAGAAACCGCATTCAGAAGTTTGTATATATGAGATTATGTCGGAGGTCAGGTATTACAACACAATGGTGTAAGTTTGGGGTTTTTATTGATCCAAGTTGGAAAATGTTTACTTGAACAGTTAAAAAGAATAGTAAATGTGCATTTCTGTTGTAAAACTAAATCATTCAGGTTTTCAGAGTGTCACTGAAAGAGATGAATTGTAATACCTGACATCCGACATGGGTGCTTCTTTCTGTTTGTTGTAAATGTGAAATGCAGCCACATTCTCATTCAAACCAAAGATTCAGGGATGTAAAAAGAATTAAGAGAGGCAACAGTTCCTATGATCATTTTATTTCAAGCATAGGAAGATCAATGCAAATTCAGGAAAACAGGTATTATGTCGAACATCATAATTACAACAAACTGAACGGAGGTTTAAACATTTAAACATTTATCTGTCCAAAACCACAAGTCTGCCCACAAGTCACTTTTCTTCCCCTACAAACACTGCATATACACATTTCCTCATTTACCTCAATCCGTAATATTGCTAAATCACACATCGTTCTGCACTATTCTTTATTTCTTTGAACTGCTGATCAATCCTTACAACTGCAAATCACATCACGTTCTACACACATAGTTTCACAAATGTTGCTCACCACATGAAGGTTAAAACGTGTTAACAAAAAATTCATACAATATATGAATATATGTTATTTTGTTTTTTTGCACTGGTGACAAAACCCATGTGTATGTGTCTTTAAACATACTCCGCTCAGAGATCTATTAATATAGTGACAGATGGTCAGTATGGGTTTTCAAGCAACTGGAAATTGCAGGAGAAACAAACAAATACATACAGTGATGTCACGTTTGTTTTTGCTGCACACGTCTGTAAATATACTGAAATGTGTAGGAAGACGATATGCTGTTGAGTTCCAAAAACTGCATTTTCACGTGGGATTGTCAAAAACCTTGACACCACTGATTTAATGTTATATCCGTTTCTTCTGCAATTTCTATGCAGTATCTGTCCTAAATCACTGTGAAAAAATGACGCCTCTGACTGGATGTGCTTTTATCGAGGTTGAGAGAGACCCCCCTCAAAAATGAATCAAATGGTTCCCACGAGTAGTCAAAGCGGCTAGGCCAAAAGTACAAATACTGGCACTTTGACATGAAACTCACACAGGCAGCCTGCAGAAGTTCGTCAACGTCATTAACTTGCCCAACATTCAGTTCCATTCCACTGAACAAGATGGAAGGTTCCAACCACTGGAGCTGGAGTGTGTGTGCGGGGAACGATGGGCACAAAGTGGTTTGGCACCCAGTGATCAGCAACCATGTCACTGCGGAGTGAGGACCACATGATGAACAATTTCTGCCCATCCTCACAACCCGACTGGATTGGACGCTTCAGCACAAAACTGGCTGCGAAAAACTCCCACAACCCTGCAAAGCTGCAGTTTTTAACCACTGACATCACTTCAGCTTCAAACGACAAACGCTATGAAGCATCAGGTGAAACTGAGGTCAGCACAGCCATTTGAATAACTTCAGCTGGTGACACAGTCATGAGGAATGCACCAATTAGAACCATTCAGAAAAATATCTGGATGCAGTGCCATACAAATAGCAATGCGACATCTGAGCTCTGCGCGACACATTTCTGTGCCAAATATGAGAAGGCTCAGCGCTCTGAAAAAACAGTTGCCATCTCCATGTACCGTGAGGGGGTCACACCTGCAAGTAACATCAGCTCCAAGCAGATTTGCAGCTTGCGCGTCGATATGCTGTTGAGTTCCCGAAACTGCTTTTTCACATGGGATTGTGAAAACTGCAATTCTCTGCTGCAGCTGCTGTGCAACTGCCTGTAGTTCCGAAAAGCTTGTACTTTCTGTAAGCTCTGCAGCAACAGAGTGGAAGAAAAAACCCCTCTCATCCAAGTCGTCAATATCCAACTCTGCGTCAGACAAACTGCCACTTTCTGAGCAGTTAGAAACTGATTCGGACTCATCACTAGAATCAACACTGTCTTCAAAGAGTGTTGATCCGGTGTGACAAAGTGGGGGTGGCCTGTTTTATGCAATGGACATGTATCCCACTTGCCTTTTCGTCGGTGAGGATCTCTCTGTGGCTATCTCAATAAATTTATTTGTTTCGCCCGGCCTGTGTATTTGTAGAATCTTGAGTAAAAGGTAATAGGTTGCATACACACTGTAACTAATATTCATTCGGCTATACGGACTTTAACTCACAGCCATGTGAACACAGTTACTGCAACACATTTATTACACACAACATACTTTACACCAAATCGCGAGCTCGATTGAAAGAATTCTCTTGGGGTTTCTGGCTAGAGTTCATTGAATCGAATGTCAATTAGGTCTCTTCACTGGGCTTTCTGCCGTGAGGTTTGACAGGTGTTTGGCAGCTCTCTATCCGCTTTTGTATTTTAAGTACTTAGCTGGTGCTATGGCCGGAAGACGGAGATACATGGCACTCTTGTGTTGACACGTTCACAGCCCCTGGGTTATCTCTGGGCTCGGTGGGATGTTTCAGCCGGCCGGCAATCGTTCCTGGCTGGTCCGCACTCGACTGGTTGCAGGTAGTTCGGTGTAGTCTGACTTGATGTCTGAAGCAGCGTCGCATAATCTGCCTCAGAGCCAGCCCTTGACAGGGTCACAGCCTTACAACCGTCACAGCGACCCGGTTCCACCTTCTGAAATCAAGTTACGTCCAGCTGCAGTTTCCCATTTAAGAGACTATTGCAGTGGAGCCGTGTCATTCTAGAAGGGTGAGCCCTCAGAACGATCCGTCATCCACTCATAAGTCATATATATATATATATATATATATATATATATATATATATATATATATATATATATATATATATATATATATATATATATATATATATATATATATATATAATAGGCGACAAATTTCTGCTTCCTGGATTGCCACTAACCATAGCTAAATTTCCTGCAAAGGTTGACTGCCAGAAACTGGACAGCGTTATACACATAGATAACAACAACCTTCGTCTACACATTTAACTATTTAACAAGCCTATTCAAACATGTCCACGTGTCGCCCGGTCGTCAGACCTGGCAGAGAAAAGCATGGCTACCACGTGGTAATAATATAACATGAGAGTACAAAGCCTGGCCAAAGTCAAATAATACAACAAGACACATGATTAATCGCAACCTTTCGGAATACCGGGCTTGCACTGTAAATCCTGAACCTGGACCGCAGTACACACATATTGGTCTTCTGAGTGAAGGTGCCATTCTCTTCAATTCGTGTAGTCACTAGTGATCGACACACGACTTGCCGCTAGTACAAAGCGTGGGAGAAAGACCGGCGCTGTCACGTGGCGTTCGCTTTTAAAGTGGTGGTTTTTTTCCACATCTCGTCACCGCGATGCGTGATTATGCGCAAGGAACACTGGGAAGAGAGACGCTACAGGGATGCCTACTGGCGTTCCCGTCTACAAAGCCGGCCGGTTTGGGCGTGCAAGTTTAACCTAGTTATCCAACATTGCGTGGCCTACGCCGAGGGTCCGCTTACACTAAGCTTTCTAATAGTAGTGCAGTGGGAATGCGGCCCGCTCATGACATCCGGCAAACTGTCAACATCGAAGTCTTCATCAGGCATAGTGGAATCCGGATCAGCTGACGATTCATTGCATGGAGCACCACTGCTCTTACCTGCAGATGAGGAAGGCAGAAGTTCTCGTGGACCAGAGTATTTCAAAGTGACAGTTTGAAATGAACCAGCATACTCAGAAGACAAAGGTCATAGCGCTCAGAAATACAGTTGGTACAAAAGCACGCCAGTTGTCTTCAACCCAAGACCCCTGGAACCAGAATCCGCAAGTGATGAATCTTTCGAGAACCCTGTACAGTATCAAGCATGTTTGACTGCAGAGCTCTGTTCGTCTCCCTCAACAGAAAAAACTGTTGTACCTTGTGGTGGCATCCTGGACTGTTGTCAGATTGAGACAGTACCTGACAGCAGTGATTGTACATGTCTTCTGCACCCTTCACTGTGACACGTCCGATTGCAATGTCGGGGTGACGACACGTTTGACAGTCCCTCCACACCAGTCACAGTCATTCTTCCCATGCCGAGACCCGAAAGACTATCAACAGAGGCAGCAGAATCTGAAACAGTAGTGCGACTCAGAAAGAAAAAGGGTAACTTGGACTTGAATTGAGCAGCACACCCATCACTCACGATCACAACCTTTTTCAGATCTGGTACCTTCTCCTCAAGATACTGCAGTACTTACTGGATACAGGATTGAGCAATGTGTGCATCGTGCTTCAGATCGTCGCTCACGAACACGAGCGAGTCACGTCTGAGCTCACTGCAACCAGATTCTGGACATCTTGTGAAGATGACAGCAGGAAATACTGTCACCTGTTGATATGACCAGTGTGCGCTCTGGGGTTCCTCCTGAAACTTGCAAAGAAAGTTTTCAGCAAAATCAACAGTTACAAGTGCCCAGCCATCAGGCAGGCCAGCTTTCAACTGCTGAAGCTGCTTTCTCTGCCAGTCAGCCGTCAACATGTGTTTGAACAGAGGCCCAAGCTCCCCGATCAGCTGTGTGATGCAGTCTGCAACTATGCCATGTTTTCTAATCTCCATTTTGGAGGAGTTCCCTGCTTTCACAAACTCCCACCTACTACACCCAACAGGAACGTCAAGCATGCCACCCAAATCATCTTTCAACATGCTCTCCACAACATGGACACCACATTTGGCGTACTCTCTGTCAACACACTTCAAATCAGGCAACTCTTCAAATGGACAGACACTTGCACCGAGCAGTTTGCGCACACTGCAAAACCTGGTCTTCTTGCACATATTAAGCCTCGTCAGTCATGTGAGGATTCAGGCAAACTTCACACAGACATTGCCTGAATTTGATGTTTGACAAAGGTGCCACAGAATGAGGCTTATGTCTGTAGAAGCTGCGCAGTGATATCTTCCCATGGCTCTGGCAGAATTCTTTATGCAACTCATAAACAGGGCTAGTCAGTTGCTTTTTCTTGCTCTTTTTGCAAGGATCGTCCACTGAATTTTTCAGGAAGAATTGCTTGATTTGAGCATGCACAGGCTTATTCTTTTTTCGCATGTACAGATGGTTTGATTGGGCATGCTTGTAGTACCTGCTTCCATGCCCAAATGCATCGATAAGACGCCTCTTATGATTCAGAGTTTCCACATCCCTCTTTTTAGACAAAGAGGACATGTGCTCCGCCAGCTTAACAGGCATCTTTTGGGGAGTAGCACATGTAACATTAAGACTGCTTAGTGCAGTTTTTGAAGGCCCCTTCGCTGTTTTTATCAACCCTTTGCACATATGTGCAAATTTCAACCCTGTGACCCTGATTCTCTTCTGTACTCTCCTCACTGCTTGCAGATACGACTTCCTAGGATAAGGCGGATCTGCAGAGTGGCCATCGTCTGAAGGCTGTGCAGGCACTTGCTCTTTTGTCTTTCTTTGCCTCTTCCACCTCCTTTGCTTTCCTTGCCTCTTCCTTTTTTCTGTAATAATAGTCCATCCTTTTTTCTCTCATGCGACGTTTCTTCTGCACAGATTGTTCTGCGCGGTGTTTGCGCACAGCTTCTCGAACAGCTGCTCTCTTTTTCTCCAGCTTCTCCTTGTTCTGTCTTCTTGTTGGCCTGGAAGGGGTTGTCGCAGCCTGCCACGCATTTCCTTTCTTCTTTGCTCTGAAAACAATAAAGCCCCAACCTGCATTTAATCTTGTTTTCTCTGAAGCGCCCCCGGCCAGTGCTTCAGCATGGACCAAAGGTGCTACTAGGAGTACGGAGTTAAGCTACTTCACTCGCTCGCACACACACGCACACACACGCGCACACACACACACACACACACACACACACACACACACACCGCATACACATGAGAAGTGCAAAAGTTATAACAGAAAAAAGGACCAGCTAACTGTAAAACATACTCATAGCGCTTCTGCCTCTCTCGCTGAAGTGCACGCCGACGCGCTTTTTCGTCTTCTGTCTTTGGCTTCTTTGGCTTCTGTCGGTTCTTCTGCGCTCGCTCTCTGTCTGCATCTCTCATTTGCAGCAGAACAACTGGGTTTTGTGTTTTTCTTTTTCTATATGCTGCACATCGTTCAGCATTTGTTGACTTGGGTTTATTTCCTTTTGACATTTCCGTTTCAATGCGCACAAACCATAGTCTCTGTCGTGTTCTGGTCATCTGAAATTTAAGCAATAATGTAACCTAATGAAAGGTATAACTGGTACATATAAAATCCATTAAATATCCCTGATGCACATTGTCATACAAGCAATTTCCATAAATCAGTGTTTAACATAATTTTATTTCACACATGGCAATGCGTGTACACAATTCAGTAACACTTCATCTGCATGTTCTACTATTACACATGACACGTTCCCTCTCAAGGCCTTTCACACAAATCCATGGGTGACTCTACGTGATGGACAGTGTCAACAATGGATATCTGAGTGCGAAAGGCGTTCTAACAACACCACCATTTCGCAGGCGATTGAACGTCAGGTTTACAAAATTGGCCGTGTTGCAAATCTGACGTTCGACGAACCACGCCTTGAAAAGAGCTTGTCAACAACTACAAGTACGAACACGCGTGACCGCATTTTGTCAATCAGATTTCATGCTACAAATTAGCAGTCTTCTCAAAACACGACTTTCCAGAGAGCGGTCTACACAAATATGCCGCACCAAATATCAACTTTCTTTGATCGAACGTCCTGTTTACAACACACGCATTGTGGTAATGTACTGACGTAAATGTCGCAAAATCCTTTTCAACCCAAATGGTAGGCGACAACAAACTGCCCAATTCGTTTCAATCTGCACAGCTTGTATATCCTATTGGTACAAATGCCATATCAATCCTTTCTCAGTAACTGTTGCGCAAAAACTATACCGAAAGTATGTTGAACGTTGATTTTATGTCGAAAGTCAGACAAAGGCGAATATTACAACATACCTTTCTCAAGTTCTGTCTGTTGGAAGCATGCCGCAAGCATCGATCCAGCATGGCGCCTATGCATCACGTGATACGAAGAAACGATGGGTACATTTTTAAAACTAAATCGGCAGCAGTTGTGAAAAACAAGACAACTATGTCGAACGTCGATTCTTACAACAAAAACCGGTGGCAGTAAACTCGCCTTTCAAAAAAGTCTGTGTTATCTTGAAACATGCGATGTGGGTGCATTATGAATGTACAGAAGACGAAGTGATGGTCATAATTCGTCTGCTATGAGGTTCACATTGTGCGAAGTTCAGGGAAGAGACTTTCTGTTGCAATATTACAACACACCTGACGTTCAACATGTCGTTTTTTTAATAGGCAATACCGCAATATTTCGCACATGAAAATATCTGTTCTTAACTGGTGAATATGTATACATGTCTTGCCTAACAGCATTGATAATATGTAACCAGTAGGTCGACCTGTTTTTTGCACACCATCACATCGCTCACACGAGGTCGATCGCTGATGCATTCTGGCAAGGGCAATTTTCAGCCTTCGCCAATATTTTGATCATGCAGTCACTAAACCTCTCACAATATGTATCCCATGTTATTTCTAGTGTGTATTCAGTCATTTTACCATGATCTCAACTACTAATAACGGATGAATCGAGACTGGAAGTCATTTTATTATGAATACAGTTTGGTCAACCATCATAGTAACACCTTTTGGCAATGGGTCATATATTTCATTCAATTCTGAGAATGCTGTGCTAATGCCATGGAATTCCGGGCTGGTAAGCCTGCATTGTGTCATCAGGACATCAGCTGCCCTTTTTGTGACTGCATCGCTTACTAGATCTTTTGAGCCTTCCACTGAACACCTACTATATAAAGTAGTAGGGACTACCCCCAGGCACGCCATCCGCTGGAGAATATCGGTGTAGATTTAATGTTTTTGCCACCTGCGACCGGTTTCACCCCAAGGGGTGGCTCTTCAGGTAGGCATACGTCATAACCTGAAATTGCAAACAACGCATGTACTAGAAGCCGCCTCCAGAATTTACTGGTAGCACCACCAGCACAGTGCGGATTGCATCCCTAAAGCTTTGAGGTGTTGCAGTGGAAGAAGACAAATTGTGAAAAGGCAACACCTAGGCAATTTTGTGGTGTAATTATTCTTTACTTTAACAAAGGCGTTGCCCAAAGCCCAAAAATGCACTCAATCAGATTAGATCCAAGGGATATAATTTTTCATTCAATTCTGAGAATGCTGTGCTAATGCCATGGAATTCCAGTACATGTGTTGTGTTTGCAATTTCAGTACAGCTTCTAGTACATGCATTGTTTGCAATTTCAGGTTATGCCGTATGCCTACCTGAAGAGCCCCCCTTCGGGCGAAACCGGTCGTGGGCGGCAAAATCTTTAAATCTACTCAGCAGGTCCAATATCTGTTTGGGAATATTTTCTAGCACCCCCCCCCCCCCCCCCCACCTTAGAGAGGGGGGGGGGGGGGGTGGTGACTGGATATTCTAGCAGGAAATCGACAAATTCCGGATGGGCGGTCAAGCCAAGCTCTATATTCCCTTGTCCGATGTCAGGTCTACTTAGGGGTATCTTGTCTCTCTTCCTCTTTCTTCTCTTCAATTCCGAGTCCTGTTGTCGGCCGGCGCGAGTCGACTGATACTTTCTTTTTTTCTTTGCTGGTTCATGACTTCATCTGCCATCTTGTCTCTGATTGGTTATAATTATGCAGATGACCTAAGGTTGTATAGAATAGTTATGACGTCAGTTACCATCACAGGGTCCCATCACAATATTCCGGTGGTCTCTTTTCGCTTTGAACGGACAAAAGAAAGCATTTGGTGGGACAATAGGGTGGCCACTGTCTATGTGGGTGTGTATACTGAATCCCAGTAAAAGCTTTTTGCGAACTGAAGCATTAAAAAAGGTCAGGAGTGCCCTTTAACGTTAGCATTTTCTCGGAGACTATTCAAGCTACAGTCAGACCTGCCTACTCTTACGATTTCGCCGTATTTCTTACGAGTTTGGGTGTTTTTTTACGGTCTTCCGGTCATGTATCAATTTTCTACGGTAGCTTTTTACGGTATTTCGGGGTTTGTTTTGGCAAAAAGACAGTTTGATTGTGCCATTTCTGCCAGTAGTAGTAAGCCTGGATTGGCTACTGTGTGCTGACCTATAATTTTGTCTAGCTAATTGGAAAGCGCGTCTTTGTACGCGTTCATTTTTGCGGATGGGATCGCTGTACTTTCAGTCTTAGTTTGAGGTTCACGGTCGGCGCGAAATCATGCCTCCAAAACGAGTACACGAAACAGATGACGAAACAGAAGTGGATGAACGTCGGTAAAATTCGTTTTTTAATGATATTTAGAAACACTTAATAATAAAAACACAACAGGGAACAGCTAAGCCCTGTCCTTTGGAAGCAAGGTCTGCTGTCGTTTTAAATGCACGTTTACAAACATAGCGACATACGTTCCATCGAGCGACAGTGACCCAGAATTTACAGTTTTTTCAGAGTAAATTGGCATCAATCCATTTTCCGAGTCGTAGGGAAGTGTCATAAGTGTGTCTAGTGTGCATACTAGCGATCTGTCGGACTGGGATGACGAAGATACCAGAGTATTTCTGCAGTGTTTACCAAGGCGACGACTGCAAGATGGCGGCGGTGATGCTATTTGGCATCGGCGGCCAATTTCAGATCCGGTTTTGCAGCCTTTCACGCGAAATGTGGGCCCAACAACTCCACTTGAGTTGGAAGCGACACCATTTGATTATTTGTATCAGTATTTCCCTGCAGAAATGTTCAAAACTTTCGCCCAACAGACGAACTTGGCGATCAATTTGTAGCAATGTCCGCCAATGAGATACGTGAACTTCGATTACCTGAAGGATTATCAGTTGATTGCCTGATCATCATGATCACTAATGTAAAATTGTCTCACTCCACGATCACACACATTCATATTTTCACACACTGACACATTTTTCAGTTTAATTCTTTTGTTTGTCCTTTACAGATATCAAAATAATCAAGGTGCATTTTTTCAGTTAATTTACCTGTAATTTATAAACAGGTACCAAATTATACTCCACCACAACATGAAGTACTATCCATCCATATGTGAGCTAATAAAATAAAAACAGACTTAAAAACTGTATTCAAAAAAGTTATAAACGCTTTGGTGAAGTAGCCCATTTTCTCAGTAATTTTCTTATATCTTCTAGGTACAGCAGAATAGACAATGTATGTTTTTATAGGTGATTAAGTTAACCATTAACAAGAGGTTGACAATTGTGTATACAATGCCAATAATTGTAGTTATTATCAATATTTTGGCTAACTTTTCAATCAAATTTGGCACAAAGATAGCTGATAAAACTTTCATATGTATCCTTAATTATTTGACTCATCGCAAAGTTCAAGGAGGTTTCACAGATGTGTGAAAACTGATTAAATTTTGAGAAAGCATGGATTTTGTTAGTGCAGAAAACATCTCTTTTTTTTATTGTGTGGATCGGTCGATACACGTGAGCCATAAGGGCTTTGCCTTTCTTGTTAGACATACAAATTGCTAAAAATGTATTGTAATTGGTATAGGTAGTTGCAGTATTCAAAGATACACATATCCATGACATTAACAACTACAAAACAGGTACACATCCTAACAAACTGTTCTAAAGTGTTGAATGGGGGACCTGAAGTACCTAACTTCACACCATGACATTGCAAGGAACAAGTTCAAAGTGGTATCAAGATTAACTTATTCAAGACGTGCCGCTTCCTGATACGCGGTTTATGCCATGTATCCAGAGGCAACACGTCTGGAATGAGATAAAGAAAAAAATTCATACCTGCGGATGTATGGATGCACCTCTCTCATTAAATTTCCGTGGGGGGAGGGGGGGGGGGGGGGGTGTTGGACAACTGGCCGAGTATTTTACAACAAATTGCCAAGATTTTGGCAGCTTTGCATGGTTAAGCAAAGGTTTTCTTAGGCACAAACTGCATCAGTGTGTATGACCTTGCGTGCACATTACAGCTCAATGTGTGTAACCCTCATCATTTAGAATTCACCAGTGCGTTGTGTGAAATAAGTTTGACTAAATAGTTCAAGGATAGTGCCAGAGTAGCCTGGCACCTCTAGGCACCAAGCCATTCTGGCACCACCCCTGAACTAAAGCCATTGGTCTAGTATCTTATCTGTAAGTACTTTAATGTAGCTTGCTTTATATATATAAATGGCAGTATACAAATTTGAAGCTTTTAGCCTCAGTATGATATGGGTTAACCATTTACCAAAACAAATGACCTCTTTTTTCAGCAACAAAAGCCTGTTATTACTAAGGAGGTAGAATGTACATAACAACATGACTCTGCTTTTTTCACCATGTATGCTGCTTCAAGGTACATTTCTGGCATAAATGAGACAAATCATATACACTATATTATTATTTTCAACAAAATAAACAAGTGTTTAATTCCTTGATATTTTCAAGAGATGTATATTTTACACAAAATGTACCCCCCAAAAATCTATATATTTGATGCCGAGCACTGAACTGTTTCAGAAAGAGATCTTGTGGAAATGTCACTGTTTATTCAGTGACAAAGTTAGTGGTCAGGATAGCGAAAAAACAAGTGTTCATAACATTACAATAAACTCGACTGTTCGCTTTGTGTTAATGTTATGTACACAGCACAGATCGGCAAACAATTTGATACATGTATTTTCTATGCACTGTTGGATGATTTGGAACTCATAACTAAAGGAGAAATATGAAAACATGAAGTCATCTCTTCCACAAGTGACAATTTTGATATGATCATGATGTGAAACTCACAACACTGAAGCTAGAGCGTTCGATTTTTGTCTGAAAGGTCGTTGGTTCGAACCCAGCTGGGTTCAAAATTTGTTCACACCTCTTTTCGGTGCCCTGTCTTTAAAATCACCTTTGTGGTGGACAAAAGATGTTACGCCCTAAACGTTTAACAACACTGAACACTGTGCTGCTGTGTTAGGCACATCTCATTTAATATTTATTTCTGCAGGTATTATGTTATTTGGATTCTGAAATCCTAGAAATATGGTATCGCCCACATCTGTGATAATCTTGGGCAAATTTCAACCAAATGAGGAAAATGCTTTAAGGACAGGAAGATTGGATGTTGTGAAGTTACATACAACCTGGGTTGAAGCCGAAAATCAGCAGGGGGTGCAGCAGGTGCTTGACGAAATTCAACTATTTTGTGTACAGTATGAATTGCTTTCATTCTAACGCTTAGTGATCGAGAAGATTTAAAATGATACGTAAGCAGGGCCTCGGATCCACGAGGGCTTCAATAGGACATTTGTCCTGAACAACATTGGTTCAATAGGTCATTTGTCCTGCCTGAGAAAAACCAATAGGACATTTTTGTCCTCAAACCATTGAATCAATAAGACATTTTGGTGCACAAAATTTTTTATGTTTATTGAATATATGAGAAAAAATAAATAATTTAAAAGCATTGGTTATTTCACACACACACACACACACACACACACACACACACACACAAAAAAAAAAAATTTAACAAATACAAACTTGAATATCAATTCTTCCCAAATTCCCTTTGAAAAATAACATTGGAGCAAAAAATAATACTGATAATACTGTCCAATTCAAAATGTTAATGATGTTCCATGGGGAGGATCAAATCATTATTGATATGTAAAATAATTATAACAATGGTTGCAGTCAGTCTTGTTGAGTAGAACATTACTTAGAATGCGCTTTGGTTAGCAGCATCCTTTGCATCCGGTGCCATCAGGTACTTGCACATTGGCCAGGTAGTGAGTGATAGGCTTCATTTGAGAATTAATCACTCTAACCAGTATAGCAAAGCGCTTGGTATTTGTACGGTCAGTGGACTCGTCGACTTTGAGAGTGACAACATGAGAGTTTTCAATGTGTTCTGTCACTTGTGTTTCGATAGTGTCAGACATTGCCTTCAAAAATTCATAGAATGATTCAGTGCTTTCATATTTTGTTGACTCTGAGATTTCAATTTGTTTGACAAATGGTGTTTCCACGGACTTCAGCAAGTTGAGCAATGACTTGAATTTACTGCATGCTAAATTCTCCTTGATAATCCAGTATGCAGCTCGTATGGCAACTGCAGCCCCTTTCTCTTGAGCAGATAGAAGGCGGATCGCTATCTCTTCAGTGTTTTTCTGAAGGGCAGGAACTTTCAAGCTGTCCCTGTATTCTTTTGTTACTTCATGGTCTGAAAGCGCCGACTTGCGAAAATTGATGCATCCGCTTGTGAAGGCATTTTTCATGTTTCCATTGTTACATGCAGTGCAAAACATCTTTTCGTTCTCATAACGTAACCATTTAAAAGAAAGTGTCCACGCTTGCACAAACTTTCTAGTAGTAGTGGATTCTTCTTTTTCGGCTGGTTCTGCCTGTTTTGTTTGTGCATTATCACACGATGTAGATGGCTGTGGATCGGGAGCGTCGCCGGTCATATCTAGATCTATCACATCTCTCACCTCTCTTCTTTCTTCTTCTGTCGCTTGAGAAGCGCTTGTTTGGTCGGATGCATTAGTTTCTTCTCTCACATCTTTAACGGTTTTACCAAAACCGAAGTTTTTCAGCTGTTGCTGCTTTGAATCAGCTTTTATTTTCTTTTTCGGAGGCATCGCCAGTCGGATTCGCGAGTATCGAAAACGAAAGCTGTGTAAGGGAAACCACTCTGCGCATGACAACCAACCAGTGCATGGTTACGACTGCTGGTGCAGACGCACTAACTAAGCCTATCCTTTATCGATCGGTTTCGCAAAGAGGAAAGGGCGAGTGCACTAGGCTAGTCCTTTTTCAAGTTGAATGTCGCGATGTAGGCCTAACGGCCAGTAACGGGTAACGCAGTTATTAAAATGAACGAACGATGTCCGGCCTTTACGCAGCTTCGATCGGACAATGACCGCCTTCATTAAAAAGCAATAAGACATTTGACAGATTGAAGGCAAATTTAATAGGACATTTGGATTTTTTATCGGACAATTGTCCGATGTCCGACGTGGATCTGAGGCCCTGCGTAAGTGATACGTAAGTGTATTGTGTACATCGCCTTTTGTCTAAATGCTGAAGATTTTTTGGCTTTTTACATTCTGATAGCTAACTAGCCTGCATCAGGTAGAAATTAATAATTTTTGGGGTCAGTCATGATTGTGAATATAGACCGATTTTGTTGTTGTTGTATCGATGGTGTATTATTACAACATCAAGCGATGACTGCACCCAGTCGGAAAAATCAGTCATATCATGCGTTTTGAGAGACAATTTCAAAACTACAGACTCTTGCTGTGCTGCTACAATCAAAACCAATGTATCTGAAAGAAGCCATAATTATTTTTAAACTTCGACAAGTCTGAAGTAAATTTATATCATTTGAAAATTATTGGGTGCAGAAAACAGGCCATTGGCGGTAAATCTGAGCCAAGGCCATAAATACATAAAGTAGCTGTTATACCAGATAGTATGTACATGTACATTAGTGAATTGTGACATTTGGACAAGTTTCATTTGTATAGGGTGATGACTAAAGCTGTATGTGTTATGCATGTGCTGTACAACATAGTAATGTCATGTTACCTATGGTCCTAGTCTTAGGCTTTGTACCAAGGCCTGTTGATCGGTGTGCCATGTTTAATATATTATTCCTGGTAGCAACACGTAGGCCCACTGCGGTTGTCAGCTCGAAGACCTTTGCTTACTGGGATATCACCTCAACAACATGCCACTTGTCAAGTTGAAATAATACATCTAAGGTGCACTCAGGTTTCAACACTTCGCTATAGAAGACAAACAGTTTTTTCCCTACTTCCAGTATGATTATGACTTCCTAGCTTTTACAAATCGTGCAATGACATTTTCTGAGGATTGCAGGGTTTAAGTGTTTCACCTCATGCCCCCCCCCCCCAATCCCTCCCCCCTCCCACCCCCCCAACATATACATAATACAATAAACAGCATCGGTGGCTGTGTGCACAAGGGGTTTAACTTAACCCATAAAGTGCCGAGAAAATATGATAACCACCCAGCTGCAAGAGGTATAGATCCTCATGATTCCCTACAGTTGAAGGGGCTCATGAGGAACTATGTCTTGCTGATACCACTTCAAATCCATGTTCCTGGGACAACTATTGTTTATTGGTCTTGACATTGATAACATTGCTGTCTGCGTCTTCTGGCACTGAACAGGTTAAGGTGACTTCACAAATATTATGTAGTAACCTCCACTAACAACTTAACATGATAGTTCAAGGTTTGTGCCAGATTGACTTTGTGCCTATCTAAGCACCAAGCCTGTCATGCGCTGCCCTTGAATTTCCAGTAAAGTTTCATGTTTGATTCTTTTCTTTTTGTTTGTAAGGGAGGGTTTTTGGTGCATTTTTTTTTATAGGCAAGACTTACGGCTCTGGTGAAGAGGAGTCCAGCAGGCGTCTGGTGTTTATGGATAATGTGAAGAAGATTGAGCTGCACAACTGGGAGTACTTCAACTTGAAGAAATCCTATTACCTGGACCTCAACCAATTTGCTGACTTTGTATGTCGCATTTTTCAGTTGACTGCAGGACTGTTGCATACGAAATACAAGATGCTAAAGTGTATTCTTTATTGTTTGTTTAGTTTGTTGGAAGAAGTTAATTTAAAAACACATAACTTGCATAGAGGGCATTCTCTGTGGATTTTATGAGACTAAGTGTTATCTGGACTAGCAGTTTTATTTGTGGGCTTACATGTTTAATCCCTGGATACATGCGGTCACCGTTACCGTATTATAAACTGTGCACGAGCCACATGTGGCTGTGTGCTTGCTAGATACTGTCTGATGTCTGCCCAGTGACCTTTGTTTGTTGTTGGATTGCGGATAATTTCTTTTTATCTTGTATTTTTAATTTTTTTTTGTGTGCAGACTTTTGATGAGTTCAAGCAGTACAACCGCCTAATGAAACAACCACAGAACAAGACGCGCACCATTGAGTGTACCAAGTTTATGACTCCCCTAAACTGGGCTGCTCCTGTCTCCATTGACTGGCGTGACAAGGGCTACGTCACCCCTATCAAGAACCAGGGACTGTGTGGTTCCTGCTGGTCCTTCTCTACTGTAAGTTAATGTTTTGACTGCTCTAGCTTCATCAAGCCTCGTGTATGTGCAGCCATCAGTACTTTAAAAAAATGGCATTGAAATAACCCCTTCAGGCATGCAACCACAGGTAGTATAAACAGTACTGGGTGCTCCTGTCATGTGAGATTATTTTCACTTATAAATATGACTAAGTGCCAAAAGGTGTGCATGGGCACTGGGCAGTGAAAATGAATTGGTGAGCTTTGAACAAAGATTGACATTTTCTTGAAGGGTACGTTAATGGTTACCAGTCTATGAAATGGCAGGACAATCCTCAAAGTATTTTCAGAGTAAACAGTAAATAAAATATCTCCTGACTGGTATGACGAACATCACTGATTATGACACAAACAAGCAAGTGCACAGTACTTCAGAAAAGATGCTGGAAACAGTACAGTGCACAAGTGTTTTCATCTCCAGGTATTTAGTTATACCGTCAAAATCAGTATTGCAATGCTGACCTGTGCTTGGGCAGAGGTCATTTGTAGTAATACCTGATCTTCCTCATCAAGTCAGTATTAAAGTTGTTTAAAGTACAGCTTTTCAGCAACATAGGATGCAACTGGAAACAAAAACCACGCATAAATAATGCTTCCATTTCATAGTTTTTATTTTCAAGATGTTCTTTTCAACATCAAGCCAGCAGAAAAAAATGACAGATGTCAGTATTACAACATTAGTGTCTTTCTAATTCAAAGTAACCGTAGTTTCAACAAAGTACATTTTACTAGGTGATACAATCAGCGAGCTAACAACATTCCCCAGAAAACTGCTTGGCAGGTCGAAAACTTTGATACTTGGCAATCTGAGGAACGTGAGTTTTACACAATTCCGACGTGTCATAATAATCCCAGAAAATCTTTTCTGTCATACGAAAAAAGCCAACTTAGAATGACAAATCCTGAACAAAGCTGAGCTAGTGCTTTTAAATTGTAATGTTTCCAAGGAACTTCGCCGTTGCAACTGGATGGTATAATTGCAGATCACCAAAGCTGGTCCAATCTAATGATGAATGTTATTTTGATGATGAATGTTAGGAGAATATGACAACATACCTTTTCACTTTTTCTTGTGGTCTTCGATACGAGCTGTGCCATTTTCCAACAGAACAGCAAGTGTAAATGTTCTCGAAGATTGGGTGTAAAAGTACAAATCTTAGATCATATATGTAAATCGATTTTATTAGATGTCATTTTTTATGACAAAATTGGCGCCCAACAAAGAACTGCCGTAGAAAAGTCGCATGTATGCCAGAAACAAACAAAAAAGATACTGTACCCACCATGCAGTATTTGAATTAGCTAATGACATCAGTGTCCGGGTTTTCAGTGTCTAGCAGACGATGCCTTGAATCTGGAAAGTTTTGATCAAAGTACTGACGTCCGTAATCGCATATTTTGTACATGATTCCCGCCACAAATCAAACCTGTAAATGTCTGGGCTTGATACATGTTATAAAGGAGTGCTTTGTTTGCAATATTTCACGCTCTCAAGTTTTTCTGTACTGCCCCTCTTGCAGCTTAGTGATGAAATTGGTTAGGGTGCAGTTGTCCGTTATCCGGGCCCTGATTTTAGGGCTGAAATTGATTTATCATTCAGTTAACTTCAGATTTGCTTCAAAAGCAAAGCTGATCCTGTCTGCACTGTCTATTTGACTATTTTTTAGCACCCTTCAAACACAAGAACGCTGCCACATGTTTGCAACATATTTTATTTCCCAGTGAAATTACACAACTCTGTCTGTGCACACTTGTTGGAAGTCATGTCTTTTCATTGCAGAGAAACCCAATTTCTTGAAAACTGAACTCTTTTGTAGTTTTGCTTATATTCAGTCTTTGGAAATGTTTTTCAATGCAAGAAATTTCTACCTACTTCTGTAATTCTGTCATCTTGGAGATGTTCATTTTTAATTCTAGTAATTGTTTAATGAAATGTTGATGCATTATGTTTTGTCTCCTCGGGCCAAAATGATTTTGCGTATTTAGATAATTTTGTATTTATCTTTGTTATGGTGGCTAACGGGAATGATGTAGAAAAAAAGACTCATTGATTACAAAAATCAAGTCTAGCCATTTTGTCTAAGATCTCTACTTTTTTGCAGACTGGTTCCCTCGAAGGCCAGAATTTCCGTTCCATGGGCAAACTTGTGTCCTTGTCTGAGCAGCAGTTGGTGGATTGCTCCAGCAGTTTTGGCAACCAGGGGTGCAACGGCGGACTGATGGACCAGGCCTTTGAATACATCAACAGTGTAGGTGGCATTGAGTCTGAGGATGAGTACCCATACACTGCTCAGGTAGGTTGCTGCTGCTGGTTTAGTTACATTCAATATAAATAAATATTATCTGACTAAATTTTGGAGGTGTCCTCAGATTGCATATTACAAAATTACATTTAGGGAGCATCTTCTGATAGTGTGTCATTGTGCAGGAATGAAATACCGGTAGGCATGATAGGTCAGGATAGTACCTGATAAACTGGGTGCCTCCTAGGCTGCAAACTTAAACTATCATTGAAGTCTGTCGTGGAGTTAGAAAACCAGATTTCTAATGAAGATTAACCCATTCAGCAGCAGATGGGTCGACCATGATAATTCAAGGGTAGTGCCAGATTAGCTTGGTGTCTGTCGCGCCAAGCTAATCTGGCACTGCCCTTGAATTATCATGGTCGATCCATCTCCTGCAAATGGTGCATAGTCGGATGACGCCTCCAAAATTTGTGAAATACGTGCGTCGGGCTGAACGAGTTAAAGCTGTGGCTGTTGGTAGATCTTTTGATCATGGTGGTTAATGCAGTACTATTATCTTGAATCATAGTAATCGGGCATGAAGTTGATTTGTGTAAACTTCTCTTACTTGCATACTTGCAAAGTGTTTGTTCTCTTTGTGGCTGTCTAGGTTAAATTTCATTTCTAACGAGGCAAGGCTCTACAGCTGTACAATTCTCTTTATTATTTTGTTTTCAGGATGGCAGCTGCCACTTCAAGAAAGGTGATGTTGTCGCTGACCTGAAGGGCTGCAAGGACATCGAGTCTGGCAGCGAGCAGAGTCTAATGGACGCTGTGGGTAGCCAGGGACCAGTTTCAGTCGCCATTGACGCAAGTCATCAGTCATTCCAGTTCTACAGTGGGGGTTAGTATCACTGCGTTGGGAGCCTTTTAGTTTTTCTCAAAATGTGTCTCCAGTGGTTTTGATGCATTGCATATTAAATTTTGTTGTTTTGACCCTTGCAGTTGTAGCCTAGAACACTCGAGAGGCGTAGGGTCCAGAATGTTGGTTGTCTTTGAAAGGATCTCAATTTATCAGAAACATAATCTGTGGCATGAAAATATCTAGGTTTCACGAATTTTGGTGTTTCCTGTTTCCAAACTTACGGACACTACTTTAACCCCCTCATTGCCAGTGGACACTGTGTTTCTGCAATTCAACATCAGAGTTCCCCAACTGTCAAAGAAACATGGATGCAAACTGCTAGAGCATAGACATAGACCCTCATTGAATCCCCGCAACTGCGGGGGCTCATGAGGGTCTATACCCAGTAAGCAAAGTTCCTTGGGCCCAAGATATCTGTAGCGGGCTGTGCGCGGGGCCACTGCGGCGGTTGTAGGCCCGCAGACATTTTACTACTGGGGTACCTCCTGCAGTTGGGTAGTATTCAATGTTTTCTTGGCAGTGAAGGGGTTAAACAACCCATGATATAGGATCATGTAGACTTTCAATAAAGTTTACGATGCCACGCAATTATGTCTATGTTTTGGCTGCAATTGTTTAATTAAATTATTACAATAAAATAATTGTGTATTGTGCACAGGTGTGTATGATGAGCCCCAGTGCAGCAGCAGCGAGCTTGACCATGGTGTACTGACTGTTGGCTATGGCAGTGATCAGGGCAAGGAGTTCTGGCTAGTCAAGAACAGGTATCCCCGCCTTGTGCTTTATTGTTTTATCATCCTGTTTCATTTGAGTTTATGGTTTTAGAAAACCAAGTAACCCCTTTAAGTTTCAGAGTTAAATGAATTACAAAATAAGGTACTCGAGATGGTTTGAACATGAAAGCTGAAGGGTAACTGAATAGTTTGGTGCTTTTTCGAGCGCCAAGCTGATCGGGCTTTACCCTTGAGCTATCAAAGTTAATCCAACAGCTTTTACAGAGTGTTTGAAACCTCTGGGTTTAAGTTGGGAATTAGAATTTATTGCCGTTTACCTGGCACAGCATTTCTTTTCATTTAATTTACTGTCAGTGTGACAGCAGTACATCATGAAATGTAACTAGAGTTACTTTGATACCTATTGTTGAGCCAGTAGGTCAAAATTCCCAAATTTGGAGCTTGTCCTTCAAGACTAAATTTATCAGGTTTGAAGGGAGAACAACAATTAGGCGCCAGGCTGTTCTGGCACCGCCCTTGAACTGTCATCATTGTTGCATGATTTGAGAACTATTCAGTAAATCTTCTCTCTGTCTTGCTGTTGCAGCTGGGGCACAACATGGGGTGATCAAGGTTATGTGAAGATGGCTCGCAACAAGGACAACCAGTGTGGCATTGCTACATCTGCCAGCTTCCCTGTTGTGTAACAAAGCACAGAGCAGGTAAGCACTTTCATAGTAATTGTGCGCACATTAAATGATTTTAGTTTAGCTGGGATGTTCTGCAAGTTGAGACGGGTCAGCCATGATAGTTCAAGCTGGTACTAGAATAGTTTGTCGTCTAAGGCGCCAGGTTCCTCTAGCACCACCTAGAACTAGCGGGGTTGATCGGTCTCCTCAACGAGTAGGTAGTCTTTTTTAAAA
Organism: Semisulcospira habei; assembly: GCA_036245525.1. Lineage (NCBI taxonomy): Eukaryota > Metazoa > Mollusca > Gastropoda > Semisulcospiridae > Semisulcospira > Semisulcospira habei. Next base: position 126,806,467 of record BTPG01000006.1, read on the forward strand.
TTTTTTTATTTTATTTTATTTTATTTTTTTGCTGCTTCCAAGTTTTTCCTCTGTCGACCTCAGAGGTCTTCCTCCCACACCGCTCACCCCAATCAACCCCAGTATGCTCACCTAGGCCTTCCAGTTGTTCCAGCCAGACTCCCGGCCCCACTGCTGTATATATGTCAGGTAGTAGGGGACTCCCTCCGGAGCAAGCTCCGCACTACTGCCGAGTCACTTCGGTGGTCTTCCTACTTACGACATTTTTTTTTGCTATTCACGGAGTCGACGAGTGAGAGCTCCCCCCAGAGGTGGCGAGTCGACCACTACGTCCTTCCACGCACAGCAGCAGGGTCTGGCCGAAGACAACCGCGCACCTAGGGCTCCTAGAGGCCGGACTGGGCTGAGGTCACCATGAGACGGAGACTTAAGGGGTCAGAGGCACCTGGAATAGCATTTTTTTCATTTTTGCATGATGATGAGGATGATATGATGATGCCATGGTGGTCCATGTGGTTAGGGACTGCGTGACCGCATTCCACACTTCCTGTCATAAATATCCCGGCAGGCCCGGGACTTGCGGACACCTGCGGTGCCAGCCGTGTAATCATTCACACCTTGCGATGCGTCATAACCCGGGTAACACCCCCAAAGAACGAGTAGGTAGTCTTAGGTTGGATGTGTTAACACTTAAGTGCCAAGTGCCGAATAGTTGATGTCTGTTAGCCTGGGTTTTTTTGGGGCGGGACTGTAAGAAAATGTTCAGGAGCAGCCCTGAAAATGGCGAGTGATTTTTGTTTTTGTTTGGCGAGTTAAAAAAAAAAAAAAAATCCTCTCGCCAAATGCGAGTGTGCTCGTGCATTTTCCAATCCGTACTTCTTCAGTTCTAAATCCAAAAGTGCCCGAACGTCCCCCCAAAGAACGAGTAGGTAGTCTTAGATTGGATGTGTCAACACTTAAGTGCCAAGTTGTCTGTTAGTTAGCCTGGTTTTTTTTGGGGCGGGACTGTAAGAAAATGTTCAGGAGCAGCCCTGAAAATGGCGAGTGATTTACTCGCCATGGCGAGTGATTTTTTTTTGTTGTTTGGCGAGTAAAAAAAAAAAAAATCCACTCGCCAAATGCGAGTGTGCTCGTGCATTTTGCAATCCGTACTTCTTCAGTTCTAAATCCAAAAGTGCCAGAACGTTCAGCCTTCACTTCTCGTAATACTATGTAAGCAATAGCGACCCGTTTTAGAGCATCTTTGATGCATTAAAACTCAAAATCACGTACTGAAAATGTAACTATGGGGTAGTCGGACGCACTAAAATTCAGTGCATCTGTGTGCACCACCGTGCGTACCCTAACAAAGGTCGGTGCAGTCGTTCTACTTTTAGTGACAAGTTGGTTCGTTTAGCCGCTCGCTTGGTCGCGGCTGCGTTTAGAATCACCCCGACTCTGGGGTCCATGCGAGTGTAACTGGACAGGCAAACTGTTAGTTTACGTAGGGTGTCAGCATGTTATTACAAAGTGCGCACTACATGTTGAACGCGTTACTTGCAGTGACGTCACCATTCATACTATTATGGGATACTGCATGGTGCGTTTCACTTTCGATCATGAACGAAGTTGTAAATGGCGGAGAAGAAGTAAAGGAAGCTGGAATACGTCTTTTGGGTTAAATGGGTTGAAACCAACTTGTAAGTACATTAGTTCACACACACACACACACACACACACACACACACACACACACACACACACACACACACACACACACACACACACACACACACAGAGTATAGACAAGTCAGACTTTGGTTGTCAATCTGCATTCAGCAGAAAACGCTATATTCTCTGTTACAATACATTATCAAACGATCATACAAATAAATATGTATGTTTTTTTGTGTGTGTGAGAGAGAGACGGAGAGGGTGACAGGCTTTTGCACAATAGCTCACCAGTTAAAAAGAATCGGTATCATGGAAAGGACACACACCGTCACAACACATCTGAAGAGGAGAGAGCGCAATGAGTTTATTTTAAGGAACATACAGATGATGCAGTTTTTTAAAAATAAATCTGCGGACCCTCTATAATGCTCAGATGAGGGTCCGTGTACCCTCTAACATAGCTGCCAACCCTCCCGATTTTATCGGGAATTTCCCGATTTTTTTTCAAGTCCCGATTTTCCGGTTTTTTGTACATTTTTCCCGATTTTCAGATTTTCAAGTTTTGTTTGAAAATTTGAGGCATTTGGGCGCACCGCTCCCGGTCAAGCGCCTGTAGTTGAGAGCCTGCCGCTATACTGTACCGCTAAGCTTTCGGGGACCCACAGCCAGTCTTGATTATGCATGCGCAGCAAATTTGCATCCATTGTGTGTTTGTTCCGGTTCCTTCGAAATTGCCGTGGTTTGGAGCACATTCTTAGCGATTTTCACAAGTGTTATTTTCGATTTTCAACAAAATGATGCCTCCAAAGAAGCAGATGTGGTTGGTGAAGTTCCATCCAGACTACAAGTGTTCCTTGCATCATCGACGAATCGAGAAAGGGCGAACACTTTGCCGTTTGTAAAATGTGCCGGGCGGACATAAACATCGCTGCACAGTAAACCTAGGCGGGCTGACGCGCACTGTGTTTGATTATTCGGCTGGAGCAAGGTGCGTACCCCCACCCCCCCCCACCCCCCCCCCCCCCCCCCTGTTGTTTGATTTTGGGGCACCTGGAAGCAAGGGCTAGCGTCGTGGAGGCCGCAGCTCAGGATTTTTGTTGCCTCAAGGTTGGCAGCTATGCTCTAAAATTATACCTGGGGGTCTACAGACCCTTTAACGTGTTGTGAAAACAGAAGCACTGCTCTACTTACAAAATAAATAAAAATCCCACCACAGTTCACATGGGGACTTTGTCAGTTATTTCTCCACTTGATTCTATCAAAAGCTTGAAGTCAAATATTTGTTCTCAATGCCTCTGGGGCAGAAAACACTAACATTGGGCGTCAAACACTTGTGGTACATTATATTGTTGCGTTGGGCTATTTTCAGTACTAGTAAAATTTTCAGTTTTGGCTAGTAACATTTTCAGTTTGGCTAGTAAAACTTAAGTCACTAGCCAAAGGCTGGTGGGCAAAATTTTAGACTTTCAGGGCTGAGGAGCTGTGGGTTAGTACACTTGAGCACACTAGAGCTCAGATGAGGTTGATAATGTTAAAAGTTCTAATATCAAAAGATTTAAGACTTTGTAAACTTCACAAATTTTTTATTATACTTTCAAGCAGACATTTTGCTATATATGCAACTTGTACATCCCCCATTCCTCTGGTGTTGCAGGTTGAAAACTCCACCATTGCTTGGACATCAGCTGACGGAGCCAGTACCAAATGTGGTCTGATTTAAAACATTGGGGATTTTTTTTGTACATTTACATTCTGTTGAACATTGCGTGTATTAAGAGTTTCTGGATTACTGGCCTATAACATGCATTTTACTGGTGATACCCTATTTTGGTCCAGCCCTCTGAACAGGTAAACCCCTTCATTCGTGCAGCACCAGTGTTTGGTGGCCGCATGCAAAAGATGAATATTATTGATCTGTAACAACATGCATGTTTATTGGTGGTCTGTCCTACAAAATCCTGACATTACCAGCACCTGTTATTTTCCAGGTCTGATGATCCAAGGTTCTTTATGCAGGTTTTTGAGTGTGCAGCTTTACATGGGGATGGTGATGTCCTTGTGATTAACACTTTTTTCTTCTTTATTCTGGAATAGTGCTTTATTAACTTTTACTATGTGTCTTGTTTTTAGCCCACATCAGTTCTTCTGCTCAGACCACGATCTGTTTCATAAAAATCTTACATGAAGCAACCTTTGTTTTATTTAAAAGCTGGTATCGCCCCTGTGGATGCGGCCACAAGTACTGTTTATGGTACCAGTGACTACATGTATAAGTGGGTTAATAGTTTTCTTGTAATGTTTATTGCGGATGGATTTCAGGGGTGTATGGTTGGTTTAACTAAACTCTTATGTTCCTTTTCACTTAGCAGCCTTGTAATACAGTGCAACAGTACAGTCTTGTTAACTCATTACATTCTGAGGTCATCAGTTTTTTTTTGTTTATATTCTTTGAGGTCTACGTCACCGTTCTGGAAACAGATTGGCCATGATAGTTCAAGGGTGGCGTCAGAATAGCTTGGCACCCAGCTATGCTGAGAACACCCTTGAACTATCATGGTTGATCCACATCCTGTCAGAGCATGCCAGGGCTTCATGGGTTAATGATAATCGCTTTTGAGTGAATGTGAAACAGTGGACCGGAATTTATTTTACCTCACATTGTTCTTGATGTTTTGTTTTATGGCACAACATAGAAAACAGATTCTGAATATACAGCGCCTGTGAGCACATTTATCAAAGTGTTTGGTATGATTCATAATACAGTATGTGTTCTAGCAGTTGTGGTTTCCATTATACACACTAAGGATTACATGGAACGCTTGACAAATATGCAGATAAATGCACATTTTCTTTTGTCCTTCCTGCTGTAGGCAAGGGGAAATGTCAAGTGTTCAGCGATTTCCTGTGGCATGTATTATTGGATACTGTCCCAGTAATGTTGGTCAGTCTTTACATCTGTGGCCTGTTGTGGTTTCTCTGTTTTATTGCAATCATCAGCTGTAAGCATTCTTACTGGACATGTACATAGTGTCATGTGTATTGTTGACATTTTTGCCGAGTAACACCTTTTGGTGTATCGTGTGCATGCATTCGTAACAGTGAGTGAATGAACAGGTTTTTTTTCACAAACCAATGAAAGTGGGTCGTTTTGTGTGTCACATTTTTTGTAAGAAAAATTAAATATTGCTTTGTAAAAATTGTTTTGCCTTTGAATGTGTGGCGTGGTTTTGCTTTGTGTTTCATGCTTAAACCTCAACTGCCAGAGATCATGTTTTTTTTTAATAATTGCAAATTCAACATCAAAGATTCCCCTACCATCACTGGGACAGGGATACAAAGTGGTTTCAGCAAGAAGTATAGATCCCCATAAACCTCAGCAACTATGGGGCTCGTGAGAATCTATCCCTTTAAGTTGGGTGGAACTGGAACTTGATTTTTCTTGGCAGTGAAGGGGTTGATCGTGAGAGAATGCACAGCTTGCAGGTGAATTAATTTGGCTCTTGCAGGTAATAATAATCATTCGCCATAATCTGTATAAAGTGATGCATTTTCAGTAATCGCAGCCTAAAGAAATGAACTTGAGGCCCCAGGACCCTGCAGCAGGGGATGGCCTGATCATGATTCAAGGGTAGTGCCAGATGAGCTTGGTGCCCGAAGGCGCCAAGCTCATCTGGCACTACCCTTGAATTATCATGATCAATCCATCTCCAACTGGTACAGTCATTAGGCAACCTCCAAAATTTGAGAAATGGGACCTTTGGACTAAAAGGGTTAATGTGAATATTGAATCCGTTTGTCCCCAGCAAAACCACCCACTTTTGAAAGACGGATGGGATAGGGGGTGGTGGCGGAGAGACCTGTCGCCCAATATGCCTGTAATCTCAAACTCGAAGCATTTATTTGATAATTGCCACTTTCTTCTTACATTTATTACTTCAGTTTCCAGTCTCTTCTTCTGTTTTGTCTTGGTCTTGGAGAAGGAAGAGGGAAATTTAGGCCTATCCTAAGATCCACTCTGTTGTTTTTAGCCGTTTGTTTAGCTGGACTCTGAAGGATTGCACTGTGCCTAGACTCTGGAAAACATCTGTCTGCCCCGTCCCAAAGAACAAGCCCAAGACACTCGATGACTATTCGCCCAGCAGCTCTCGCCTCTATAGTAATGAAGTACTTGGAACGTGTTGTTGGAACTGCTCAATCAGGTCAAGCCCTATCAAGATACTTTCCAGTTTGCATACAAGCGGAACAGATGTACAGACGACGCCACACTCGCACTCCTGTACCATGCATACACAGTCTCCAAACTCGAGTTTGCACTGCCGTGAACCTAAAGGGAGCATGAGCATCGCGCTATTCTACGGCTATTCTACGCCGCAGTGCCGGGACGGTCGTCGAATCGCACGTGTTGACAGCCATGGGTGTTTTGTTTTGGGCTCGGTGGTCCCGATTTCATCCCGGCTGCGTAAACATAGCAGCATAGAGGCAACACTAGCCACCAAGATACATATAGTACATGTAGCTTCTCACAAGCCCCCGCACTCTGCGCGGAACTCATGAAGATCTATGCCTCTTGGGGAGTTTTGTCTTTGGTTATGGGCGAACATTGCTAGGCAGTGAATGCCATCCGTCTGATGTAAAAACGAGAATATATTTATCCTCGTGAAAGTATGCGGTAACGGTGGAATGAATGTTTCTTGATAGGTTCATTTGTCTCTGTGCACATCCGACGGAACAGAGAACCTTCCTCCATACCATCTGACGGCAGTTCCGATGAAAGCGGCCTTCAAGGCTGGCTAAAGCGTTGTACTGTCCCCAGCCCTCAACCAAATAATAGCCCTATCCAAGCCCATTTTAGTATATATTTTAATTTGTAAATTTCTGCCCGTATAATAATGTGCCTCAGCAGATCCAAGTATATTCCTTAGTGAACCCGAATCTGTCTTTAACAGAACGATAGAGGGCGTGAAAGTGTGTTCATTTATATGGTCATTGATGTACGGTTACTGAAAAACAAAAGAAACGGCTGAAACTCGCTGCAAACCACAATAAGCGCATCTCCCTTCACCCTCCCCCACTCAGCCTGGAAATTAAAATTGTGTGAACTGATAAAGCACAACTTAGGCGCAGATTCTCATGAGTCACGATCCTGTAACTTGCATCAGTGACGGACTTCTGAGGATCTATGCCTTTTCTCATCAGTAGAAAGTGCCACTATCACACTGAATTAGATACACTCACTGATAGGCACCTTCTGTCAGTCTGGAATAAACATAGATCCTCATGGCGCCCGCAGATGCGAAAACTAATGAGAATCATGCCTCTTGCCTGGCTCTATCATTACGCTGGTCCTTACATACAAGAAGCTACGCGAGCTGATTCACTGACTGCCTTCCATAGTGTAATAGACGCGTTGACAGCAATTACTGATAAACAAACCGCTCGACTGACTGAAAAAAAGGGGACAGAAACAGAATAGATAGAGCTCACCGCATTCCATCGAATGAAAATGATAAGGCTTTTTGGAGAACTGTCAGTATATATTTTAAATTTGTAGACCTGGCTTTTTTAATTTTCTGAGTTTTCTGAATTATATGTGCCTCAGCAGATTTAAGTATATTCCGTAGTGAACCCGACTGTCTTTACCAGAACAAAGGGGGGGGGGGGGGGGGGGGAGTGTGTTCATTTATAATATGGTCATTGATGTACGGTTAGTACTGAAAAACAAAAGAAACGGCTGAAACTCACTGCAAACCACAATAGCGCATCTCCCTTTCCCCCACTCAGCCTGGAAATTAAAATTGTGTGAACTGAAAAAGCAAAACTTAGGCACAGATTCTCATGGGTCACGTTCCTGTAACTTGCGTGGCGGACTCTTGAGGATCTATGCCTTTTCTCATCTGTAGAAAGGACCACTACCACACTGTCCGAGATACACTCAATGATAAACACCTCCTGTCTGGACTGCCTGTAGCTCTTGATATTGGATGTGTGTTGCTAAATGGTCTTAGCTTTATTTAGGCCCCATGTGTTAGGTTTATTTAATGTCTTTGACCGGCTGGCGACATACATTCAATGTTCTGTTTGTTTATTTTTTTTCACAAGCAGTGCAGGCACGTCCTGAGAAAGCCTTGTTGCTGTCGGGACGTTAAGCAATGTACAATCAATCAATCAATCAATCCTGTCTGGAATAAAAATAGATCCTCATGGCGCCCGCAGATAACGAAAGCTCATGAGAATCCTGCCTCTATCATTATGCTGTTCCTTACATACAAGAAGCTGCGCGAGCTGATTCAGTGACTGCCTTCCATAGTGTATTAGACGCGATGACAGCAATTATAAACAAACCGCTCGGCTGAAAAAAGGGGACCGAAACCGAGAAGAGCGCGCGCTCACATTCCATCGAATCAAAATGATTAGGCTTTTCGGAGTCTGAGTTAGAAATGTACATACACACATTTAGAAAAAAAAAAAAGGCTCTTTTGTAAGCATTCTTTTTATAGACTTTTCTTCAGCCTTGAACACTATACAACCCTATCTCATGGCTCAAAAACTTCTCTGTTACAATGTAACTCCCAAGGCTTATCCTATGGATTGTCAACTTCCTTGTAAATAGGACTCGCTCAGTTAGCTTTCACTCTCTTTTCCCCAGAAGGTCAACTTCCATAGGTGCCCCTCAAGGTACAGTTCTCTCCCCTGTGCTGTTTACACCGGCTCTACACTAACGATTGTGGTGGCACTTGACCCCCCCCCCCCCCCCCTTCTTATAAAATACTCGGATGACACTGCCTTAGAGATCTCTCCAATAGTGATGCAACTTACTTTGCAGAGGTAGAACGCTCTAGTGTTTGGTTTCCCAGGGTCACCCTGGTCAGCCCCACAGGGTGGGTTTTTCTCTCTATTCTGGGGCATGTGTTTCTGTCTACCCGAGGTCCATTCACCTGTATTTGCCTTTTTAAAACTCTCCCTACTGTCTGCACTGCCTGTAGCTCTTGATATTGGATGTGTGTTGCTAGATGGTCTTAGCTTTATTTAGGCCCCATGTGTTAGGTTTATTTAATGTATTTGACCGGCTGGCGACATATATTCAATGTTCTGTTTGTTTATTTTTTTTTCACAAGCAGTGCAGGCACGTCCTGAGAAAGCCTTGTTGCTGTCGGGACGTTAAGCAATGTACAATCAATCAATCAATCTAGTGTTTGGTGTAAAGATAATTTTCTAGACATAAATGTGAGTAAGTTGAGACCAAGGATTGATTATTGGTGTTGAACGCCGAGCAGGCGACCAAGGCCATCTCACGGCGGAATGGGTAAAAATCTGGTCGGCCAGACTAAAAGCAAGGTCTTAAGACAAGATGTAAATATACCTTAAAAATATGGCAGGCTAACATGTCGCACGAGTCTAAAAGAAACGTCTACATACTCTCAAAAAGGGCAAAATAGTGAAACTCACATAATCTATGAATGCTCAGATCTTGTTAAAAATATTGCCTTCTCTCAAGAAATTGAAGATATTGTCCGAGGGAACATCCCGGAACAAAACCTTCAAGCAGTCTGCTCTGAAGTGTTTATATCTGGTGCCAATGAGATCGGCACAATACAGCAAAAAGTGTCTAACAGAAAACTGCTCGTCGCAGGCAAAACAGCATGGACGCTCATCCTGTTTTAGTAAGTAAGAGTGCGTAACATACATGTGCCCGATGTGGAGCCGAGTAATCACAGGTTTAAAATCACTATGAACAGTCTGTGTGTCAGGGACAGGGTCATTGCGGGCACTGTTGGCAGCAGAATCTGCGATCCTGTTGCGTTCGATGCCCACATGCCCTGGGACCCAAATAAAAATGATGTCATAATATTCCTTCATCAAGTCCGCGTAAAGCTCTCTAATCTGCACCAGCAGAGGGTGGTCTGTTCCCGCGCCCTGCAGGGCAGAAAGAGTGTCAGACAGAATCAGGAAGTTCTTTCCCCAGACTGATAGGCATGCTTGAGTGCCAGCAGAATTGCCTGCAGTTCTGCACTAAATACGGAGGAATGGTCAGGGAGGCGGAGCTTAAATGGGCGTCTAGGATGGCGAGAAGACACTGCAGCCGCAGTGACATTCCCATCCTCAGACTTGGACCCATCCGTATAAATACGACAATAGCCAGGAAAACTTGAAAGGAGTTCATTGAGGCTCTGCTGGTATATGGCTGGTGGAGTACAGTCTTTCTTGTGGGCGGTCAAGTCCAGCAAGATGTCAGGAACTGGTAATAGCCAGGGTGGAGTGATGTGTTGCAGAGATTCCAAAACTTTGTCCAGGTCCACTCTGGCCACCTGCAGATGAGGTCGGACACGGAAGGAAAGTGGACGGACAGCTCCCGGATGGGCATCGTAAATCTCTGCAAACGACGGGTTAAAAACACAATCATAGGCAGGATTGTCTGGATGGGCCTTCAGCTTCAGAACGTAGCTGAGCATGAGGCGGATGCGGCGGAGCTTGAGAGAAGGCTCCCCTGCCCCTGCATACAGACTAGGAACTGGAGATGTCCTGAAGGCCCCCAGACATATGCGCAGACCTTGATGGTGGATTGTGTTCAGACGCTGTAGAACAGACTTGGAAGCTGAGCCATATACCACAGAGCCGTAATCCAGTTTGGACCGAACAAGGGCCCGGTACAGTCGAAGTAAGACAATGCGGTCTGCACCCCAGTCAGTACGACCAACGACACGAAGAATGTCGAGGGCCTTCTGACAAGAGGTTCTAAGGTAAGTAATATGTTTGCAGAAGGTCAGTCTTTTGTCAAAGATGACCCCCAGAAACTTTGCCTCATCGGCCACCTTAATTGGCACTCCAGCAATGCTCAGGCTAGGTTCTGGAAAAAAATTCGTCTGCTTAGTAAAATGCACACAGACTGTCTTGGAGGGCGAGAACCTGAATCCGTTGAGAGACACCCACCCCTGGATGCGATCAACGCACAGCTGCAAGCGCCTCTCAAGGGACGCAAGCCCTCGACCTCGTGCACACAAAGCAAAGTCGTCCACAAACAAAGAGCATTCAGAATCACCATTGATGGCCTTTACAATGTTATTAATTTTAATGCTAAATAAAACAGGAGATTAAAATGCTGCCCTGCGGGAGACCCATATCCCGTTCAAAGGAGTCGGAGAGGGTGGAGCCCACACGAACATAAAACGACCGGTTAGACAAACAATTGTGAATAAAAACGGGCAGGTACCCTTTAAAACCCATGTCCGACAAATCAGACATTATACCATACTTCCAGGTAGTTAGTTAGTTAGTTATTTGGGTTTAACGCCGAGCAGGCGACTAAGGCCATCTCACGGCGGGATGGGTAAAAATCTGGTCAGCCAGACTAAAAGCAAGGTCTTAAGACAAGATGGAAATATAGATTAAAAATCTCAGGCTAAAATGTCGCACATGTCTTTAAAAGAAACGTCTACAGACTCTCAAAAAGGGCAAATAAAAAAATTCACATAGTCTATGAATGCTCAGATCTTGTTAAAAAAAATTGCATTCTCTCAAAAAATTGAAGATTTTGTCCGGGGGAACATCCCGGAACAAAACCTTCAAGGAGTCTGCTGTGAAGTGTTTATATCTGGTGTCAATTAGGTCAGCACAATACAGTGTCAATTAGGTCAGCACAAAAAGTGTCGAACAGAAAACTGCTCATCACAGGCAAAACACCATGGACGCTCATCCTGTTTAAGTAAGTAAGAGTGCGTAACATACGTGTGCCCGATGTGGAGCCGAGCAAGGACAGTCTCCTCACGGCGGCTGCCGCAGCGGAAAGGTAGACTGTCAGACAACTTAGGAAGAGCTTCATGAAGCTTGTTACCTTCCTCTTTGTCCCACTCGGACTGCCACTCGCGGGCTATGTACGCACTAATCACAGGTTTAAAATCACTATAGACAGTCTGTGTGTCAGGGACAGGGTCACTGCGGGCACTGTTGGCAGCAGAATCTGCGATTCTGTTGCCTTCGATGCCCACATGGCCTGGGACCCAAATAAAAATTATGTCATAATATTCCTTCATCAAGTCTGCGTAGAGCTCTCTAATCTGCACCAGCGCCCTGAAGGGCCTGCAGGGCAGAAAGAGTCAGACAGAATCAGGAAGTTCCTTTCCCGAGACCCGATAGGCATGCTTGAGTGCCAGCAGAATTGCCTGCAGTTCTGCACTAAATACAGAGGAATGGTCAGGGAGACGAAGCTTAAATGGGCGTTTAGGATGGCGAGAGGACACTGCAGCCACAGCCACCCTCCCATCCTCAGACTTGGACCCATCCGTATAAAGACGACAATAGCCAGGAAAAATTGAAAGGAGTTCATTGAGGCTCTGTTGGTATATGGCTGGTGGAGTACAATCCTTCTTGTGGGCGGTCAAGTCCAGCAAGATGTCAGGAACTGGTAATAGCCAGGGTGGAGTGATGTGTTGCAGAGATTCCAAAACTTTGTCCAGGTCCACTCCGGCCACCTGCAGACGAGGTCGGACACGGAAGGAAAGTGGACGGACAGCTCCCGGATGGGCATCGTAAATATCTGCAAACGACGGGTTAAAAACACAATCATAGGCAGGATTGTCTGGATGGGCCTTCAGCTTCAGAACGTAGCTGAGCATGAGGCGGATGCGGCGGAGCCTGAGAGAAGGCTCCCCTGCCCCTGCATACAGACTAGGAACTGGAGATGTCCTGAAGGCCCCCAAACATATGCGCAGACCTTGATGGTGAATTGTGTTCAGACGCTGTATAACATACTTTGAAGCCGAGCCATATACCACAGAGCCGTAATCCAGTTTGGACCGAAAAAGGGCCCGGTACAGTCGAAGTAAGACAATGCGATCTGCACCCCAGTCAGTACGACCAACGACACGAAGAATGTCGAGGGCCTTCCGACAAGAGGTTCTAAGGTAGTTAACATGGTTGCAGAAGGTCAATCTTTTGTCAAAGATAACCCCCAAAACCTTTGCCTCTTCGGCCACCTTAATTGGCACTCCAGCAATGCTCAGGCTAGGTTCTGGAAAAAAATTCGTCTGCTTAGTAAAATGCACACAGACTGTCTTGGAGGGCGAGAACCTGAATCCATCGAGAGACACCCACCCCTGGATGCGATCAACGCACAGCTGCAAGCGCCTCTCAAGGGACGCAAGTCCTCGACTTCGTGCACACAAAGCAAAGTCGTCCACAAACAAAGAGTATTCAGAATCATCCTTGACGGCCTTTACAATGTTATTTATTTTAATGCTAAATAAAACAGGAGATAGAATACTGCCCTGCGGGACACCCATCTCCTGTTCAAAGGAGTCGGAGAGGGTGGAGCCCACACGGACATGGAACGACCTGTTGGACAAAAAATTGTGAATAAAAACGGGCAGATGCCCTTTAAAACCCATGTCCGACAAATCAGACATTATACCATGCTTCCAGGTAGTGTCATATGCCTTTTCAAGATCAAAGAAAATTGCATAGACATGCTGCTTGTTGACAAAAGCATCTCGGATAAAAGACTCAAAGCGAACTAGATGGTCAGTTGTACTACGGAAGCGCCGGAAACCGCACTGGAGGTCTGTGATGAGACCCTGTGACTCAAGATGCCACACCAGTCGGGCGTTGACCAAGCGTTCCATAGTTTTACATAAACATGATGTCAAAGCTATTGGCCGGTAGTTGCCCGGGTCGGAAGGATCCTTACCCGGCTTGGGGATTGGCACAACTACAGCCTGGCGCCAAGATGGCGGAAAAAGAACCGGTTATCCAGATATGGTTAAAGGCCTTGAGAAGTACAAGGAGTGAATCCTCAGGCAGATGTGTTAGGAGCTGATAGTGGATGGTATCTAATCCAGCAGCAGAGTCAGTACATTTCTGCATGGCTTGCTGCAATTCTGAAAACGTACAAGGGGCATTATAGTCTTCCGAGTTATCCGATATAAAATCACAAGTACAAGATTCTCGCTTCTCCTTCTCTCTCTGGAAGAATGATTGATTGATTGATTGTACATTGCTTAACGTCCCGACAGCAACAAGGCTTTCTCAGGACGTGCCTGCACTGCTTGTGAAAAAAAAAAACACACAAAAAAAACAGAACATTGAATGTATGTCGCCAGCCGGTCAAATACGTTAAATAAACCTAACACATGGGGCCTAAATAAAGCTAAGACCATTTAGCAACACACATCCAATATCAAGAGCTACAGGCAGTGCAGACAGTAGGGAGAGTTTTAAAAAGGCAAATACAGGTGAATGGACAAAGGGTAGACAGAAACACATGCCCCAGAACAGAGAGAAAACCCCACCCTGTGGGGCTGACCAGGGTGACCCTGGGAACTAAAAAGTAGTTAACCCCACCCAAGTCCCCCAGGGCAGACCCGGGTGGGGGTCTCTGGAAGAAAGGTGAATAATGCTCTGTTGAAGAATTATGGGCAATGGTGGAGGCAAGCAAATTGGCCACAGCCTTTTTATCTGTGACCAAACTGGCACCATCTCTAAGATGGCCGACAGAAGCCGAGCCACCCCTGCCCCTAATTCTTCGAACAGCCTTCCAGACTTTTTGGGATGGAGTCCTAGAAGATAAAGATGAGACGAAGCGTCTCCAGGAAGCACGGCGTTCGCGTTTAAAAATGTAACGGGCTTTCGCCCGCTGTCTTTTAAATGTTAAAATATTTGCTTGCGACGGATAAACGAAAAGCACGTCGCTGAGCAGATTTGCGCATTGTTTGGGCCTTGCGGCACTCTTCATTGAACCATGGTACTCTCGGCTTCCGAGGGAGTGATGTGGAAGTTCTAGGGATGGTTTCACCTGCAACCTCCAACAAAATAGAAGTAAAACAAGAAACAGGTTCTTCAGCTGACATGACCACCTCCTCTGTAAGACGAGACTGACAGAGAGAGGCGAACAGAGACCAGTTAGCTTTCTTGAGATTCCAGCGCCCCACCGGCGAATCCCCCTCACAGCTGACCGATGACAGGACTACTGGGAAGTGGTCACAACCACACAGGTCGTCGTGAACCTTCCAGTCAAAGTCCAGCATGAGAGAAGGATCACACACAGTGAGGTCTAGAACAGAACTAGATCCGGAACCTGAGTTAGTTGATTGATTGATTGTACATTGCTTAACGTCCCGACAGCAACAAGGCTTTCTCAGGACGTGCCTGCACTGCTTGTGAAAAAAAACTAAACAGAAAATTGAATGTATGTCGCCAGCCGGTCAAATACGTTAAATAAACCTACAACATGGGGCCTAAATAAAGCTAAGACCATTTAGCAACACACATCCAATATCAAGAGCTACAGGCAGTGCAGACAGTAGGGAGAGTTTTATAAAGGCAAATACAGGTGAATGGACAAAGGGTAGACAGAAACACATGCCCCAGAATAGAGAGAAAAACCCACCCTGTGGGGCTGACCAGGGTGACCCTGGGAACTAAAAAATACCTAACCCCACCCAAGTCCCCCAGGGCAGACCCGGGTGGGGAGGAACCTGAGTTAGAGTATGTAGGTGAGCCATCGTTAAAGACACATAGGTTAAGTTGAGAAAAAACATCTGACCTCTGCCATCATAGTGGTCACTACCCCAAAGGTGAGCGTGACCGTTAAAATCCCCCATGAAAATAAAGGGAGGGGGCAGTTGATCTACTAAGTTAAAAATATCATTGCTACAGACCCGCAGTGATGGTGGCAGGTAAATACTGCATATGGTTATGGTCTTCTTTAAGGTAACCCGAGCTGCGACAACCTGAAGACAGGTGTCGATGCTAACGGGGCTACATAAAATTTGGCTACTAATGAGAAGAGCCGCTCCACCCGAGCGCCTCTCCGAATCAGAGCCTTTATGTATAACATTAAAACCATTAAAAGACACATGGTCAGAAGTCTTCAGGTAAGTCTCCTGAAGAGATATTACTGAGGGGTTATAGAACTTGACTAAAAGACGTAATTCCTCAAAGTTAGCTTGAAAACCACGACAATTCCACTGAAGCAAAGAGTACATGATTAGGTTTTATCTGGGGGTAAGGAATCCCCCCCCCCCCCTTTTCCCTTTACCTTGGAAGGAGTTGAAGAAACAGAGGGGGGCCGGCTCCCGGGCCTCCTCTGGTTCTTCGGAGATGAAGGGGGTGGAGCTGCCGCAGCATCAGCAACGACAACTTCCACTCCCTCCATCCGCTCCTCCAGTGCAGCATATTTGTTTTGAAGGGGGACATCAGTGTTCCCCTTCTGGGCCCGTGCGCACAGCGGTCCCATAGATTTCTTAGACCCCTGGTCCTGGGCAGCGTTCCTGCCGCTAGAGTTAGCGGCCTTAGAAGGCTGACCAGAGCCAGAAGCCTTTGGAGTTGACTGACTAACAGGTTTGGGTGGGGGCTGAAGCTTAGGGGCAACAGAAGGCGGCACTACTGGACCGGCAGTGTCCGCCTTCTGCGTTCCCTGGCTCCTCTTCACCACCGGAGGAGGGTTACTCTCCAGGGGCGAGATGAGCCGAGGCTCCGCCCCCAACCAAGAAGTTGGGGTTTGACATGAAAAGTCTTTGGTGGGGCGCTTGCCTGCCACCGCTGCATTAAAAGTGTACACTGAGGTGTTAGAGGTTGGGGCAGCCGCAGCTGCACCAGGGCCTTCAACCAGTTTTTTGGCATCCAGAAAGGACAGCCCCTTCTCCACACGCACCTGCTGAATCTTGCACTCGGATATCCAACGAGGGCATTTCTTATCCGAAGCCATATGCGCCCCCTGGCAATTCACTCACAGTGGGGTGGCTGTGCAGGATTCAGCAGCGTGTCCGGGCTTAGTGCAACGGGCGCATGAAGCCTCTGCCTGACGGCATGTCTTCTGCCCATGACCATACTTTTGGCACTTAAAGCACCGGAGGGGGAGAGGGACGTACTTTTTCACTCTCAATGAGTAGTAACCTCCCCAGATGGTAGTAGGAGGGGTGGGGGTGCCAAACGTCAGGATGATGGTAGGGAGACGGATCTCCCCACCACCTCGCTTGGAAGCGAAGCGCCTGACGTAAGTCACCCCCTGAGACTTAAGGTTCCGTACAAGTTCATCTTCTGACAGTTCAGCCAAAGCTTGATCTTTGATTACGCCTCTTGACGAATTCATAGTTTTGTGGGGTGTGACCTCCACTGGAGTGTCTCCGATGGAAGAGAGCCTCAGTAGCCCGCTGGAGTGTGCCCGGGTACGGCACTCCACCAGCAAGTCACCAGACCTGAGGCGCTGGGCGTCAGGCC
Organism: Semisulcospira habei; assembly: GCA_036245525.1. Classification (NCBI taxonomy): domain Eukaryota; kingdom Metazoa; phylum Mollusca; class Gastropoda; family Semisulcospiridae; genus Semisulcospira; species Semisulcospira habei. Next base: position 126,823,309 of record BTPG01000006.1, read on the forward strand.
TGCCAACACGGCTCCTGAGGGTCTTCCCCACCAGAAAAGGATGCAGCTTGGTAACTGGTTTCTCCTTCACCTTGCTATGGACAATGAGGAAGCGAGGCCATACGGCCGACGCCTGAGGCGTCGCTTCCTCACAGTCCGAGTCACTGTCATTTTCAATGTTGGTGGCTATGTGCCGCTTCTGTGCAAGTTTAGTTTTTTTTTTTTCCCCCCATATTATATTAGTAGAGATATTCATCCCCCGGGGGTCCCCGCCCGCCACCGAGCCCAACAAGGGAAAGTGCAACTGTCGGCGGGTCTCCAGCCGACGCACAATGGAGACTGCCCGAAAGATATACTCAAGGGGGTAAGCCCGATTGAACCGTTTGAGCCACCGCCTTTTATCACACTGTTGAACGCAGGGGAATACTGCGTAAAGCACCTAATCAGCAGCAGAGGCTATAGCATGGTGCTACGTATGCAACCCGCATGTCAACAGTGGGATAGGGCTCAACGTGACAAGAGCCGATTGACTAGGCCGGTACGACTAGCCTCCCGTTTAGGTAGAAGTCAAGGCCGAAGTGGAGTGTTGGCACCAGTGAGCCGCAGCCCAAAGGGAACCTCAGCCACCAGGATCCTCTTCTCCCCCGACACGGGTCTCCAAGCACGCAAACACTTGGGATCCAAAGGACCAAAAGCTCACGAGTATTTTTAAGGACCAATCCAACATGGTACGACCTGGGTTAGCACAGCTCCTTAAAAACCGGACCAATTATAAAGACTGAACAACATATCTGCTGACATCAAGTCCTAATCCTGGACAAAGATGGCACCCGTCTGCTAGCCCACTCAGTCAGTGACTGAGGAGACTACCCACCCACGCCACGTGGAGGCCGGTGCCGAGTGGGCTACTTCCAGGTAGTGTCATATGCCTTCTCAAGATCGAAAAAAATTGCATAGACATGCTGCTTGTTGACAAAAGCATCTCGGATAAACGACTCAAAGCGGACTAGATGGTCAGTTGTACTACGGAAGCGCCAGAAACCGCACTGGAGGTCTGTGATGAGACCCTGTGACTCAAGATGCCACACCAGCCGGGCGTTGACCAAGCGTTCCATAGTTTTGCATAAACATGATGTCAAAGCGATGGGCCGGTAGTTGTCCGGGTCGGAAAGATCCTTACCCGGCTTGGGGATTGGCACAACCACAGCCTGACGCCAAGATGGCGGAAAATGACCAGTTATTCAGATATGGTTAATGGCCTTGAGAAGTACAAGGACCGGAGTGAATCCTCAGGCAGATGTGTTAGGAGCTGATAGTGGATGGTATCTAATCCAGCAGCAGAGTCAGTACATTTCTGCATGGCTTGCTGCAATTCTGAAAACGTAAAAGGGGCATTATAGTCTTCCGAGTTATCCGATATAAAATCTCAAGTACAAGACTCTCGCTTCTCCTTCTCTCTCTGGAAGAAAAGTGAATAATGCTCTGTTGAAGAATTATGGGCAATGGTGGAGGCAAGCAAATCGGCCACAGCTCTTTTATCTGTGACCAAGCTGGCACCATCTCTAAGATGGCCGACAGAAGCCGAGCCACCCCTGCCCCTAATTCTTCGAACAGCTTTCCAGACTTTCTGGGACGGAGTCTGAGAAGTTAAAGATGAGACGAAGCGACTCCAGGAAGCACGGCGTTCACGTTTAAAAATGTAACGGGCTTTCGCCCTCTGTCTTTTAAAGGTTAAAATATTCACTTGCGACGGATTACGGAAAGCACGTCGCTGAGCAGATTTGCGCGCTTTTTGGGCCTTGCGGCACTCTTCATTGAACCATGGTACTCTCGGCTTCCGAGGGACTGATACGGAAGTTCTAGGGATGGTTTCACCCGCTACGTCCAACAAAATAGTAGTAAAAGAAGAAACAGGTTCTTCAGCTGACATGACCACCTCCTCTGTAATACGAGACTGACAGAGGGAGGCGAACAGAGGCCAGTTAGCTTTCTTGAGATTACAGCACCCCACCGGTGGATCCTCCCCACAGCTGATCGATGACAGGACTACTGGGAAGTGGTCACTACCACACAGGTCGTCGTGAACCTTCCAGTCAAAGTCCAGCATGAGAGAAGATCACACACAGTGAGGTCTAGAACAGAACTAGATCCTGAACCTGGAAAAGAGTTAGTTAGTTAGTTATTTGGGTTTAACGCCGAGCAGGCAACCAAGGCCATCTCACGGCGGTGGGAAAGAGCAGGTAGGTGAGCCATCGTTAAAAACACATAGGTTAAGTTGAGTAAAAACATCTTCTAACATCTGACCTCTGCCATCATAGTGGTCACTGCCCCACAGGTGAGCGTGACCGTTAAAATCTCCCATGAAAATAAAGGGAGGGGGCAGCTGATCTACTAAGTTAAAAATATCATTACCACAGACCCGCAGGGATGGTGGCAGGTAAATACTGCATATGGTTATGGTCTTCTTTAAGGTAACCCGAGCTGCGACAGCCTGAAGACAGGTGTCAACACGAACGGGGCTACATAAAAACTGGTTGCTAATGAGAAGAGCCACTCCACCCGAGCGTCTCTCCGAATCAGAACCTTTATGGATAGCATTATAACCATTAAAGGAGACAGGGTCAGAAGTCTTCAGGTAAGTCTCCTGAAGAGATATTACTGAGGGGTTATAGGACTTGACTAGAAGGCGCAATTCTTCAAAGTTGGTGTGGAAACCACGACAATTCCACTGAAGCAGAGAGTACATGATTAGGTTTTATGCGGAGGAGAAGAGTTCATTTCCCCCTTTTCCTGTGCTTTGGAAGGAGTCGAAGAAACAGAGGGGGGTCGACTCCCGGGCCTCCTCTGGTTCCTTGGAGATGAGGAGGAAGGAGCTGCCGCAGCACCAGCTACGACAACTTCCACCCCCTCCATCTGCTCCTCCAATGCAGCATATTTATTTTGAAGGGGGACATCAGTGTCCCCCTTCTGGGCCCATACGCACAGCGGTCCCGTAACTTTCTTAGACTTCTGGGCCGGGGCAGCGTTCCTGCCGCCAGAGTTGGCGGCCTTAGAAGGCTGACCAGAGCCAGAAGCCTTTGTAGTAAGATTGGCAGGCTTGGGTGGGGGCTGAGGCTTAGGGGCAGCAGAAGGCGGTGCCACCGGACCGGTATCGTCCACCCTCTGCGTTCCCTGGCTCCTCGTCACCACCGGAGGAGGGTTACTCTCCAGGGGTGAGAGGATCCGAGGCTTCGCCCCCAACCAAGAAGTTGGGGTTTGACAAGAGAAGTCTTTGGTGGGGCGAATGCCTGCCACCGAAGCATTAAAGGTATACACAAAGGTGTTATTTGAGTTTGGCGCAGCCTCAGCTGCACCAGGGCCATCAACCAGTTTTTTGGCGTCCGCAAAGGACAGCCCCTTCTCCACACGCACCTGCTGAATCTTGCACTCGGATATCCAACGAGGGCACTTCTTGTCCGAAGCCATATGCGCCCCCTGGCAATTCACACACAGGTGGATAGCTGTGCAGGACTCAGCAGAGTGTCCGGGCTTAGTGCAGCGGGGGCATAGAGCCTCTGCCTGGCGGCATGTCTTCTGCCCATGGCCATACTTTTGGCACTTAAAGCACAGGAGGGGGAGAGGGACGTACTTTTTCACTTTTAGGGAGTAGTAACCTCCCCAGATGGTAGTAGGAGCGGTGGGGGTGACAAACGTCAGGATGACGGTAGGGAGACGGATCTCCCTACCACCTCGTTTGGAAACGAAGCGCCTAACGTAGGTCACCCCCTGTGACTTAAGGTTCCGTACAAGTTCATCTTCAGACAGTTCTGCCAATGCTTGATCTTTAATCACTCCTCTAGAAGAATTCATCGTTTTGTGGGGAGAGAGAGATGAAAATAGGAGAGTTCAAGCCCACCCATTTACTAATCAATTGATTTATTTGATCCTTTCCGTAAATAAACATAGAGAGATGAAAATAGGAGAGTTCAAGCCCACCCATTTACTAATCAATTGATGTATTTGATCCTTTCCGTAAATAAACAAACGCACTTGACCAAATACCTCCAACAGCTTTATTTGCCCAGTCAGGCTACCCAGCCCCTTGGAAACAAAGGCTAGTTAAAATATCAATGCTGTTACAGCCAATGCATTCCCTCACTGCGCACACACAAAACACAACTGTTACCTAAATAACACACAAGGCTCGTCAGGCCACCCGACCCTTGGAATGTCTGTGTCATTGCATAGTCACTTACACCCCACCCACCCCCCCTACCTCCACACCCCACCCCCCACCCTACAAAGCCCCACACACCCCACCCACCCCAACCCCCACCAACCTCGCTCACAAGCACACACACACATATTAGGCCAAATTATTCCGTTCTGTGTCAATGCTTCAAATTTATGTCACTATGTCACTAGTACAAATTTTTAATGTAAGGCAAACCTTAAATATAGGTTTTTTTTTCCAAATATGGAGCACCAAGTCATTCCTAAATAAATAAAACTCGCCAAGTTAGTAGTTGTGTGGAGGAAAAAGAATTGTTTTTCTGTTTCGACATCTGTGTGGAGAAAAGTTTCCACTCATCAGCACATCGTGAATGCTGCGACGCATTTAAAATAAAAGACAAAACCCATAACTCTACTCCCAGTGAGAGACCTCAGTGATTCAAGTCACTATACACCCACCCTTTTTTACGAGTGTTTTTAGATTAACAACTCATGCGAGGAGAAAATTGGGTGTGAGTGATTAGTTTGAAACCCGATCAGTGAACATCTGGTGGTCGTGTGCGTTTATTGCCTTGCAACCTGGCCAGAGCAGGAAGAAAATCAAGCCAGACAAGCTTTTGCGTAGTCATTATTATAACACTTGCCGTGTGTGTGAGTTTATTAGATTGTGTCCCTTTCATAACCAGGAAGGTTGAAATCGGTAGTGAAATGGATACCTGTTTATGCTCAGTGGGGACGACCCTGTACAATAGGCCTTTTATGCCCAAGCTTTTGCGTAGTCATTATATAACACCTGCTCTGTGTGGGTGAGTGAGTTTATTAGAATGCACCCCTTTCATGACCAGAAAGGTATGCATAGTGTTTTGTACACACAGTTTATATATCGTGTTTTAAAAATGAACTTAATGACGCTCGACCCACACTGTGGCTTATTTGTTGGTGCCACGGGCTGTGGAAAAACTGAATTTGTACTTAATCTATTACAAACAAGATACATTCATCATTTTGAAAACATTGTGATATTCTGCCCTACTGTCAAACACAACAAAGCTTATCACAACCGTTCATTCATTTGGAATGACGACAACATTTACTTAGTTGACCCTGAGAAGAAACTGAACGACTACCTGCAGTATTATTACAAGAAATTTGAAGGACAGCCAACCCTGTTTATAGTCGATGACTGCTCTGCAGATAAGGATATTGTTAAGAAGAGAAACACACTAGCAGAACTGGCCTTCAGTGGCAGACATGCAAACATCAGTGTATGGATTCTCACTCAGAAATATAATGCTGTACTGAAAGATTTTCGTGAGCAGTTAAAGTTTATCTGTTTGTTTTACTGTAAAGATCATGACATCTTTGAAGACTGTCTCAGAGAGAACGATGTCATCCCCAACAAACATGAACGAGACATCGTGAAAAACAAACTGAAATTGACTAAGCATCTAAAGCTTATTTTAAAGACAGATCAGCCCACAGGGTATGGGTTAGTGAATTAATTTAACCTTTTGTTTTTGTCCATAAAAAATGATGGACAGACAAAGCGGGTGAGCATTTGATATCACAGAGAGCTTCAGAGGTGTTGTGCATTTTTATGACTTAAAAACACAAGTTAAACATCCGTTTGAGCCTTTGATAAAACTCTCAACACCAACGAAGATATACATGGCATTTAATGTAACTTTTGGATATTCTAATTGTCCACCACGTTATAATTACAAGACTGTTGATCTTAAGACACAAGATTTTATAGTTTATGATGCTAACTGTGACTGGTTTGAGAGTATGTGTTTACACATATTCTACCATCTAAGTAAACAACATGATTATATTGAATTTGTTACTGTCAATAAAGTGATATTACACCTGCAGCATGAGCACAAGACCTTAAGACACATACCGGGGAAGTGGTTGATTTGTTGGGGAATGAACTAAATATTTATTATTATAGGGATTATAGACAATAAAGTGGTATTACACAGGTATAATTTTTCCTATTTTTTATTTTGTCGGTCAAATAAAAATGACGGACAATGCCCAAAGCTTAAGAAACGTGTTTCACACAACAGATTTGCCTATATCCAACACTTACAGTGTCTATGAATCGATAGAAAGGTCTTTTTTGGTCATACAAGATAACCTTCTTTCTGGTAGTGTAAAGATTCAGATTGTTGCTAAAATAGAATTTACCAGGGTAGATGGTGAAGTGATTGTTTCGTATATCTCAACAAGACAACACACAGTTAATTCAAAAGAAGAATTGGAAAAAGTGTTTAGAGAAAGACTGTTGCCTGACTTCCTTGAAGCGATTGACAGAGCAAAAATGCAAGGGTCTGGTTGGCATGAAGGCCGTGTACATGAACTGCAACTGAAGCAGTCAAGATACCATCCTATTTTAGGCAAATCATGGTTGCCCCTACCAACTGAGGTTGCAGACAAAAAGGCTGTCGTCAATGTGCAGAACAAAGATAATTTCTGTTTCATGTGGTGTGTGCTTGCCAAACTGCATTTTGTAAAAACAAAACCTGAACGTGTATCTAACTATACCAAATTTGTAAATGAACTCAACTTCAGTGGCATAGATTTTCCTGTTAAGGTGGAGGATATTGATCTGTTTGAAAAACTAAATCCTGGGTTATCTGTGAATGTGTATGTATGGGATAATGAGTCTGAGAACAAGTTACAACCAATTAGAGTGTCGCCAATTGCCCCAACCTACGGTCAGTCAGAAGATAAGCATGTTGATATGTTACTAATAAGCTCTGGTGATAACTTTCACTACACAATTATTAGGAGTATGTCACGACTAATTCATAATCATGTATCAAAACACAATGGCAAACAGGAAGTATGTAAAAGATGCTTACAAAGGTTCTCCTCTATAAAAGTGGTACATAAACATACCCTGCACTGTAGGTCAGCTGATGACATTCAAACAATACTTAGGTATCCAGATCCTGGTAGCAAGGTTTATTTCAAGAACTATGGGAATCAGCAAAAGCTGCCGTTTGTAGTGTATGCAGATTTTGAATCACTGGTTGTGCCATATGAGGGTCCTGTTCCAGAATCATTACCAAAGACGGTAAAATTGAGTGATCAAGTGGTGTGTTCTTTCGGATATATTCTTGTTAGGTCTGACGGCCAGCATACAGAACCTGTTATTTACAGAGGTGAAAATGCAGCAGCTGAGTTTTTAACAGAAATGAGACAACTGTATAGTCAGGTAGTACAGTATTTGGAAAACTGTCAGATGCCTTTGTTGATGACAGAAGAAGACAAACAGAATTTTGATACAGCAGTGATGTGTTGGATTTGTGAACAACCTTTAGGAGGTTGTGATCAACTTCTGAAGGGTGATAAAGTTCGTGACCATGACCACATAACTGGGCGTTACAGAGGTGCTGCCCACGGTGATTGTAACTTGATTGATTGATTGATTGTACATTGCTTAACGTCCCGACAGCAACAAGGCTTTCTCAGGACGTGCCTGCACTGCTTGTGAAAAAAAAAAAATAAACAGAAAATTGAATGTATGTCGCCAGCCGGTCAAATACGTTAAATAAACCTACAACATGGGGCCTAAATAAAGCTAAGACCATTTAGCAACACACATCCAATATCAAGAACTACAGGCAGTGCAGACAGTAGGGAGAGTTTTAAAAAGGCAAATACAGGTGAATGGACAAAGGGTAGACAGAAACACATGCCCCAGAATAGAGAGAAAAACCCACCCTGTGGGGCTGACCAGGGTGACCCTGGGAACTAAAAAATACCTAACCCCACCCAAGTCCCCCAAGGCAGACCCGGGTGGGGTGATTGTAACTTGAAATTAAAAATAGATCCCAAGGCATACAAACTGCCTATCTTTTTCCACAATCTCAAGGGGTATGATTCACATATTATCATGCAGGCTGTGGATGAGTCTTACAAAAAAAAAAAAAATTAGTTGTATTGCCCAGACAACTGAAAAATACTTGACTTTTAGGCTGGACAACAAATTAGCATTTTATGACTCCATGCAACATTTGTCTTTAGGGCTTGCTAGTCTCGCAGAAGGACTGACTGAGTATCCAATAACAAGTAAATATTTTGAGCCAGACTTGATTAAGAAAGGAGTCTACCCCTACGAATACATTGATCAGTGGGTTGTGTTTGAAGAAAGGAGACTGCCACCAAAAGAAAAATTTTATTCCACACTTAATGGTAAAGGTATTTCTGACTCTGATTACCAGCACGCACTTGATGCATGGGGTAAACTGGTGTGTGAAACGATTGGTGATTACCATGACCAGTACTTGAAAGCTGATGTTTGCTTGCTAGCAGACGTATTTGAAAGTTATCGTGAAAAGGGTTTGTTACACTACAGTCTTGACCCAGCTTGCTACATAACTAGTCCTGGCATGATTGATTGATTGATTGTACATTGCTTAACGTCCCGACAGCAACAAGGCTTTCTCAGGACGTGCCTGCACTGCTGGTGAAAAAAAAAACCAACAGAATATTGAATGTATGTCGCCAGATGGTCCAATACGTTAAATAAACCTACGACACGGGGCCTAAATAAAGCCAAGACCATCTAGCAACACACATCCAATATCAAGAGCTACAGGCAGCGCAGACAATAGGGAGAGTTTAAAAAAGGAAAATACAGATGAATGGACCAAGGGTAGATGGAAACACATGCCCCAGAATAGAGGAGAAAACCCACCCTGTGGGGCTGACCAGAGTGACCCTGGGAACTAAAAAGTAGTCAACCCCACCCAAGTCCCCCAGGGCAGACCCGGGTGGGGTTAGTCCTGGCATGACATGGGATGCATTTTTGAAATCCAGCAAGATATTTATAGACCTGTTGTCTGATCGTACGATGGGTGAAATGTTGGAACGTGGATTGAGGGGAGGCATTAGTATAGCTGCGAACAATTACGCCAGAGCCAACAACAAATATATTGACGGCCTGGGGTTTGACCCCTCAAGGTCAAGGTCATTCATTACGTACTTGGATGCTAACAATTTGTATGGGTTTGCGATGTGTGAATTATTGCCCTTGAAAATTTTTTGTCTCTATGATTTGTCACATTATGACATAACAGAGTTAACAAACTATATTATGACTCATGACCGGAATGATGCAAAGGGTTGGATCTTTGAAGTAGACCTGGAGTACCCACACCATCTACATGATTACCACAATGATTATCCGTTGGCTGTTGAGAAAATGAGTATGACGGGTAAAAAAGAAGACACCAAACTTGTGCCAAATCTGAATGACAAATTCAATTACGTTTGCCACTATCGCTTGTTACAGTTTTACATCAGACATGGGTTAGTACTAAAGAAAGTTCACAGAGGTATTCAATTTGAGCAAAGTGCTTTCATGAAAGATTACATAATGAAGAACACAACATTGCGTGCGAGAGATGGCAACACTGCATTTGACAAAGACTTCTTTAAGCTTATTAACAATGCCTGTTTTGGCAAGACGATGGAAAATCCTCATTACCGCAAAGATGTGAGACTGGTCACAACTGACTTGGGTGCAATTAAACTTACAGACAAGCCACAGTACACAGGGTACAAAGAGTTTCATTCATCATTGTATGCAGTGTCACTCAAAAAAAAAAGATTGTCAAACTGGACAAGCCAGTATTCATTGGTATGGCAATACTTGAGGTATCAAAACTGTTGATGCTTGAATTTTATTATGATTACTTCAAACCAAAGTATCCTGAGTGTCGTCTGCTATACACTGACACTGACTCTATGATCATTGATGTGCCTACTGAAGACTTTTATGAAGACATGAAAACAGAACTGCATATGTATGACACATCTGACTACCCTAAGGATCACCCGCTGTTTAGCACACAAAACAAAAAAGTGCCTGGTAAGTTTAAAGATGAACTAAATGGTGTGCCGATAGTTGAGTACGTTGGACTGAGATCAAAAATGTATTCTATACTGCACCAGAAGGGCAGTCAGTCGAAAGCCAAAGGCATAAAAAAAAACAGCGATAAAAAATAAAGACATTCGACATGAACATTATAAGCAAGTATTAGATGGAGAACTAATGCCTGATTATCCAAACAAGACACTGAGATCAAATAGACACAATATTGAAATGATCCAAACACATAAAAAGTCTCTAGCAGTAGGGGACACAAAACGAGTGTTTCACACTAAGGAAAAGGCTTATGCACCTGGGCATTATGCACTTAAGTTATCTGAAGAAATAGCCAATGAACTAATCGATGAATTAGTTGATGAAATGGTTAAAAATGCGTAACAGTGTCTGGGGGAATAATCTGTAATTCTTCTCTAACAAATGCCCTCTTTGGGGCGGGCTCATACAGATAATAAATCGAAGCATTAGCGGAAGGAACTATTTTTTTTTATATTGTGGACAGACGTAGACCAAATTGGATCAGTTGCCCTACGTCTGACGTCATTCTCGGCCTCACCAGGTTGATACAAATATCTTACCTGTTTTGTAAACAAGCTTGTGTCAGGCACTTTTGTTTTTATTTCTGACCCTGATGGCATTGTTTTTAATTTAATAGCATCAGCGGGCTTAGGGTGACCTTCATTATTCATTGCTTTTATCACAGACGGTAATCTCTTAACCCACTCAGTGTTACGTGCGTCATGCATGAGTTCCTTAGAATACTGATAGCTGAAAAGTCTCTCCGATAACTGCTTGTTAAAGTTCTCAACAATTGCCTGTGATCTATGCATGCCCGGTATGCCTCGCCGCACTAGCACTCCATGCTTTGCAAATAATTGATTAACAGCGCCTTTAAATTCAGATCCGTCATCGACTTGCACAAGCCTGGGAAATTTAAAGGACCACGACTATATATCTTTGTTAACGCAGTGGCCACTGTTACAGCATTTTTGTCAGTTATGGGTTCGGCATCCTTATACCTTGAAGCTATGTCGACAACAGTTAATGCATACTTGTATCATTTCTTTCTTATTGTATCGTGTGGTAGGAACAGGAGATCCATTTGATGGGTATCATTAGGGATAGTGTTTACAAAATGAGGTCTTGTTATTTTTCTTGGAGCAGGAAGATATATTTGCCAAATTGCCTGCTTTTTAAACCACTGTTTTATTTGGTCAAGTGTGACATCACCACCCACAGCCACATGCAATTTTTCTATTGCAGTTTTTCCTTTCCAGTAGCCAATAGGGGAGTAATATATTTTTGATAGTTTAGCTCCGACGTCTGTCATTTCTTCTAGCAATAAAAACTCCTGTAAAATATACTAATGTCATTCCTACTAGAACAAATATTATTTCTCCATTTTTTTGTTCTGGGCTTGGTTGGTAGTAGTCGCTAAGTTTTGGTCATGGGATGGTCATGTCTTCACCAGTAACAAGAAAGTATTCTTTGATCGCGTCATCGACATTTGAAAATGTATGCTGTGCATGACCCTCAAGCCTAAATTTTTCATTAATGAAATCAAGTTTCTCAATTCTCTGCTTCTCATAATCTTGTTGCGCTTGTGCCAGTTTTTCAGATGCCTCATTATGACGCTTCATTTCTTCTGCTGATTCCTCTCTACCCATTTTTGAAAAGAGATAGTTTGATCCACTAAATGCAAGTGTGTTAACAACGGTCCCACCAATCATAATAGCTATAGTTGCCATACTTTTTATTTACATAGAAACATTTTCTGGAATAATTCCTTGCTTGACAAGAAAGTCTTTTGTGGCAATCGATGCTGTGACAACTGCTACTAGCTTAGCACTGTCTTCGAAGTCTAATCTACCAAGGTCTGCTGATTTCATTTTGAGAAGACTTTTCCCCAGCATAGAATAAGCAACAGTTAGTCCACTAATTACGGCAGAGTGATAGACAAGGTTCATTATGTTCTTTGTGTCACTCATTTTCTTATGCTACAAAAATTAAAATAATAAATTTATTTACTGCATGTAAAATGGGTCCACGGCTTTGGGTGTTGCTGGTAATGTGGCAACTACTTCTTTTGTTTTTGGAGTGTCTGATTTTTTGGACACTGTTCGAGTCTGTGGTTTGTATTTTTTGTATAATTGGTAGCCTACGTAACCAAATCCGACAACAAATCCAGCAACTATATATTTTGTTGTTTCAGGTTTAGACTCAGTTGTTTGTCTCTCACTTTGTGGGGGGGGGGGGGTGTTGGTCCTGACGGTAGTGACACTGGTGCTGTTGATGGTGTGTCAGTCTTTTCTATTAATGCTTGAAGCTGTAATTTTTTTTGTCTGTTATATTCAGCTAATTTTTTCCCCGCCTCTATTCAACCTGGGCTTTTAGTCTTAGTCACTGTTTGAACCTGTGTCAAGACAGGACTCTGTTGTGGAGTCGTCTGGATCTCGTCCATTTTCTTCTAATTAAAAATTTATTTTAGAAAAATCGATATGACTCCCAGTAACGAGCAAGGTTACCACAGGTGCAAGGTAATTGCCAAACTTGTAAAACATAAGGCATGCTAATTTGCCAATTGAACTTGAAACTATGGGGTTGCTTTCTAAATCGTGTGATAGACTGTCACTATCAACAGGCAGGAAGTGACTCACAGCTTTTGTGTATAGGCAGACAAGAGATCGACTCAAATCACGTGTCATTAGTGAAGCAATGTGATTTTCATATTTAGCATGAAGTTTGATTAGCTTGTCAGAGGCGAGGGATTCTATGTCTTCTGTCATGTATTGTTTACCGAGAAAAGCTTTTGATTTTCCAGAAACAACTACAGAGAGAAGACGCTGTTTTCTCAAGTCTAAGTCTTTGTTTTCTACAACACAAATATCGCTTAGAAGTAATTCATCTTGGTTCATTTTATAATGAAAAAAAAAATAACACAGCTTTATGAATAACTTATGATCTTACTTGATAACTAATTTCAAAGTTACCTACAACTTACAAGTGACTTTGACGTTAACTTTGAAGTTAGTTGTCACAAGTTCTTGACTCCAGACAATAAGACACTCGGACAGATTTCTCAAGTTACAAGGACAACAAGAAAACTTTTTTTAGTACTCTGGTGGTGGAGATGATGGCGTCAAATGAGCAGGCATGACATCTCTTTGCGAAGAGTATGACAAATTTAATGAACAATTGATCTTTACTTGCCTAAAAGTCCTTGAACCTTTTTCATAGTTTCTTCTACGCCTATCTTTTTCCCTTGTTCTAAAAAAAGATTTCTTTAGTTCTTCAACGTTCACGGGTTGATTACACATCTTATTCTGTATTTCAGATTTCTGTTGTTTGTAATTGGCCAAATCATCCTGGACTCTCTTAAATTCATGATCATCAATTTTATTATCTTCCAAAGATTTACTGATAATAAGTTTCATACTGCTCAGCTTAGCTGCTGCGAGCGTACTCAAGGCTTCATGCTTCTGCAACTTTGTATAAAATCTTTTGTTAAGGGCTTCCATACCAAAGCATGCCAGGCTTGTGGCAAGGCCAACACCTTCAATAGCAATTCCTATGACACTTCCCACTCCAGTGGCAAACAGAGCTATACCTCCTACAGATAATCCAGCTGAAACCACACCCACGGCCATTGAAGTGTTGTGTACAGAATTGAAAACCGTTTTGTAACGTCGTTTACACCTTAATTATTTTGCTTGTTCTCCTTCCAAATACTTCAACGCTTCTGTAATATTCATTAAACGGAATGAGTCTGCCTGTAATGTTTTATCTGGAACAATAAGATCAAGCGGCTCAGGCGGTATTTGCGGATACAGTGATGGCTTTTTTTTATGGCAAATATTTTATTTAATCTTCTAATTTATTTTGCAACTCTTCAAAGGTATACAATTTGCTAGTGTAATAAAATGAAACAAGATCTATGTGTTCCAGGTTTATGAAACTTAGATAAACTAGAGTTGTTTTATCAATCACTACCTTAACAGCAGGGACACTACTCAAAACTTCAAAATCTGTATTGATTTTTCTAATAGCAATAACAACCTTTGTTGACTCTGCTACTGAGCTATCCCACGTAAGTTTGATTCCCTGTGCGATATCTGCTTCTTTCACAGCTTCCACAGATCTCATGAGAATTTCAAAAACTATTGTCGCTTCTCTATCTATGGTAAAAATTGCTGGTACGAACAAAATAGAAGTATCTGTTCTACCCTTTCTATTTGTAAGAAAATACCTTTGTTTCCCATACTCTTGAAGTTTTAGTTTTTCTCTGCTATTGGTTTCGGAATAGCTTGGCACAAGACTTACAAGCATTGGCTCAGAGTTAACAACTTTTCTAAATACTAAGGCACCTTCATCAGTAAAATAAACATAAGGACTGATAAAAACAAACTTTATGTCCCATACAATGGGAATAGGTGCAAGCAGAACAGGGGTAGGAATATTCAGTCCTCTCTGCGCCGTCTGGTGCTTGAGGCGACGGCAAGGGAGCGCCACTTTTGTCTGTCAGCTGCTATTTTGGGTGCTGTTTGCAGAGTAAGGCCTCTGTTCTTGAGCTCTCACTCCACGGTTCGGCGCCACGTCTCCTTTGGTCGCCCACGGTTTCTCTTCCCCTGTGGTGTCCATCTCAGTGCCACCCTTGGTAATGAGTCAGGTGACATTCTGCAAACGTGGCCTAGCCATCTCCATCTCCGTGTGGCGATGGTTTCAGCGATGCTGTCTGCGCCTGCTCTCTTCCGTAGTTCCTCGTTTGTAATCATGTTTGGCCAGAAGACCTTCATGATCCGTCGCAGGCACTTGTTCTGGAAGACATCCAGCTTGCGTTCCGTAGCGGTAGTGGATTTCCAGCATTCTGACCCATATAGAAGGACACTCAGCACGTTGCTCTTAAAAATACGGAGCTTGGTGTGGATGCTCAGGCTTGTGGTCCTCCAGATGGGTTTCAGCATTGCGAAGGCTTGGTTGGCTTTGCTGATTCTTGTGGTGATCTCCCTTGTGCAGTCTCCATCTGTGGTAACCTTGCTGCCCAGGTACGTGAACTCGTCCACCTCTTGCAGAGGTTGGTCATTGATGGTGATTGGGTCGCCCACTATGGTGTTCTTCCTCATGACTTGAGTCTTCCTAATGTTGACCCCGAGACCTATGGAGCTTGCTGACTGTGTCAACTGTTGTGTCTTCTGTTGCATGTCCTGGTTTCTGCTTGCCAGCAGCCCGATATCATCGGCGTAGTCGAGGTCATCCAGCATTGAGGTCAGCGTCCACTGAATTCCCTGCCTCCTTCCCTCTGTGGTGCGGCGCATGATCCAATCAATTGCCATTGAGAATAGGATTGGCGAAAGAATACATCCTTGTTTCACTCCGGTTTCCACCTTAAACGGTTCGGTGAGCTGGTTGTTGTGGACGACTCTGCACTCAAAATTCTTGTACAGGGACCTGATGACGTTGACAAGTTTCTGGGGGATTCCATAGTATCGCAGGATTTTCCAAAGGGAGTCTCGATGCAGACTGTCGAAGGCCTTCTCAAAGTCTACAAAGACCACATAGAGGGATCCATTCCATTCGTTAGACTGCTCAAGGATCTGTCTCAGTACGAAAATATGGTCAATGCAGGACTTGCCTTTCCTAAAACCTGCCTGCTCCCTGCGAAGGATGCCATTCACTGCTGTCGTAATGCGTTCAAGGAGAATGCGGCTGAAGATCTTGCTGGTGAGGGATAGTAAGGTGATGCCTCGCCAGTTGTTACAGTTAGGGGTAGGAATAATTACCCACTTATTACCCACATGTTTTAAGCTGTAGAGCACATTACTTACAGGAGTAGGAACAGTAACATCACGAAGTTGACTAAGTTTAGGAAACGCGCCATCTTTTACATCATCAATTACCTTTCGTTTGTACAAACCAACGGAAACAAGTTCAAGGCCATACACCTCTCCTACCTCACCTTCTTTATCAAAATCTTGCACGTCAGCCAAATCTTTCAACTCTATTGACGGACATGCAACTGGAATAATTCTCAGCTTTGGACCAAGACCGCTCATTTTTTATTTTAGCAAAAATAAAATTTATTTCACTTCCAACACAACAGTAAAATCATGCATCTGAACTGGTTTACCATCCTGATTAGTTACAGATAAACACAGTGATTCAAAGAAACTGGAACCTAATTTTTTAAACTGCAAATTAGGAAATCTAGCAACCACACTTTCACAATATGGGGCAGTTCCAATCGACACACATTTCAACAAAGATGAAGGCTTTCCATTGTGAACATTTTCAGTAGTGTTCAGTTCTTTCAAATAAACATTTAGCACTGTGTGTACTGACAAATGAACAGGATATCTGCCAGTTATTCTTGGTTTTTTTGGTGATAGTAGACGTCCATCTGATTGTGACCAATCTTCATCTGGATATGTTATTTTTTTACCTAAAAAACCAAGTAATAATAAAAGACTAATTGATAAAGAAAACTGACCACTTTTCGGAAAATCAATTGTAACAAGTAAATTAGCTGGGTTTAAAGTTGCTTTAATTTTAAATTCATTTTGAAGCCATTCAGCTAAAGTACAAAAGTCATAATATTCAGCTCGTAAAATATCACCCTTTTCTAAACCATCAAGAGTTCCACTTACAGAATAATTGTTATCATCTGTTACATTAAACCACTTTACTGTATAAAACATTTCATGGATAGCTACAGCCTTGCTACCATCACGATTATCAATCCAATTAGTTAACCACACTGGTTTGCTTGTGACAAGATTTGTTAAGGTAATAAACATTTTTATTATCTCATAAAAAAAGGATGAAATTTAAATCACCAACCATTACCACTACAAATGCATTTCAATTTAACGTGAATGCCAAATACAATGTCGCCCCTACTTATGAACAGAAAATAATTCAACTAAATCAACTCGACATAGCTGTAAGTGAACAAGATTTATTTCAAGTCAAAGTACCCAACCCTTTTGATCATTACCTAAACCCTCCAATAACAGACGATGCTACTGCAAGAAAGTGGTCGTCAAGCCCACTACAGATGTTTCAAAACCAACTCAACTTTGCTATACTGTGTAGTACTACAGGCTGTGGTGTTTCTTTTACAGACCATTTAAATCACCCAAACAAACTGATTAAGTCTGTCTATCGTTTCCACACTTATTACCAGCTTAGAAGAATACTGTCAGAACTGCATACCCCACTACCAACTGAATCTAGTTTCAACAGGTATAACAACCCCATGGATATGAAAGCGTTTGAACGGATTTGTAATGAGTTTAACATAAGCCCCCGTGCCGGGTATGACTTCACACAAAAACTTGATGATCACAATGGCATGGGTACATTGTATTACGCTATGAGTCACAGACAATACCCACAAGATTATTATCCTGGTTACACTTCATTCTCATCAAAATCACAAGTATGGTTAGGATCAATAGAACAGAAACAGTCTAATGCCTGGACCACATTTATCTTAGACAGGAGTGACGGGTTTACTCAAGCGGGAGTGGAGCGCATAAATGAGTCTATCAGAACATATGTCTGGTGTTTACTAGGTGCACGATCATTAACAAAATCAAATATTTTGAATGGAAATTTTGAATCTCAAAAACAGTTTCTCGCAAATCTTGAAGATTCGATCAACTCAGTAATTGATCTCCCGTCAAGCATACAGCGCTATCAAGACGTTCTCAGATATGCGAGATCAAAAGTTGACTTTGTAGTTGGCATCGGGTTATACATGTTGCCGTCTGATCTTCAACTCCAAATGGGAACAATAACAAATTATAATAATGAAATAATAGTTGCAGGTGTTGGTCAAAAACTCGGTCTCAATCAATCTGTAAACTTAGGAGGAACAACTGCGCATGTACAGTTGTTAAAACCATTACAGGCAGTTACTTCCCCTGCCCCGGTATTAACACAAGCTGTAATACTTCAGTCCCCTGACTCCACACATGATTCCGAGAGAACAGCATTGACAATAGGTCTCACTGGATTAGGAATATTACTTCTTTACCTGTTTCATTAAATAACCTATCATTAGCCCTCCTACTGTCACCAAAAAGACCCACACATGTTCTGCCATAAAGCCAACTACCTTCGCTGCAGTATTTATCATCCAACTGACAAGGGAGCCTAAAATGCCAGGCAGTGCATCCATCGCTTTTACAGCTAATTTCTTAAGTAAGTCTGATATATGAGACAACTGTTTTTTTTTACCCACGACTGTAAATCTTTTGGATCAGTTGGTGGAGCTGGAGGGGCCGGAGTGCTACCACCTAGTCCACCCATTACAGCTAACACAACAGTACTGATAATAAATCCAAGAGCAGTAATTAAACTCGCAATTGTGATACCCTGCTCTCTGAAAAGTGTTTTCAATCTCTCAGCCAACGTTGTGTCTTCGTGAAGTATTTTCTGAATAGTTTCCCTAATTCTGTTAACATGTGTTTTTAGTTTGTTTTCCCCAATTTCAATCACTTCTAGTCGCGCTGATCTTTCTATCTGCAAATCATTTAATCTGTGTTGTATTATTTCTTTCATTTCTGTGTCATAATTTTCATCATCAGCTTTAGCTAATTTTTCTTTTTCTTTTTCTATGTGATTATCAAGCTCGCCTAGTTTGGCTACATTATTCACAAGCTCACCTCTGATTCATTCATTCAGTCCTCTCTGCGCCGTCTGGTGCTTGAGGCGACTGTCGTTTCCGTAGCAAGTTTCTTTTTACAGGGTGGAGTCGCTAGCCCCACGCCTAACCCTCCTCCTTTATCCTGACTTGGGACAGGCAGTTAAGCCCCCAAAGGGGCCTCCCTGGTGGAGTTCACCTCTGATTGACTGCAGTGTTTTATCCAACCCCACTAACTCCCGCATTGTCAAAGGAGAGTCACCCATTGTTTTCATAGCCTCATTTATTTGCCCTTCTGTAAATGAAGTTTCTTGTATTACTGTGTTTGCTAATTCTGGCAGTCTTGTTACTTCAGTCATTTCAATTTCTTGTCCAGTTGGCAACCTTGTTTGCGCATCATGAAAAGCACTAGCAAGACGAGGTGGTAACTGTTTATCTGCAATACCAAGTTGACGCAAGGCGCCAACACCACCTTCATTTTTGATTGTACTTAAAGCTGTAAACTTACCAGGCTCTCTTTTGTTAGTCAATTGTACTTTTCCTCTGTCAACAGTATTTAAATATAAATGGCCCTTACCATCAAGTTCAAACTGATTAGGATCTATGTTGTCTGGGCGGTCACCAACATGATCATAAAACGAGTTCACTTTGCTTTCTAAAAGTTCGTGGCATAAACTCAAAGTATTCCTTGTACCAGTCATATCTGTCGTATCTGTTGCACCAGTATCATAGTCATTCATGTCATTCATTTCAAAATCTTCATGGTTAAATCCTCCAGCTGCCATTGTTTTTATTAATTAATTTTTTTTTGATTTTTGCATAATAAAATGACACAGTCCTACGGATCAAAGTTAGACCCATACAGAAAACTACGTGAACCTTTTGGTGTTAAGGGCATTAGACAATCAATTGTCGTCACTAACAATCCTAGCTCCATAGATCAAAACCAAATTCTTACTGTTAAGTTTCCTAACCTAGGTCCCAGTGACGTTATTGTTCCTGGTACTGCATGCCTTGCATTTAATATTGAACTTTCATCAGACACAGATGACAAAAGAACACTAGTTGACAACCTAGGCAAAGCAATTATTAAGAATATTAAAGTTAAACTTGAAGGTCAGGAAGTGTTTAGTCTTGACAATTCTGATGTGTTCTACTGTTACAAAGATTTGTGGCTTACACGGGAAGAACGAGAGGATCGTATTTATCAAGGCATACAGTCAGATAGCATTATGAAAATTCGAATCAATGCATCAGATAAAACAACCACAGAAGTCAAAGACGTTATTGTGGCAGAAACATATGGAAATAGATTTTGCATTCCACTTGAATTTGAAATCCTAACAGCGCATTTGCCTTATTACCAAGGAGCACTGAATGACCGCCTGAGCTTTGAACTAATCTTTAATGACTACTCCAAAGTTATCAAATCAACGGATCTCAATGCATCATACAAGATCTCTAACATTTCCTTGGAATATGAGATTGTCACACATACTCATTTAGCTACTATCATACAAAATCACTACCAGTCAAGACTGCCGATTTATTATGACCGTGTGATAAGACACAGTTTAATTAATAAAAACAAAAGTGACCAGATTTGGAACATCAACCTAAACACGCCTGCCAGGTCACTGAAAGGCATTCTTATGTTGTTTGTTGAACCAGCGGCTCCATATCAACGAGATTCAGAAAAATTCTATAATCCAAAGATTACACATTTATCCTGTACAATCGAAGGACGCCCAAATCAAGTCTTCGCGTCGGGAATGATGGGATACCAGCATTATGACGAGATAAAGTATTTTGCAGGGGGGAGACTTAGAGATAAACCAGCAAACATGGCTTGTAAGGATCTGCATCTGTATGATGTAAGAATCGGTGAATGTTTGGCATCCTGTCTCGGAAGACAATGGAGTATATGCGCTTGCTGGGTCAGTCACTGGAGTGACCTCTCCAGGGCGCAAGCCTGGGCAAAGTGTATGGAGATCATGGGGTGCCCAGTCGTCAAGATCCCCCTCTCGGCCTCGCTGATGTATCCAAAGGAATGCAAAGCAGTACGTTTGGCACCAGTTTGGCTGCAGGAGCTGCCAGAACAGTGCGTGAATACAGGCAACTGTCTGCCTTCGGGGCTCCACTCCTGATTTGAAGGGTTTACTCCCCCACATTTGGCCGTTGGATCCAACCTGATCTCCTCCGTCCTCTAGCCGTTGGCTGTCAGAAACAGCTCATC